>JBBBDQ010001081.1:2110000-2235639 GCA_037127315.1 Ascarosepion bandense | reverse complement strand
ATTATTTAACCCATAACTGGAAGGAATAGACGGATTAATGCCATTCCCAGGGGTATTTGTACTTAAGTGAATGCAATGAATTCAGCTGGAATTCGAACTCGGCTCCCCGATTTCTCGTTCCGAGCCGATATCCATTGCACCGCGACGCACATCCGCACATCTTACATTATTTTTCTTGAATATTTTGATGTCATAACATTTTAATTGTACCCAATAAGGTTTTTTTTTTATTATTATTATTTTGATTTTTAAATTTATTAAACTAAATAAAGTCGTCGGCAGCGGCTTTACTCTTTATCTGAGAATTTAATTTCTTCTTTGGTAGTCACTTTCTCTATGAAGATTGTGTTGATGCCAACATTCGTGTTCAGGACGAGAAGATTACATTTCCAACAAAAACTTCCCTATCACCGTTTCTTCTTTGCTGATCACTTCCTCTATGATGAAGGTGTTGGTGACTAAATTTATCGCCAACATGCGGGCTCTGGACTAGCAGCTTTCATTTTTTAACAAAACCTACTCCCGTCATCCATTTCACATCGCCGTTTTTTCTTTGCTGATCATTTCTTCTTTGATGATGGTGTTGATGACTACATTCACTGCCAACATGCAGGTTCAGAACTAGCAGCTTCTATTTTCAACAAAACTTTCTCCCATCATCCATTTCCTATCGCCGTTTCTTCTTTGCTGATCTCTTTTTCTTTGCTGATCTCTTTTTCTTTGCTGATCTCTTTTTCTTTGCTGGTCTTGATGACTACATTCACCGCCAAAGTGCGGGTTCAGGAATAGAAGCTTCCATTTTCAACAAAACTTTCTCCCGTCATCCATCCCCATCGCCGTTTCTTCTTTGCTGATCTCTTCTTCTTTGCTGATCTCTTCTTCTTTGCTAATCTCTTCTTCTTTGAGGGTCTTGATGACTACATTCACCGCCAAAGTGCGGGTTCAGGAATAGAAGCTTCCATTTTCAGCAAAACTTTCTCCCGTCATCCATCCCCATCGCCGTTTCTTCTTTGCTGATCTCTTCTTCTTTGCTGATCTCTTCTTCTTTGCTGATCTCTTCTTCTTTGCTAATCTCTTCTTCTTTGAGGGTCTTGATGACTACATTCACCGCCAAAGTGCGGGTTCAGGAATAGAAGCTTCCATTTTCAGCAAAACTTTCTCCCGTCATCCATCCCCATCGCCGTTTCTTCTTTGCTTATCTCTTCTTCTTTGCTTATCTCTTCTTCTTTGCTGATCTCTTCTTCTTTGCTGATCTCTTCTTCTTTGAGGGTCTTTATGACTACATTCACCGCCAAAGTGCGGATTCAGCAATAAAAGCTTCCATTTTGAACAAAACCTGATCCCGTCACCTGATTCGCTATCGCCGTTTGGCCTCGCAAGTGTTGGTTGGAGAAGGAAAATAGAAATAGTAGAAATTGACGATGGCGTGTATTTGTTCATTGTGTTCCTGAATTTGCGAGGAAGTGATCCACAGACTTGTTTTCATTACCTTCCTCTGCAGCAGATATCGAACGAGACGTGCAGAATCTAGTTATAAAAATGCAACAGATACCGCTGACTGTTGTTATTTTGATTGGCGCTTTCTGTAACATGTCTGTCATGCGAAGCTCTCTTCTTCCGTTGGTTCAGCTGTTGGGATTTGAATAACGTGCCACTGTAAAAAAAAAAAAAATGGGAAAAATGATGGAGACATGTTAAATTGATACTGTTAATAGATTGCCTTCACGGGGTAATTGAATTGTCTAATTTTTAAACTTCCGTACAAAGAATCTAACATTTGTAAAAATTATAAAAAACAAAGAAAATATTTTCAGGAATGTTCATATTCTAAAATAGTATCAAACTTAACATTTATCGATTGTTCAAACAACTTTCATAAAAAGTCTTTTGTTACGAAAATAAAGTTACCAACGTTGAACTCTCCCAATGGGGGTGGGAGCATTACTGCTTGGGCTTGATCTTATAAGTGGCCTTGTTAATAGACGAAGCTGTCATTGTTAACCACTCGTATGTGCTGCTTCGTCGCGAAGAGCATCTTTTTTCTCAACGCTGGTCTGTTACAGCCGAGTTCGAATTCCAGTTGAATTCATTGCATTCACTTACGCGCAAATAACCTTGGAAAAGTTATTAGTTCGTCTCTTCCTTCCAGTTATGGGTTAAATAACAGTACAGATTGGGTTCTATAGCCTTGGCTGGCAACCAGTCTACCGCAGAAAGCAATGGCAACCTACTGCGGGATAATCTTCTGCCCAGTCAATCATGTCTCTTTCGAGGCATGATCGCCCCAGCGTGTTTCACGTATGGCACTTAACTGACTGAATGTAAAAAATAAATGAAATGATTAAAATTTAAAAGTATTATTGCATTATTTTGAAAACATTAATTTCTTTTTCCTCCTACTTTTCCTCTAAGCATTATTCATTCCACTTAATTTTTATAAAATCCTTTACAATAAATTTATATTCGCAAACTACTTTATATTATTTACATTCTTTGGACTAATGTCCTCATCTTTATTGCCATGTTTACTACGTTTCGGTCGTTGTACGCTCCAGCCTTCTTCAAATGCCAGGAATTTCGAACCGAACCCTTTATAGATATAGATAGACTCTGTTACATGGGATTCTATGCACCTGATCTATGTTTTTTTTTTGGGGGGGGGGGGATAAACCTCGACCCATCTCTGTCGCAGATAAGCGTCATTTTAAGCAAGCAACGGGATAAATGTCAGAAAAATTACAAGTAATTGTTTTTTTATAAAGTAAATATTGTTATAGATTGTTTTCTTTTTTCTTGTAAAATTTCAGAGAAAATGATATTTTATTATGCAAGCACCATCTTTTAACAGAAGTATTTTTCTAAATTTTATTATTATTTCTAAAAATTAATTTTAGTAAAAGTCGGAACAAATTTTCAGCACTAGAATTTTTTTTCTTTTGCAAAATATTCTAACAGTATTTAGTATTGTTGAAGTTATCGCTAACATTTTTTGTCCTTATTTACAAACTAAGTTTCGTACAATTTTCGCAAACCAATCGACGAAATTTAAATAATTGATCTGTTTGGAAAAATAATTTGGCAAAATCCCCACTTTTCGTTTTATTAATTTTTTATTTTAATTTAATTTAATTTTATAAGACGTCATGCTGAAGAATATTTTTAATATGGAGTGCTAGAGAAAATCAATAGCGTCAAGAAAGATCTCTAGTAAAATATACTAGAGAAATGCATCAACATCCAAAAATGGCAATATTAACTCTGGCAAAAAATGGTTACAAAACATTAGGTTTATAAGTCCTAGAATTTCACTTGCTGTTGTCCTAAAAGACACATAACCCAGAGGATATAGACGTTGGTTGGTTCCAGTGATTTGGGTCACAAAGAATTGTGAGTTTGTTACAAAGCTACAGCAGTGGTGAACAAATAACTTAGAAAGTTAAGTTAAAGGGAGATAACTCATGACTAACCGAAGTGGCTTCGCGCAAGGAGTGAGAATGATATACCTCAGTGACCGTAATAAAGGCAAAGAAAAAAATAAAAACCGTTCTTCGTGCATAGAATACTGTTGTCATATCTGGTCAGGCGCTTCTGCTGTTCATCTCAGTGTTCTCGACAAGCACCAAAGAAGAATCTGTAATGTTATTGGTCCCGACCTGGCAGCTCGACTCCAGCCACTTTCTCACCGGCGGGATGTGGCTTCCCTTTGTCTTTTTATAAATATTTTCATGGCTTCTGTTCCAACGAACTTAGGTCACTAGTGCCCCCTCCACAAGAATTTACTCTTGCAAACAGACTAGCAACATAATCCCACCCTTTTACAGTTAAATCAACCAAATGTAGGTGACAATTCTACTCCATCAGCTTCTTTTCTCGCACTTCCCGCCTGTGGAACTCCCTTCAATATACTTGCTTTCATAGCGGCTACAACCTCCAAGAATTTAAATGCAATGTCAATTCCTATTTCTTATCCACTTGACTCCAGCTCTTTCTACATCACCCTGTATATCTTGTTCTTTACCTTTCTCTCTACCTTCGCAATTGTCTTCACTCATGTGTTCCCATCCTTCTCTTGGCCTTTCTCTGACACCCCCTGTAACTGGTTGGTCTTTCTCTTCACTCTCCTCCTGCCTAAACTTTTACTCTCTTATGTAGCCCCCTGCGCATCAGTTGCGGTACCGCTTTGCTTGGGGTAAATCGATTAAAAAAATTAAAAATTAAAAAATTCATTATTCATCAAAATTATTTTTCTTTGTCAGAATATGATATCCTAAGATTATATTATTTATAAAATCAGTTAAAACTTTATCTACATTAAAAATAGCGTAGTTTAATGCATTTTTATTTTACTATTCGGAGCAGATTTTTTGGAAAAATGGTCTGGAAGTTAAAAAAAAATTACATGATTTACATTTCCCAATCAGTTAACTAATAAATAAAAAATAGGTATAGATAATGTGTTTCTAGAGGTTCTCTAGAAACACATTAATTAATTAATTGTAATTAATTGAAGTGGGTGGTAACAGATGTAAAAAATAATATTTTTATCAAGATTTTCTAAAAAATAATAATTGCATAAATAATTTTATTCATTTGTAAATAAGTCCCGAAAGTTTCATTAAAATCAAACAATTAATAGATTTTTGCAAGAATTTTCAAATGAATATTTTTCAACGCTAAAAAACGACATGCGTAATATTACGTTTTGCTTAATAGTTACATTACGTAAACATAGCGTGAATCGCTGACGGAAAACAGAAAATGAAATTTAATTGAAATTTCAAACGTGTTAGAAAGGATTAAATTTTTTTTAATATAATGACAACAAAATTTGATCTTTCCTTTTAATAATAGTATAAACATTTTGATGATAAAACTTTGTTTTTATTAAGTTTGAGCCCTTTTAATGTCATGCTATGCTGTTTTTTCGGCGATTAAGTGGAGGTACCTACCTAAGCGCGTCTCACGTACAGCAATTAACTGGCTATTACTCTCGGTAAACATTGGTCGGTTTTATACTTGCATCTGTAGGCATACAGGTTGCTCCTTTTAGAAATGGTCTTACAGTCACCGTGATAGCAGGTCTCGGGCAGGGTTACTTCAATTTGTGACTGTTTCTCCCACAGGGTAGATTAAATTCTGAGAAGTGAATGAAACTGGAGCGTGTAAATGACTTAATTTACGCATAAATTTATATTTCTCTGCTCCTTAAAAGAAAAAATAAGAGCAGAGTTGACATTAAATTGGTTAATCAGCTTTTATTGCTTTTTAATTGCGAGGGAGTTGCGAAATGGATAATTTTTTCTTCTATCGCTCCTTTTATGATTTTAGAGAAGTCTGTTTCCCAAATTTATTCGAATTGTAAGGCGACCAGATCAGTCCATAAAACAAAGGGTATTATGTATAAATGTAAGCATAGGAAAGAAAAAGTCGAACTTATCTGTCGGTAAGAAAGGGCTTTTAATGCCTCCCAAAAAAAACTGCTCTGCTTTAACCACCATAGAGAAACTTCCATGGCCGCCATCAGCATGGCTGATGCACGTCTCCGGGAGAGCAACATACTGCGTCTCCTTGGCTTCACATTTTCAACCGACCTGGAGTGGAACGACTACATCAAATATATAGCTACGTCTATTGCTAAGAAGTTTGTGCCTGGAGAAAAAAGTTTTTCTCTTAAAAATCAATCTTGCACATTTATAAATCTACTATTCGTCCGTGCATTGAATACTAATGCCATATCTGGTCGGATGCTCCTGCTATTTATATCGAGTTACTTGACAAAATCCAAAGCAGGATCTGTAATGTAATCAGTTTTACCTTGACATCTCGAAATCAGTCACTTTCTCACCGAATATGGCTTTCCTCTGTCTTTTCTACAAATATTTTCACAGCACGAGTATTTTTTTTTCCTTGGTGCCTCGATAACATGAATTTAAGCGTACTACTAGGTTGGCATCTAGGTCCCACCCTTTTATCGTTGAAATAGTTAAATGTAACAGTTACTTCTAATCTAACAGTTCTTTTCTCGCACTTCTCGTCTGTGGAACTCCTTCTGTTTACTTGCTTCCCTGATAGTTACAATTTCTAAAAATTTAAACTCAATGCCATCATCTGGCTTCTTGAACTACGTTCACCTTTTATATTTTCCTAAACAAGGGGTATTGAGGAGAGGATAAAAGATGAACGGGATACAAGAAACTAGAAGATGGCAATTGACGTTGCATTTAAATTTGCCCAGTGTTTTCTCTAACTGTAACCATTGATTGGAGTGAAATGATTAAAAAAAAAAAAAAAAACAACGTGAGGAAAAATAACAGTCCCTTTGCGCCAGGCCTTTTGGTTATTATTTGGTGCAAATTTAATATGCCTTGTGGTGCAGTGGATATCGACTCGGAAATCAGAGAGCCGAGTTCGAATTCTTGTAGAATTCGTTGCATTCACTTACACGCTAATACTCTTGGTCTCTTTCTTCCAGCTATGGGTCAAATAACAGGACGGATTGAGTTCTGTAGCTTTGGTTGGCACCCACTCTACCACAGAAAGTTATGGCAACCTACTGCGTGAAAATCTGCCCCCGCTTCAGCCATGTCTCTTTCGAGACATATATCGCATATAGCACTTAACTGACTGACTCGTGTGATAAATACTGAGAGCCAAAAATTTCTGCCGAGTTCGTTACATTCCTGACAGCATCCAGGTGGCTGTGCGGTACGCTGTCCAGATTAGGATTTCTCTGACTCTGCTCTTAAGGGTCAGAAAGAAGGAAATTTATATATATATATATATATATATATATATATATATATATATGGAACTTTGTCTCTGTGTGTGTGTGTATGTCAGTGTGTGTGTCCGTTACCTATAGACTCCGAAACAGCTGAACCGATTTTCTTGAAAATTGACACAGTTGTACTATAAGCGTCTGCGAGTGTTATTAGCTAGGTTTTGTGTCGAGGTACCCCTGATAAATATCGAAAATCGATTATCGAAAAAATCGGGTTATAGAAGGAGTGGTTCGATTTTAATCAAATTTGATACACTCATAGACAAAGAAATAAGAAACGATATTCAAAAGTTTCAAGGTTGCAGTTCTTACAATAGTGCAGAAAATCGATAATATATATATATATATATATATATATATATATATATATATATATATATATATATATATATAAGGCAATCGCTATTGCAGACACCTGCTCAGACACATTTGTGTTTGTTGAACACTTGTGGTTTATACTGTAACTACACTAAGTGAAACTTAACTATAGTTTCTGGGAGAGCGCGCATCATCTGGCGAGATCAACAGTTTGAACGCGACTTCTTCTTCTATTTGCCTTATCCTTTCAGGACGTAGGCGATCATGACTTTCCACGTTTCCCTATACCTGGTGGCTCTTAGCACGCTTTCTCCTGTTACACCACGCAACCCTCGTTCCGTCATCCACTTGATCAGGCCCTTCAAATATGTTATCCGCTGCTTTCCTCTGTCTCCTTTTCCCTCTATCTGGCCTGTTAGTAACAGATTCTCTAAGCCCTCCTTTCTCATTGCATGTACCAGGAACTTTAGTTGTCTCTTCCTGATGAATTTCCTTTTCGTTTCCATCCTTTCCAAAAACTCATCATTGCTCACATGCTCGATCCATGATATTCGCAGCATCCTTCTGTAGAAGCAAATTCCAGTTGCTTCAAGGTTTTCTTTCATCTTCGATGATATTGTCCAACATTCACTGCCATATTGAAGAACTGATATCACATAGCAATCCAGTACTATCTTCTTTCTTTCTAGCGAAATTGTCCTGTTTCTTAAAACTTTACTCAACTTCTGGAATACTTTCTTCGCCATGCCAATTCGCCTTCGAAACTCTCGGCCACAACGTCTTGTGCTAGCACAAGTATCGTCTCTCCAATTTCATTCATAAGACATGAGTCAACCCGTGGTAGGGTTTTCAAGCACTTTCCAAAGTTGACGCACGTTCGGATCGCCTCCCCGGTCCGATAACATTCCTGACAGCATCCAGGTGGCTGTGCGGTACGCTGTCCAGATTAGGGTTTCTCTGATTCTGCTCTTAAGGGTCACCTGACTGAACAAATGTGATGCATACAAATTAGGAAAGAAGAAGTAGAGTTGGCCCAATCCCTGCCCTTTTAAGTGCATTTGGGAGGCACAAACTTCTGAGAATAAATCGAAAAGTTATTTATGTTGCATTTTTAATTGCCTTACCAGACATAAAATTAATGGACTTTTCCATTAAGGAACATGAATTAGCATATGTGATGATATTTTATTTTATTTGGGATTTTTTTTTTTTCGCTCTTATTGTGAAAATCGAGTTGCAGTATCACGGAGAATGAATTAAGAAAGAAAGAAGGGAATTTAGCGAAACGTGTTTAAAGAAATTATTGTACATTTTATACCTTATCTAGATGATGCGACCATTAAGCGAATAAAGAAACTAACACGATTACACACACACACACACACACACACACACACATATATATATATTATAAATTATATTTTAGAGTATGTACATCATTTTTTTTCTATATATATCCACTACAAGTGGTACATTTGTTTCGACATTGAAATTCAATGTCTCGTCAGGCGGTATGGATAGGAATGGAAAGCCTCTTTTCTTATATTTTAAATTAATGTTTTGGACGTTATAAAAATTCTTTCTTCGTTCTGTATTCACTCGGATATATAGGAAAGATATATGTACAATACATTTTCGTATGGCACATTTCGACCTTTGGGACTTCATCAAACTAAGTTTTTGTTTATGTTCAATGCAGCTGTATATGCGCATGAATGAAAGACGCTGGGAATATAAAATTATATATATATATATATATATATATATATATATATATATATATATATATATGTGTGTGTGTGTGTGTGTGTTGGGTATATAATTTAGGTTGGTTTTCTATTTTTGTTGTTGTTGTTTCTATCAATTTTGTTATTAAATATTCCATGTTGTGTTAATAGAAGATCTACCAAGAATGGTGAAATGTTTTAAGAACCGGGACAAAGATATACTGGTGATGACTTAGAGATTAATGAAATTTCTATAAATTTTCGTATATATATAGGTACAAAGAATTTGTCTCTTTAATAGAGCGTATTCATCCCGACGAACATAGCCCTGACCAATCAGCACATCATAACGGTGTCCTCACGAAACTCCGAAGTCGGCATGAATACGCTTTATTAATGAGACAAACTTTTTGTACCTATCAACACCTTGATATCGAGCACTTTACGATTGAAACATCTACTTGCCAAAATACATTTTATCAAGAATAACCGCTGAAAAATAACAGCCTTGATAGTATCACAATTAAATACACACACACACACACACACACACACACACACACACACACACATATATGAATGGATCCCCAAGAATTTCTATCGGCCCAAAATATAGTTTTTTAATAGATTGTAAGTGCTAAACTGCAGGGTTCCAGACTAAGTTTTTTTTTTTTTACCATTGTGCCGAAAAACAATTTTATCGTTCTGAATCACTTAAATTGATTTAACAGAAGGTTTTTTCCTGAATTAAATTCTTATATTTAAGATAAAAACAGTATTAACTTTCATCGCAGTTCAATTAAGAAACTATATTTTTTGAGAATTGTGACAGAACAAAGTGTTTTTTGTTTTTGTAAATTACATTAAATTAGTTCTGCTGACTCTTTTAAAATAACAAATTAAATTAGGTGTATTTTTCTATAAAAAATGTAAGTATTCTCTCTTAAATCAGCTTAGAAACATTGGGCTAAAATTAATCAGTGATACTCCCAACTTTCTGTAGGACACAAAATTCAAAGAAAATATTTTCTTTAATAACATAAATAACACTGAAATAAATAATCACATAAAATAGGTGAGTATACGTCTTGTACACAAAATATTTCACAAATTCAAATAAAATCAAAATGAGAACTGTAGCCCCTAAATAGATTAATAATAAGAGTGCAGATTTTAGTATATGAACAAAACATTCTCATCAACTTGGCAGTCTGCAAACTGCACCAAGATCTTTTAGTCTGAAATTAATCAAGTAAATCAAATTTGATTTTAACTGATGAGAAAATTAACGAAGGCAATCAATGGAAACTATATTGAGAAATATCAATTGATGTTGGTATTTTTCTTGTGTATTCTGAGCAGATTAAATTGAAGAGCATTTCTCAATGATTCCTTGTAATCCATAGTGTATAGCTTTCTCTGTTTTACCCACTTCCATTTAGCTAGTGCCTCTTCAAAAGGGAACTTTGACCTTTTTGGTTCCAGGTTGACCCTAAGAAGCTGCTCTTAATTTTCCAATAACAGCTTGTTCCGGTGATGGGTGAGAATGAGGTTCCGAGCGGAGAACCCTCGTTCACAGCCAGCTGTATGTATAGCCAAGGTGTTGGCCAGGATGCTGAGGTTAGGAAATCTTTTAGGTGATATTTTGTTACCAACGTCCAAAGTTTCCACATGTTGTCTCTGGGGTAGTGCTGTGCTTTGACAACTTTGTTTAGCAGGTCCCACTCCAGTCGAGGCTGAACAGCATGGATGAGGGGCTGCTTAATAATGTGGCGATCTTTTCCATCTTCAATCTGTTTGTAAGATTGATGTTCATAGTGGGAAATTAGAATTTCCAACTCTTTCTTTCCATAGACCTTCAGCTCTTCCTCACACATAAAGCAGATGGATGGAGACTTAATACACCAAATGCACAGAACAGAGTGGTGTTTGGAAACCTAGAGTGCATGTTATTTATTAAGTTATTAATAAATGTGATGCGCAGTTGTTCCAGATTGAATATGGCCTTTGTGATCTGATGCTTATTCTTGTACGTATTGCCTTGGATGTCTCTGGCTAATACTGTCAGGTTAGGAGATGTCATTTCCTTGATCTTTTCCAGATCCTTCATAGCAATATCTAATTTCACTTTTATTAAAGCCACATTAATTTTCTGTTTGCAGAACTGGGATAAGATTGTAACCGGGGCCATGACAACCATCATGAGAGCAGTGATGCTGATGAACTTTTCTGTTACAATCTTTTTTAGACCATTTAACTTTGAGTCTTTGCTGAATTTCTGGAACACTTCGGTGAAGTTTGTCAGCAGGCTATCAGTTGTCCTATGCACAACCTGAAGAGCATTGTTATATGATAGCCATCAGATGAAATGCAGCTCTTTGTAAGTGAGCACTGGGTCTTCCAACAGTTTTTGTATGTGTCTTATTTTGGCTGCTCGTTTGGGACTAGAACGAAATTAATAAAATAGATAAGTCAGTATTTGCCGATGCCCTTTGAGAGCTGCTATTGACTCCGCTGCTTGAGATATGTACAAGGCCAGGGAGTGGGCAACACTGCCCATTCGCCATGTGAAGATTGGCCGTAATCAGTATGCCTGTGTGGCCTTTGTTTCTCCAAGTCATTACGACAGTTCCAACCGATCCCATGCTCATCTCTTTTGTTAATGGGATTTCTAGTTTTAATCTGACTTCCTGAATGGAATTTTGGAATTCCTACACCCGTTGTATCATAAGACACATTATTTGCAACAAAATGAATGCTTGGTTGAAAGGTCACAGGGTCAATAATTTGGACATATACAGCAAGGTGTTTGCAATTGCTTATGTCTGTGGATTCATCTATGAGCTGCTTACGGCCTATCACGTTGAATACATCGATTCTCGCTCGATCACCGAAGTTAAGCAACGTTGAGCCTGGTCAGTACTTAGATGGGTGACCGCTTGGGAATACCAGGTGCTGTAAGCGTATAGTGACGGATGTGCGTTGTGGTGCAGTGGATATCAGCTCGGAAAGAGAAATCTGTGAGCCGAGTTCGAATTCCAGTTGAATACCCTGCATAAGCACTGGTATCCTTGGGGAAAGGTATTAATCCGTTCCTTCCCTCCAGTTATGGGTTAAATAACAAGGGTAGGGTTTTGGGACCCTACCCTTAAAAACAAATCTCAATGAATCTTGATACTCGAAAAGAAAAATGTATTACTAGACACAATAACTTATATAAACAACAATAAATTGTTGAAAGAAAAAGGTATTACCAGCAATAAATAAAGTTTAGTTGGCAATAAATGACCCGCCGAGGTTGATATGCCATGAAAAAAATAAAAATCATCTACGAGCAGAATAACAAATAGGGATTTAGTCACCTTTGTTTTAGAGCTGCCTGTACGATGTCTGCCATACTAGATAGCAATTCCTCACCTGCATTTTACTGATTTTTTGCTGATAATAGAGAAAGAGGAAATAGAAAAAGAATACATGTTATCCCCCCCCACTCTTCAAAGATAGTCAGCCATTTCTATTGATGTGATCAACTTTGAAATGTACATTTAAATTTACCTTTCAAGAATATGAAGAGACAAAAGATACTCCAGGTAGTTACTGAAACACGGTCAACATAGTTATTTTGTTGGTCAATCTTTAACGGCTATGAATTTATGAAGTAAAAAGAGCATGATAGTAATTCATTTTCACTATCATGCATTTATCAATGATTATTTGTAACCCAGAGTGTACAGTTTTCTTTGTTTTACTCACTTCCTTTTGGCTAGTGCCTCTTCAAAAGAATAAATCACTATAGATTATTTGTGACTTTTTCTGAGATTCTTTTCCTGTAACTTTATTTTTACCGGCCATCAGGCTTTTTATTTTGAGGCGAATTAACAGAAAAGATCAGTTTATATTATTTTTTTAATGTTTCTTCTATCCGCTAAAATACAACATGACGCTCTTTTGTACATATGATTATTTAAAAGAGTTGTTGATAGTCATGGCTTTAATCCATTCCCGATAATTGTTTCGGTAAGGTTCGTTTTCGATGGCCACAAATTACTTTTTTAAAAAATGATTTCATTTAAGCTGGGAATTAGTTCAAAGCAACTTATTTTTGTCTCTTAAACAACTCAAAATTTGTGATTACGAACTGGAAAAGAGGACGAGGAAAACTTTTTTTGATGAAACTAAAGCCGTCTAACCCGCACTTTGTACCCCATCCAGTGAAATTCATTTCATCTGACCGACCTTCTCACAAATTTAAATTGTTCAGTTTCCAAGAAAGCAAACAACAGTTAGCTTGAAATGGTGGAGAAGAAAAAAGAAAGCACACAAAAAAGGAGGTAAATTCTTTCATAATATTTTCGATGGAAATTTCCGGTTCAAAATTGAAAAAAGCTACTTTCTGCCACTTAGCTGATAACCCACATATATAATTTTTATTATGGAAAAATTGAGGTGAGTCCATTGGGACAATTTTCTTGTGTTCTTTTATATTTTTATGTGTCAGGGACGCAGGACGCGTACCTATCAGCATTACTGTGTGTATATATATATATATATATATATATATATATATATATATATATATTTTAATCATATCACCCCGAGCAAGGCGGTAACGCCACTGATGTGCAGGGGGCTACAAAGGAGTGAAAAGATTGGAAAAGAGAAAACCGGAAACCGCTTCCTAAACAGGAAACAAAGGATGAACCTCTTCACCTGTTCAATAGACGAGGGTGGAGTGTGAACCGGGCGATAGTTTAGTCTCTCTACTCCAAATGAAAATATATATATATATATATATATATATATATATATACATACACACATATATATATACACATATATATACATATATATACACACATACACACACACACACACATATATATATATATATATATATATATATATATATATATAGCTATAACTGATGTAAATTCTTTCAATAAGAACAGATAGAAGTCAGTAATTCTATATTCTATCCTGTAGAAGCCTTCGTGTATTAGAGACTCTAAAGACAATCCCCAGATGTTCAACGTGTGCTAGTTTTTGAGGATTATGTACCGTTTGTTAGTTGGGATTTTTGGCTTCAGTCCGTGATGTTTCAGCCTAGCTTGGCATTTGCCATTAGGGAACAATTTTTTATGCACAATTAGTTTGCTACCAAAGACGCTGGCATCGTTGCAGTTCCGTGCGGAATTGGGCACACTCCAAATGCTATCATGTGAGGCAAGCGACTGGAAATCACGTGAGCGTCTTTGTATTTTAAAAAAATTTTCTAAACTCCATTTTACATTATAAAATACTGTAAAGTAGGAGAGAATAGAAAGACGCTCGTGCGATTTCTAGTCGCGCACGTCATGTGATAGCTTTTAAAGAACGCTCCTTTTCAAAAACACAAAATAAATTACTTTACAGCCAAAACATAAAGAAAATAACACGCTTGAGAATGGCGAGTGAAGTGGCTGAAAGTGCTCGGAAAGTTTTATTATTATCGAACATTTTTATATCTCTTATTTCTAACAAAAAGGAAACGTGTAAGAATACTGGAAAACTTAAAAAAAAAAAAATAGAATCTTCCTTGCCGGTTGTTTTTAACGAAATGTGTTTAAAAAAAAAGTTGCTGCACAAATATACATGAACATATATATATATATGTGTGTGTGTGTGTGTGTGAGTGAGTACGCGCAGATACACATGAATATTTGAATATTTATCAGGTGTTAATAGAACAGTGCTTCATAATATGCACCTGCTGATACATCAAACATTAATTTGTGCTTAAAACGTAGGATAATATATATATATATATATTATCTTTTCTTTCAAATATTTTTCATTGAACACGGACGATAAGGAAGATTTAATTAATTTTTTCAACGCCTAGCATTTTTTTCGTTTTGTCGGAGATAAGTAACGTAAAAACTGTCCATAATTTTTATCGTCCCAAGTGCTTTCGGCCACTTCTGTAATCATTCTTAAGGCTGTTTGTTTTTTTATGTTTTGACTGTTACGTAGTATGTTTTTTTTTCTTTTTAAGGACCGTTCATTGCGAGCTCTCACATTATTTTTAGTGGAAACCCGCATTTGAGTAGATGCTCAGTTTTATTTTATTATCTTTCAGGTAAGAAAATGAGTAGATATCGCCTTCGAGAAATGTAAATGTGGGAGTATGCTTTAAAGACAAGTAGAACCTTTCTTGGTGGTGAACCTCTTCGTACGCAAGCGGTTAAAACATACCGGGTTAGTTAGTCCCTTCTCCTGCAAAGGAAGATGCAAGTTTGAAGTGCACATTTTCACAAGTTTTCTCGATTGTGCAGGCCAGCTGACAAAATAACTACTCTTCAAAATGAAACGACTACTCAAATACAAAAATAACGTTTGAAAGAGAAATGGCGGATTAAAAAGATAAAATCCAATAATTATTTAGAAATATATATATATATATATATATATATATATATATATATATATATATAGTGTAAGAAAGCTATGGAACACGTAGGTTTTAAACTCACTGTTCATGCATTTACTTTCATAAAGGGTGCTCGATAAAACGTAGAGCTTTATATAGTAATGGTTGTTACAATGGTTTCTAAAAGCATAGTATCACTACACAAAAATCTTCGCGCTTCGGGGCTACGTTTGCTCCTCATCTGGTGATAAGTTGAAATGAAAATTAATGGTGAAAACGATTTATTTTTGGTAATATGATATGTAAGTGAATGTGTGATGGAGGTTCAGTATGATTTAGCCGGCAGTTTGTAGCCATAGAGATACAGCCTTAGGTTAGGAGAGGGGTGCGGAATAGCTTAGTTTTGGACAGGTCACTTTTTAGTTTTGTCTGGGTAATTCTTATATTGGGATGTAAGGTTTTTTTAAGAAAGGATAGATACTTTTTATTTTACTACTATGAGTGGATGGAATAGAGTTACTATTAATGTTGTATGAGTTTATTTTCTTTTATTTATACGATGTTCGTTTTTTTTTGTTTTTTTTTTTTTAGGATTAAACATGGGTATTAATTATCTTTTTGGAGGGGATTATTTTATGTGAATGAGGTATTTTTTGGTTAATTAAACTTTAACGAAAAATATTTTCGATGTTTACATAACACTGCTAATTCGTCTCTACAGTTCAATAGTTCGCCATTATTGGGGTACTTTAGAATGTGTAGTTTTTCACTTAAACATAAAGGGCAGATGTCGTTAAGCTAGTTGCAGGTTCTAGTTTTTCCCAAGATTTTCCATTTTACTTTGTGTTTCTGTTTTGTGTCCTTTAATTTCCAAAAATATGAGAAAGGACACATAGACTTAATACACATTGTATAATAATATCGACCAGCGCGTAATAATGGCTAGAAATACTCGTAAAAAATTTAGGGTTTTTCTATTATAATTTTCTGATGACCAATTCTTAATTTAATGATTGAAGAAGCTTATGGTGAGTCTTAATTCAATAAACATCTGTAGAAATTAACCTACTGTATCGTTAAATATTTGAGCTTAACAACTTTAACAATATATTACAATAACAATCATAACTATGAATGCTGGTCGTTATTTGTGTAAGGGGGTACAAATGAAAAAATCTGGAAATTGACAACTTTTTCATTTCACTGAAACAGACGTTAAACATATGGTAATGTTATTCAGTCAGTTAAGTGCCATACGTGAAACACGCTATGGGCGATCATGTCTCGAAAAAGACATGACTGACTGGGCAGAAGATTATCCCGCAGTAAGTTGCCATTGCTTTCTGCGGTAGACTGGTTGCCGACCAAGGCTATAGAACCCAATCTGTTCTATTATTTAACAGATAACTGGAGGGAGGAGACGGATTAATACCTTTCCCAAGGGTATTTGCGCGTAAGTGAATGCAAGGAATTCGACTGGAATTCGAACTCGGCTTCCTGATTTCTCGTTCCGAGCCGATATCCTCTGCACCATGACGCACATCCAAGGTATAGAAAAGGTAATGTTATTACCTCTTCTATATTACTTTCTTACCATGAAACTATGTAGCTTTTCTTATATGATTTTTTTCGTCTTTCCAGGCGATCAAAACTGAACAGTCCATTATTCATGGCGCATTAGCAGAATGTAACATTCGTGCTTACTAAGAAACTAATGCGGGAACAAGCAGAATTAAAATAGGAAAATAAATTAAGCAATTAAATAAACACGGGGCATTTATTTCAGATATGTCGTGTCTGCTGTAATAGTTTTGGAGTAATGAAAAGTTAGGATTAAAAGTATATTCATCAGTTCTATAGAAATTAGTAAGTAATTGCATATATATATATATATATATATATATATATATATATATATATATATATATATATATTGGAGTTACTCGTAAGTCACATTATACATTGCCTCCTTTTCTTGTTATTACATTTTTTAATAGCTAGTGCGTCATGTTTTAAAACTTGAGTCAAGGGAATTGGCATGAAAATTATGAAAAAAATCAATAAAGAGAAAAACAACTTTAAATTGCAAGTTTCGTTATAAGTGGATGTTGTTAATTAAAATGTCGAAAAAAATGAAAATTGAACCCAGCCGATTAATTAGAGAAGAGAGCATATTTTACCCGAAAGATTTTCTCACAATGACTGATCGGGTTTCGTGTGCGTCATCAAAAGCTTTTACTTGTTGCATAGCACCTTCGCGCCAGGTTGAGTGAATATTACCACTGACAGTTCACGAAATCACAAAGCTTTTGATTGAAGAAGGTTGTGGGACAAAAATCGAATTATGTCAGTGCTGTCTCGCTCGTGTGTATATATATATATATATATATATATATATATATATATATATATAGTGTACTGTATAAAAGTGCTCGATATAAATGTTGAGCGCTATACTGTACACTATATATATATATATATATATATATATATAGTGTACAGTATAACGCTCTACATTTGTATCGAGCACTCTTTATAAAAGTAAATGCATGAACAAAAAGGTAAATAAACTTACGAGTTCAACAACTTAGTTACAATATATATATATATATATATATATACTAGCAGTATAGCCCGGCGTTGCTCGGGTTTAATGAAAGCTTTAAAACTAATCCATGGTCCTAGAGCTCAGACTCAGCCTAAAGAATATTTGTGTGAAGTTTGGTGAAAATCGGATAAAAATTGTGGATTTGTATAAAGGTCATCCAGGCAGATAAACAGACACACACACAAATATCTTGCCTTTTATATATATATATATATATATATATATATATATATATATATATAATCGATTGTACTATTGTAACTATTGTTACACTATTGTTAACTATTGTTACACTTGTTACGCTATTGTTACTATTGTTACACTTATTACACTATTGTTACACTATTGTAACTATTGTTGCACTATTATAACAACTGCCACCTTGAAACTTCTGAATGTTTCTTATGTCTTTGTCTATGAGTGTATCAAATTTAATTAAAATCGGACCACTCTTTCTATAACCCGATTTTTTCGATTATCGATTTTCGATATTTATCGGAGTACCTCGACACAAAACCTAGCTAAGAACACTCGCAGATGCTTATAGTACAACTGTGTAAATGTTCAAGAAAATCGGTTAAGCCGTTTCGGAGTCTATAGGTAACAGACACAGTTCCATTTATAAATAAATTAAGATATAGTGTTGACTTGTGATGATGTTTAGCGCCAAAGTTGTTTTTTCAGTGGTTTTTACTGATAAAATGTATTTTGGCCAGCATGTTTTCAATCATAAAGTGCTCGATGTCGAGATGGAGATAGAGCGTTGATAAGGACAATGGTTTTGTCACTTTAACTGAGCAGTTTCATGCCAACTTCTGAGTTTTCGTGAGGACTCCGTTATGATGTTCGCACTCGTCAGGGCTGGTTTGCCATTAAAAAAAATCCACCAGGCTCTATAAAAAACAACCGAGACCTAACAGTAAACTAGCATTGATGAGTGAGAACATCATAACGATCTCCTCACGAAACTTTGAAGACAGATAAATCCTCATTGTACAATACAAGCTAGACACCAGCATAAGTTTGCGATTAATGCGTGGGCTGGCATTGTACGTGACTGTCTGGTAGGTTCATATATACTCCCAGCACGTCTTACTGGAGCTGTCTACAGGGACTTTATTTCGAACACACTTTCAGACCTGCTGGAGGATGTGCCTCTAATACGAAGACGTTTGTCGGTTATGAATGATGGGGATCCAGCACATTTTGGTCACATTGTTAGCGATGCAGTGGCTGAAATCTAGCATCTACAGGGCAGAAGGTTTTCCTGCAGCAGGTTAACATTAATTTCTGCGGTAGACTGGCCGCGAACTAAGACTATAGAACCCAATCTCTTCTGCTATTTAACCCATGGCTTGAGGGAGAATAGACTGATTAATATCTTTCACTGAGTTCATATAGAATCCATTTATCGAGTTTCTTCACCTTGTCAATATTCTTGAGAGGGTTTGATATTGTTGAAATGCTTGCACCCATTACTTGAGACATCTCTGACAGCTTGACGCCGCTTTTGTTGGATTAGTTCTTTCAGATGTTCATTGTCAATTGTAGATAGACAACCTTGACTCGTATCCTCATTGTGTAACTTCAGAAACCTGCGTCGTACAATCCGATTACAAGTGGACTCCTCACTCCATGACCTGTTGATGTAGACAGCAGTTTGGGAAGAAATATCAACAAGCTTGAACTCATGCAAATAAATAAACACATCTCTTTTCACATGTTCAAGATGAGAGATATATAACGTTTTCAGTTAAATTCTGAAAAAGATTGATATTAAATTAACGAAGTGTACGCTTTATTCATTTGGAATGAGTCATAGATTTTTGTGCAGTTATTATCATATGTTAAAATACAGTTTATTTTAGAATAAACCTTCCAGTTAGAAGGTTTATTCTAAAATAAACTATTTTTCGAGCAACCTAATATATCATGTAGAATCGCTCAATTAAGAATTTAGATGAAACGAGAATTAATATTTGTTTGCAAGATTCTATATTGATTGATTAAACTATTTTTACAGTTTACCAAACCTTTGCAGGTTATTTAAAGCCAAAAAATATTTTTAAAATTGTAAGAATTTTTGTGGTGTAAATAATAATGGTTTCGTGATACAATAGTAATTAACCAATAGCTGAGGTGTGGAGAAGTGGTTTCATGCCTTTCCCAAGAGTATTTGCATGCAAGTGAATATAACGAACCCAACTGCAAGTGAAACTGGCTCTTCAATTAACAACTCCAAACTATTAGCCATTACACCGGCCTCACATCTAAGTTAACATCATCTTGCATTCCCACCCGGTCACCCATGTAGTTATGGACTAGGCTCAAAGTTGTTTTAAATTCGGTGATCGTACTGGAACCTATGTTTCAACGTGATGTGACCGTATGATGTAGATACTATAAGTAAACGGACGGGGGGGGGGGGTCACTTCGACGTGATATAATGGTTAACGAGTTTTCTTTTTTCTTTTTTTTTTTTTTTTCATTAATTTCACATTTCACTCCAAGCAAAGTGGGATGCCCAGTATTGCTCAGGGGGTTACAGTGAGAGAAAAAACTGGGTACAGGAGTATTGAAAAAATGATAAAAGATGGATGGGATTCAAAAAGATAGAAGATGGCAATTGACGTTGCGTTGAAATTTTTGGAGATAATAGGGAAGCAATCAAATGGGAAGGAGTTGCACAGGCGGGAAGAGAAACGGTTCGAGTAGAAGTGGCGACTACAATTAACTATTTAGCATGCCTCGCTAGATCAGTTCCACGTGAGTAGTAAGTGCGATCTTCATTGAGTGCTCCTGATTTTCAGCTTAAATACTCTTAGTAAGTCACTATAAGAAAACGACCTGGAAAATGGAGAGAGCAAAAATGTATTTAAATCCGTGAAGATTTTTTTTTTTTTATATATCAGCATTTCACCCCGAGCAAGGCATGTCACTGCCACTACTGCGCAGGGGGCTACGTAGAGTGGAGAAAGGATGATTAAATATAGGAAATGTCAGAGGGTGGGTGATAGGCGGGTAAGGATACCGAGAATGAGGGTTGGGTAGATGAGAGTGTTCTGAGAATAGTTGGGTGTTAGTGTGATAGGAGGTGTCTATTGACCCTACATTTAAACACCTGGAGATTGTAACTGTCGGGAAAGCAGACTTGTGGAAGGGAGTTCCACAGGCGGGAAGCGCGAGAAAAGAAGCTGTTGGAGTAGAATTTACGGTTACATCTTATTTGTTTAACTGTAAAAGGGTGGGACCTAGTTGCTAATCTAGTATCTCGTGTAAATTCGTGCTTAGGCGGCACCAGTGATCTAAGATTAACTAGGATTCAGAAATTCGTACGATTCCAGTCGAATACTTTTCACCCCGAACTTTTTAGGGCAAATACTTTCAGTCTTGTATTAAGCCAATTAAGTGTCGGGTGTTCTTCAAGTTTGCAAATCCTCACTTCACTGAATTTAATTATAAGAAATGAAAGAGTAACTAGGTTCTTGTCTGCTCATTTTATTCTCATGTGTGTATAGTATATTTAAGCACATTAACACTTGGCTCTTTTTTTTTTAATCATCTCACCCCAAGCAAGGCATTCCACTGCCACTATTGCGCATGGGGCTACATAGGGGAAGGTAAAGAGAAGGAGTGGTTAGACATAGGGAATGTCAGGAGGAAGGTGACAGATGAGTAAGGATAGCGAGGATGAGGGTTGGGTAGATGGGAAGAGTGTTTGATAGAATGGGTGCAGGTTAGTGTGTTCGGAGGTGTCTATTGACCTTACATTTAAACTCCTGGATATTGTAGCCGTCGGGGAAGCAATCGTGTGGAAGAGAATTCCACAGTCGGGAAGTGCGAGGAAAGAAACTGTTGGAGTAGAAGTTACGGCTGCATTTTATCGGTTTCACTGTAAAAGGGTGGGATCTAGTTGCTAATCTAGTATCTCGTTCAAATTCGTATTTAGGGGGCACTAGTGATCTAAGTTCATCGGAGCAGAAGCCGTGAAAGTATTTATAGAAGAGACACAGGGAAGCCACGTCGCGCCGGTGGGAGAGAGACTGCAGGCAGTCTGCCAAGTCGGTATCTATCACATTACAGACCCTCCTCTGAACCTTATCGAGAAGCCCGAGGGGAACAGCAGGGGCACCCGACCAGATATGGCAGCAGTATTCAATGCACGGGCGGATGGTAGATTTATGTGCAGGATAGATTTAGACGGAAAAACTTCCGGGCCCTACACAGAGAACCGACTTTCATAGCAGCGGATTTAGCAATGGATTCGATATAGTCATTCCATTCGAGGTCCGCTGAAAGTGTGAGACCAAGGAGGCATAGTGTTTTACTCTCTGGGAGGCAAGCCTGGTCCATTCTAATGGGAGGTAGGTGAGATTGTCGATGATGCTCTATGTTTAGGGCATTTGCTTTCTTACCAAGAAACCCTAGTATCAATATCATCATAGTCAATTCATAAGAAAAGGTGATTTCTTGATGATGGGTAGGGAGAGGCGATTCCATCGTGCTAAACTTTGAAAACCCCGCCGCAGGAAATTTGGTAATTGGAAATGTTTGAAAGCCGCCTATTGTTGTGTTAGCTTTTTTTTTAAGGAATCCATAGCTAAATCCACTAAATTCATCTTGCACAAATACAAATCAACCATCCGACCGTGCACAGAATACTGTTGTCATATCTGGTCCGGCACTCTTGTTGTTCATCTCAGTGTTCTCGCTCGACAGGCTCCAAAGCAGAATCTGTAATGTGATCGGTCTAGACCTGGCATCTCGACTCCAGCCACTTTATCACCGGCGGGATGTGGCTTCCCTCTTTCTCTTCCACAAATATTTTCATGGTTTCTGCTCCGACAAGCTTAGGTCACTGGTGCCCCCTCCACAAAAATTTACTCGAGCGACCAGACTGGCAACAAGGTCGCACCCTTTCACAGTCAAATCTACCAAATTCAGCCGACAATTATACTCCATCATCATCTTTTCTCGCACTTCCCGCCTGTGAAACTCCCTTACGTATACTTGCTTTTCTGATAGCTACAACCTCCAGGAATTTAAATGCAATGTCAATTCCCATTTCTTATCCACTTGACTCCAGTCCTTTCTACATCATTCCGTGTATCTTGTTCTATTTCTTTTTCTCTACCTTCGCAACTGTCATCACACCTGTATTCCCATTCTTCTCTTGCCCTTTATATGACACCCCCTGTAACTGGTTTGCTTTTCTCTTCGCTCTCCTCCTGCTTAAACTTTTACTTTCATATGTAGTCCCCTGTGCATCAGTGGCAGTACCGTCTTGCTTGGGGTGAAACGATTAAAAACAAAAGCATATAGTCACCAATTTTTTTTCTATTCTCTCGGCTTTGTGCAATTCTTACTACATCGCGAAAACCAGTCATGGTACGCACATGATAGTAATCCCCCATCATTCCCTTCATTGGTGAGATAGAAGTTCCACTCAAACAGCTTCTTTCAACAAAACGCAACTTCATGGAACCGACTCCAAAGAAGATGCTTCCCTGATCACTAGAATCTTAAAGTGTTCATATCTAGTTAACCGTTATCTTCCTAACATACCCTCATAAAACGTACCACTTACGTCTTAGTCTGTGCCCTATACCTCGAGGCTTGCGGCTACCGGGTTGAAACACTAGTTTCTGTATGATCACAGAAGTTAAGCAACGTCGAGCTTGATCAGTACCTAGATGACTGGCCGCTTGGGAATACTAAGTGCTGTAATCTTGGATGTGTGGGTGGTGTAATGGATAATGGCTCGGAACTGTTGACCTCGGAGCTGAATTCTAACTACGGTAGCATTCTTTATATTCACTTGAATAAATGCCCTTGTGAAAGGAATGAATCCATTTCTCTCCCTAGCTAAGGGGGTAATCATTGTATCATTAAAACCACTATTATCTAAAAAATAAAATAAAATTACGTACAAAATATGTAGATTATTCGGACTACTGTACTCATCTTTTCCATACTTCATGACGTTTTCGACAGTTGATAAAGGCGTTAATTGACTCCAGTGACTTGACCCAAAGAGTTGTGAGTTCAATACCTGCCTACAGCAATGGTAAACAAAAACTTGAAGAGTCTAGTTAAAGGGAGATAACTGATACTGAGACATCAGGCAGTGATTGACATGTGGAACGAGAACAATCTACCCTGGTGAACAAAATAAAGGGTTCAGTTCGAAATTCCAATCACCTGATAAAGGACAGAGCGTACAACGGCCGAAATGCTTTGTTTTGTTTTTTTTATTTTTTAAAAGAGCGTTCATTCCAAGCTCTTACAAGCCATGCAAGTGAAATTCGCATTAACATCTTTCTATTTTAAAACAAAAACACTTTCAATTCTTCATTCCCACTATTGAATAATGTAAGATTGATGGTAGGTAGAAACGTTTGATATAGCACCTCTCGAACAGTGAGTTGTTTCTGATATTGTGATTTATATAGAATTCTTGAGTTTTCCATAAGGGTTCTTGTAAAATATGGGTTGATAAATGTTTTTTGTATGGCACTTTGGTTTGATAATTGACATGTAAGTCGTCTCAAGGAGGTATTAGTGCGTTCAATTTATTTATGACAAAAAGTATTTATACATTATACTGGTCATCGTCAGTTTAGATTGAATGGGGTTATTTTGATTAGTGGCAACATGTTTTGCGGTTTTCCATTTTTTCTAACATATTACCAATTTTACATGTTTTTCAGGAATTACGGAAGAAGTATGGTGTTTAATGATTCTTCGTATAACGAATTCGTTATGCTTATAATTATTATGCATCTTGTTGCAGTAAAATATGTTAATGTTTTGTTGTGTGATGTTTTATCACTGGTGTCATGTATTTTTTTGTAAGAATAATTTTATTTGTTTATCAATGATGTTATTGAGAAAATTATTGTGGACTAATGTTTGTTTTATGTGTGTGCGTGTAAATATTCTCAGATATAATCTGTAGGGAGGAACAATATGATTAATAGAAAGAGACAAAAGAAAACTTGTATTTAGTTTTAGCCGACGCGTTGAATCCACTGACGGACTTTATCAAGGCAAAAAAAACGAAATGAATTCGTTACATAAAGTACCTATAAATAAAAACAAAATGCTGTTGGTTACTAGGAAATTATAAAACGCTCATAAATATTCATTAGGTCAACTGAAAAATATTAAATATTTAATTACGCTATTTTGCATATTCGAAGAGAAGTTTTTTTATGTGAAGTATACTGTTTGGATTGTTATGGCATATGACGTTGAAATGATGGATTTAATATTTTTCACTTGACTATTTTTATATGTTTGTTGCATATGTTGGCTTGGGAAAGTACAGTGTAACCCTGATATAAGAGAGTTGTCGGGACCGGATAAAGGTTCTTTATATCCGGGTTTGGTCTATTATATATATGTACCACAGGCTCTAATTTGGGACCAGAGAAAATTTCTCTTATATCCAGGGTTCTCTTATATTCGGATTATACTGTAGTAGGAAAGGTGAGATTGGGAAAAAACCGGGGCGCAAATAAATATTTTGATATTTGATGATTTTTCTTCCGAGTAAATTATTTTCTCTATTGAGTATGCAAAATGACGTAATTAAATATCTAATATTTTTTAGTTAACCCAATGAAAGGGGTGGGTTTTTATTTATTTCTCCGACATATTTTTATTACTTATTTTTAGCAGATACCAGTATTTGAGTAGACGCTCTGCTTATTTATTAAACAGTATATTGACTGATTTTCGTCTACCGGCCTGAATATTCAAGAAATCTTGTTAGAAAAAGAGATCGCATGTTTTTCTCTAATCAGATTTTTCGAATATTCAGAAAAAAATTATATATCAATATTAAAAATATTTTATATATCAAGAAGAATTTTAAGAAAATCTATGACAAAATAAAAAAGTTTTCGTGCGACGCGTTTTGTCCTTCAGAAATTTACTAGCAGTATAGCCCGGCGTTGCTCGGGTGTAATGAAAGCTTTAAAACTAATCCAAGGTCCTGGAGCTCAGACTCAGCCTAAAGAATATTTGTATGAAGTTTGGTGAGAATCGGATAAAAATTATGGATTTGTATAAAGGACATACAGACAGATTAACAGACAACACACACACACACACACACACACACGCACACAAACATTTTGCCTTATATATATATATATATATAATCGATTTTCTGCACTATTGTAAGAACTGCAACCTTGAAACTTCTGAATATCGTTTCTTATGTCTTTGTCGATGAGTGTATCAAATTTGATTAAAATCAGACCACTCCTTCTATAACCCGATTTTTTCGATTATCGATTTCCGATATTTATCGGGGTACCTCGACACAAAACCTAGCAAAGAAAACTCGCAGACGCTTATAGTACAACTGTGTAAATTTTCAAGAAAATCGGTTCAGCCGTTTCGGAGTTTATAGGTAACGGACACACACACACACACACAGACAAAGTTCGATTTATAAATAAGTTTAGATTTAGATTCAGTCAGTCAGTTAAGTGCCATACGTGATACACGCTTGGGCGATCATGTCTCGAAAAAGACATAACTGACTGGACAGAAGATTATCCCGCAGTAGGTTGCCATTGCTTTCTGCGGTAGACTGGTTGCCGACCAAGGCTATACAACTCAATCTGTCCTGTTATTTAACCCATAACTGGAAGGAATAGACGGGTTAATACCTTTCCCAAGGGTATTTGCGCGTAAGTGAATGCAATGAATTCGGCTGGAATTGGAACTCGGCTCCCCAAATTTTCGTTCCGAGCCGATATCCAATGCACCACAAATTTGTCTAAAATGCTGTTTACGTCGACGTGATTACAAATGCGCATGAATGAGAATAAATTTTAAATTAAATTTCATTTTAAAATATGCTTTAGTTTCTTTTTTTTTTTTTCGTTTAAACAAAAAGATCATAAAAAATAAATGAAACCGTCTAGACTATATGTCCAAAACAGATTATTATTGTTATTACTTTTTTCAATTTCAGCGTCCCATCTCAATCAAACGCATAAGTAATGAGTCAGTCAGTTAGGAACCATACGTGATACTCGCTTGGGCGATCAGGTTTTTTCGAGATACATCTGACTGTGCGGAAGATTTTCCTGCAAGGGGTTACCATTCCTTTCTGTGGTAGACTGGTTGGATGCCAAGCAAGACTATAAAACCCAATCTGTCCCGCTATTTAATCAATAGCTGGAGGAAGTTGAGATGGATTAATACCTTTGCCAAGGTCATTTGCGTATAAGTGTATGCAATGAATTCAACTGGGATTCGAACTCGGCTCTCCAAATTCCAGTTGAATTCGTTGCGTTCACTTACGCGCTACAACGTAAACATCACTTTAGTCCAAATAAGTTTTAATGGATTAAACTCGCTACACGAAAAAAAAGAAAAAAAAATCTAGTTCCACTAATAGATTTTCTTAAAATATATTATTTGTAATTATTTTGCCACTCGTGGTAGCAGGATGTTCTACATGGGTAAGCAAGTATAGAAACTATTATATTGTAAAGTGTAAGGTTGTTTTTATAACCCCGAAATGAGGCAAAGCGTAACTCAGTCAGTCAGTTAAGTGTCATACGTGATACATGCTTGAGCGATCATGTCTCGAAAGAGACATGACTGACTGGGCAGAAGATTATCCCGCAGTAGGTTGTCATTGCTTTCTGCGGTAGACTGGTTGCCGACCAAGGCTATAGAACCCAATCTGTCCTGTTATTTAACCTATAACAGGAAGGAATTGATGGATTAATACCTTTCCCAGGGGTATTTGCGCGTAAGTGAATGCAATGAATTCAGCTAGAATTCGAACTCGACTCCCCGATTTCTCGTTCCGAGCCGATATCCAATGCACGCTCAAATTCCACAATAGATTAGTAATATTTTTAGATTCTATTAAAGAAGGTATATGCGTTTTTTAATGCCATCTTCTCAGTACATAGGTGATCATGGCTCTCCACAGATTCCTTTTCTTTATTATTTGTGAATTGCCATGAACTTCCAAAGTTGTTTCTCATTACATTCTCCACGATTCTGTATTCACTGTTTTCCATCTATTAAACTGGATACCAACCAAGGCTAATTAACCCATTCAGTCAGTCAGTTAAGTGCCATACGTGAAACACGCTTGGACGATCATGTCTCGAAAGAGACATGACTGACTGGGTAGAAGATTATCCCGCAGTAGTTTGCCATTGCTTTCTGCGGTAGACTGGTTGCCAGCCAAGGCTATAGAACCCAATTTGTCCTGTTATTTAACCCATAACTGGAAGGAAAAGACGGATTAATACCTTTCCCAAGGGTATAACCCATTACTGGCTTGTAATTTCAGAAGATTGCAGGAATCGATTATATCAGTAATATATATCGGCTGCGCGACCCTATACAGTTTAACTGGCATAAGCAATGGCTTGCCATTGTTAATCATCACCCCCTCCCAAGTAAGGCGATAATCTAAGACGCAAGGGGCTACTAGGAAAGAGAATGAAAAAAGAATTATAAGGAACCGGAAACCTAATCGTAAAGAGGAAACAAGGTATAGACGTTTACTCCTCTCCAAAAAACCAGGGAGGAGTGTGAACTGGACGATATTTGTTTATAGCCATTTATAGATTACTAACGGAACCCGTTGCATTTCCACGGAAGGATAATTATGATTTCCTGGAAAAATTTTACTTTGTCATACTACAAATGATAGTAACGTCTTCAAATATAAAGGTATTGGATAATGAAATAACGATAACACAGAGTGTAATTTTATTAAAATATCTATAAATGTAATGTCCATAGAAGTTACTTTACGGCGTATGCACAAACAATAACCAAAATACTGGACGCTATTTTGTGAGAGATTTTGAAAGAGAAAATGTTTTTTTTTATTACTGAAACATGATGGCTCCTATGTCAATTGTAAAAAGAAAAGACCAACTAAGTAATAGCCAAGTGTGTAGAGGCCAGAAATTTCGTTATTAGGTCGCAGGATATGACAACAAACCTACCTATTTTTACTATTAGGTTATCCCAAAAGTTCGTAAACACTTTCAAAATGGGTCTATCTAGTCCAGCACAATCGAGACAAGCGATGGGTTCAGAAAGGGCAAGAGACACCGTCGGTTCCAAAAAAAGGCCGATTCGGCAAGAAAGTCATGTTGTGCGTTTGGTGGAACTTTGAAGGAATCGTGCATTTTGAGTTGGTTCCGAATGGTCGTGCCATCATTACTGTCAGCAACTTGTGCGAGTCTACGAAAAGTTGAAGCAACAGTACTCTGCTCTGACCAACCGAAAGCGCGCTTAAATGTAGCAGGACAATGCCAAGCCCCACACCTCCAGGAAGACCAAAGACAAGTTTGAAGAGCTGGACTGCGTTGAGGTTCAGTCACATCCAGCTTACAGTCCTGACTGTGCTCCATCAGATTACGGCCTCGGGAAGCGTGTCAAGAATTCTTTGATTCGAATCCGGCTGAATGGTACTTTGACCAGATCCGAAAGCTTGCAGATCGATGGCAGAAAGTCTTAAAAAATGATGGTCTTTATTTTGAGCAATCATTTTTGTTGTTTTTGCGAGTAAAATTTCAGTTTTTTGCAAGTGTTTTCTGGTAACCTTAGATTACATGGTGAGAATTTTTTGCAAGTGTTTACGAACTTTTGGGACAACCTAATATATTGTACAGTACACACACATATGCACACACAATTACTACTACAACCACCAGCTTAAGCTATGCTATAGGCCCTCTTTTCCTACTCTCTCACTCTTTACTACCCTTCCGTTTGGCAAAGGTGAAAGAAAGGCTGAGGAGAGATAGAGGGGAAGGTAAAGCTCGTGTAGAGTGTAAGTGTGTTATCTTTCTTCAGTGGCGTAACGGACGGAGGAACTAAGTAATTAAGGAAGGAACAAGCAGAATTATTATATGATTGTGGCATTATAGGATATTTTTTTAACCGAGGTTTTCTTTTTCTTTTCTTTTTTTTTTTTAGCTGTGAATGGGTTATTACTAAATTTTCTAGAAAAAAACAATAAAGGAGTTGAAAATTTCTCAAGTTGACCTAGAATCACTAAAAAAAAAAAGAAAATTCTAATGAGTGGTCAAATTATTTTAAAGTGGCTTGGCCCAGGAACTTTCCAGCAACCTTTTGTACATACATGTTCTCACCTTGTCATGTTGTAATAGTTAACAAGCTGTCAGTCGAAATCATAGCCCACCGCTGCACGATGCAGTGAATTCCATAATCACTTTCGTATGACCGTCGTAATGGCTACATATAGTTTTGAAAAGTTACTTTTCTCCTAGACTGGGTGCTGAACACGGCTAGAAATTCTCGTCTACTATGCTATTGAACTCATAGCTGCCAGAAGGAAATATAGATTCATACCTTTTCCAAAAGAATTTGTGCGAAAGTGAATGCAACTATCTCGACCGGAATTCGAACTCAGTTTATAGATTTTTTTGTTTTAAATTGCGAACATCCTAAGTTAGTCTAACAGATCTTTACTACAAAATTATGAGTTCGATCTTGCCGAACAGCAGCATGCTGTAGACCTCGTGACAAGACTAAGCTCAGCTGAGTAAATTTTGTTAAATTTATGGTACTACTATTAAGAGTTTTTCCTATTTTTTACGATAATTTTAACTCTGCACAATGCCCAAGAGCTACTCGAGGTAGAGGGTAAAGAGTAAGAGGTATGATTTATGAGGATGTGTGAGGAAGATAACCGTTAACCAGAGATTTGAACAGGTAAAAATTATAGTGATCGAGGAAGCATCCTCTTGGGAGTCGATTCCACAAAGTAGCGGTTCGTATTAAGAGAAAAGATCAAAGTAATTTTTAATTATTAAAAAAAATTTTTTAATCCCTTCTAACATGTCCGAAATTTTGGCAGAAAATCTTGTTTTGATTTGAGTTAGCAGGTAAACAAAACGTCACAACTGTTTACAATGGAAAACATAATTATTACATCACCCACTTTTTTCCGGTGACAAACACATTAATTTGGAAATTCTCACAAATATCAAATAATTGTTGGATTTTAATTAAACTTTCAGTACTTATTTACAAATGAATAAAATTATTTTTGAAATTATTATTTTTTGAAAATTTCGATAAAAAATATTTTTTTTACCACTGTTATCCCCCCACTCCACGTAAATCCATGAAATTTTAATAAATTTTAAAGTATCACGGTCTGTAATTTTATTTTTAACGCAGGACTCATTGGGGTATATAAATCGTCTGTTTTTTTTTTGTTTTTTTTTTGTTTGTTTTTTTTCATTTTGCCTCTGTATCCGAAAATCTGCTCCGAAGAGTAAAATAAAGGATGCAATAAAACTCTGATATTATTTACTTTGATAAGCTTTAATTGCTTGAATAAATAATGAAAATTAAAACATTATAGTCTGAAGAAAAAATTTTCGATTACTAATGAAATTTTAAAAGAATTGTTTTCATTTTTTCTTTTGTTATAATAATTTATAAAATTTCAAAAATATTTTAAAATCGTCAAATAACTGTTGAATTGATGATTATATTGCCTATCGCAAATAAAAATCGTTCTGCCTCCATATTTTTAAAATAATTTAATTTTTTTTTTTTGCATTTGAAGTTGTTTTTTGTTTTTGTATGGTAATTTCTATGTGCAAATTAAAAGGTTAAAGTCTCTTCCCTTACCCGAAAAAAAATTTGTACAATTTTATCACTTATAAACACCATACATTTTATCTCTCATCAAGAACCTGTCAACAAATTCTTGATTTACGGCGCAGACAGGTCAAAAAGTTCAAATTTGTGATTAAGAAATAGTTTTTTATTCTAAATGTCACGCTATAAATAAGTAATACTTGTGTAAATCAGATTAATTTAACATAAAATTTGCTAATTTTCCAAAAATAATGTGTCACAGATGTATATTTTATTTTTTAAGATTTTTAAAACTGTGAATTAACTTTTGTTTACAAATGTGTCGATCGCAAAAAAATGGCGGTAAAATTTTTTAAAAATTTTAAAATCTCAAACTTTTATATTCCAATCAATATAATTTCTGTTTGAAATAAACCGGAGAGTATTTCGCTTATTGGAAATAGTAAATTTAATCATTTAGCTTTCAATTAAAACTAAAATAAAAGTTTCAAGAAAACTTTTCATTTTTAAAAATTCAGTTTAAAAGTAACTATGCAGTTTTTTTTGTTTTTTTGTTTGTTTGTTTTTTTTTGTTTCGCGATTTAGTGGCGGTACGTAATTAAAAAGAACCTCTTACATTCCTTTCTATTCATTTTTAAATTTTAATATATGCCAGATGCTCACCAACCGCGGGTCAATAGCTGTTTTAAAAGGGTAGATAAAAATAATGATACACCTCGTGAGTTTTAAAAGTAGCAGTAAGTATGCGAGTAGGTAAGAACATGTTGAAATTGCTAAATTTAAAAGTTCCCAGTGTTAGTCATCAGGTTATTTGATTAATCTAGGCTTTTTATTGTGAGTGGAGGATTTAAACAGAAAACATGTTCCGACTGACGGCAAACGGATATGTCATAAAGCGTGACAACAAACTATTTTTTTAAAAATATTTTTAAAAATTTTAAAATGTTATTTCCCTGTGACGTATTTTTCAGTCTAATATATTTTGAATATATTTTAATTTCTTTTTTTTTTCTCTCTTTTAATCATTTCCCCCCAAGCAAGGCGGTAAAGCCACTAGTATGCAGGAAAGTGAAGTCCGAGAATAAGAAGGATTAAAGAAATAACCCCATAAAACGAACAGGGTTCAAAAAGACATAAGATAGCGATTGACGTTGTATTTAAATTTTTAAAGATTTTAGTTATCAGAGATGGTAGAGCCACTGCCACCGAAAATATGATTTAATTTATTAATTAAAAAAAAATGATTATTAGTGATGAAGCTAAGTACAAATAGAGAATTTTTAACATATGCATTTTCATATCAAAATAATAAATAAAATTTTTTTATGAATAAAACAATTCTAAAAAATTGTTAGACTATTAAAATCATTTTTATGCCTATAAAAATATTCCTTTATAAATTTATATCGAATATGTCTTTCAAGTTTTTTTTTAATGATGTTTCTAGCTTTTAAAAACTTTCGCGATTTTCTTTTTAATATGTTGTCTGTGAATGTTGGACAATATCATCGAAAATGAGGACAAAACTGGAAGCGGCCGAAATGTGGTTCTACAGAAGGATGCTACGGATATCGTGGACTGAGCATACAAGCAACGACGAAGTGTTAGAAAGAATGGCAACAAAAAGGAAATTGATGCTGAGAATCAGGAAGAGACAACTGAAGTTCCTGGGACATGCAATGAGGAAAGAGAGCCTGGAGAACCTGATACTGACTGGACAGATAGAAGGAAAAAGAGACAGAGGGAGGCAGCGGATAACATATTTGCAGGGACTGACCAGGTGGATGACGGAACGGGGGTTGCCAGGAGCAACAGGAGCAAACATACTAAGAGCCACAAGGGATAGGAAGACGTGGAGATCCATGATCGCCTACGTCCTGAAGGGACAGGGCACATAGAAGAAGAAGAAGAAATTACAAATTAATTTAATCCTTAAAGTTTCTTTTATTTACGAATAAAACAATTCTAAAGAAATGTTAAAATCATATTTTATGTCTATAAAAATATTTCTTTATGAATTTATATGGAAAGTTTCTTTGAAGTTTATTTTTTAAAAATGGTTTTAGCTGTTGAAAACAACTTCTTCGAGTGACATGTTAAAAAAAATATTTTTAACATATCACCTGAAGAGGAACATTGCACTGTCTTTCCCGATGGGGGATAACATTGATTATTTTTTTTTTTTTTTTTTTTAATCATATCACCCCAAGCAAGGCGATAACGCCACTGATGCGCAGGGGGCTACGTAAGGGTAAAAAGAATGGAAAAGAGAAAGCCGGAAACCGCATCCTAAACAGGAAACAAGGGATGAGCCTCTTCACCTGTTCAATAGATGTGGGTGAAGTGTGAACCGGGCGATAGTTTAGTCTATCTACTCCAATTGGAAAAAAATAAATAAATAAAAGAGTGAAAAGACTTGAAAAGGGAAAACCGGAAACCGCATCCTAAACAGGAAACAAGGTATGAGCCTCTTCACCTGTTCAATAGATGTGGGTGGAGTGTGAACCGGGCGATAGTTTAGTCTATCTACTCCAATTGGAAAAAAAAAAAATAAGTAAAAGAGTGAAAAGACTTGAAAAGGGAAAACCGGAAACCGCATCCTAAACAGGAAACAAGGTATGAGCCTCTTCACCTGTTCAATAGTTGTGGGTGGAGTGTGAACCGGGCGATAGTTTAGTCTATCTACTCCAATTGGAAAAAAATAAATAAATAAATAAATAAAAGAGTGAAAAGTTTGTGAATACATTTAATAAAGAAAAAGAATTTGAAGTGTCGTGCTTACTTGCACCCTGGATGGATACGGCATTATCGCCCGGTTCACACTCCACCAACGTCTATTGAACAGGTGAAGAGGCTCAACCCTTGTTCCCTGTTTAGGATGTGGTTTCCGGCTTTCTCTTTTCCAATCTTTTCACTCTTTTCTTTTTTTTTTTTCAATTGGAGTAGATAAACTAAACTATCGCCCGGTTCACACTCCACCCACGTCTATTGAACAGGTGACGAGGCTCATCTCTTGTTCCCTGTTTAGGATGTGGTTTCCGGCTTTCTCTTTTCCAATCTTTTCACTCTTTTTTTTTTTTTTCAATTGGAGTAGATAAACTAAACTATCGCCCGGTTCACACTCCACCCACGTCTATTGAACAGGTGACGAGGCTCATCTCTTGTTCCCTGTTTAGGATGTGGTTTCTAACTTTCTTTTTTCCAATCTTTTCACTCTTACGTAGCCCCCTGCGCATCAGTGGCGTTACCGCCTTGCGTGGGGTGATATGATTAAAAAAGAAAAATTTAATTCAGAGTTGTTTCTTTCTATACCTCGATTTTCTCGCCAATCAAGCGACAAAGATCAAAATGCACTATGACAGATGTCATGTCAGGTTATGTTAATTAAGTTTCAAGGAGAAAATACGGGCGATAACCGGATTAAACATACACCGATGGATGGCTGGAAACAGTACCGGCTGAAATGTAATGATAGAAATAACAAAAGAGGGATGTTAGTCCAATAACGACACTTGCCTTTCAGAACTTTAGATAACAAACGATATCAGCCCTCTCCGTAAGCAAGTAAACAAAATCGTTTACATGAATGCTCTTAGTTTTTTCATTTCCGAATCAAGTAGACCAGCACTATTTGGAAGATTGACACATACCCAGGGGATGTAGCAAGGTGGGGGAAGGAGGTAAGTGGGACAAAAGTCGCTCTCAGGAGCAGATGTGAACGGGCGTAAATTTTCGTCTGACGATATATGTTTATCTTAAAGCTGCCATAATTGCAGGTTTTGGAAAATAATAATAATAAAATTTAATGTCGATTTGTTTTATCGGTTCCACCCCGCCAAGCAAGGAGATAATATCACTAAGACGCAAGGGGCTATTGGGAATGAAAAAGACTATCCTAAACAGGAAACACGGCATAAACTTCAACTCCTGTTCAACAAACCGTGGAATAGTGCAAACCGGACGATAATCTGCTCCTGCTGAAGGAGAAAAAAAAGTAGTAAATAAAATTTTAGAGTTTAGGCGAAGATGTTAAAGGTAGATTTTAGAAGGAACCGTAAACCCAATTCTGAACACGGAACAAGGGATACAGTTCTACTCCTGTTCAAAAACAGGAGCGAACCGGACAATAAGCGAAATGAATGTTATTGTGAAAAAAAAGAAATATCCTTATGAGCCTTTTTATTAATATATACAGTGTCGCCCCTCCACCAAAAAAAAATTAATGTAAATTTATAAGGTATACAATTCTTCAATTTTTCATAAATTATGGACCCTACCATAAATTAATTGCTGAATATTTTCTGTTAATTCGTTCTAAAATTTTAATTCAACGCAAAATTTAAAAAAGATTATATTTACTAAAATTCACACCACATTCTCCCAGATTGATACCCTTCCATTGAACTCCAGTTGGGTTGCCATCGCACTAAATGTGGGTGTATCGGGTGCGCTATTTCTAAGCGTAGGGTTTCCTTTCGCACTTACACTGATAAACAAGCCAAAAACTGACTTTGTTTTATTGTAAACCCGGTGTTGCTCGGGTGTAATGAAAGCTTTAAAACTAATCCATGGTCCTGGAGCTCAGACTCAGCCTAAAGAATATTTGTGTGAAGTTTGGTGAGAATCGGATAAAAATTGTGGATTTGTATAAAGGACATACAGACAGATAAACAGACACACACACACAAACATATTGACATTTATATATATATATTATGGATTTTCTGCACTATTGTAAGAACTGCAACCTTGAAACTTCTGAATATCGTTTCTTATGTCTTTGTCTATGAGTGTATCAAATTTGATTAAAATCGGACCCCTCCTTCTATAACCCGATTTTTTTTCGATTATCGATTTTCGATATTTATCGGGGGTACCTCGACACAAAACCTAGCTAAGAACACTCGCAGACGCTTATAGTACAACTGTGTAAATTTTCCAAAAAATTGGTTTAGCCGTTTCGGAGCCTATAGTTAACGGACAGACAGGCACACAGACATACACACACACAGTTTAGATTTGGATTTAGATTTAGATAATGCTTAATATCCCCATAGCATAGAACAAGGCTAGCAGATATCAGGAATACATACCTATTGACAGCTATCTGAAGACATACATGTCAAATGAAGAGCATTAGGTTTAATGTATTAGCTTAAATTTAAAACTAAAATAAAAGCTTCAAGAAACATTTTGAATTTTTTAAAATTGTTTTACACCTTTAAGTATCGCTTTTCGGTAAACTTAGACACTCGTGCCCGCAAAATAATGGTGCAGCAAAAGCAATGTTTATTGTCTTATAAAACAATAATTATAATTTTAATAAAACTTTATGTGAATTTATACATTTTTATTCTTGAGAATTGAAAACAAAAATAATAAATACAACTTACTATATTATCTAATGGAATGATTGGAAAAAATCGGCTAATTGCTAATTAACTCGAGCTTTATAAAATGGAATAATAAGGGCGCCCTTATTGTTGTTTCATATATTTTAATAATCTACTAAATGTTTTTGTATTTATGAATAAAAAATTGTTTTCTGCTGAAACGTAAGACTCTAAAGCCAAACCAATTAAAATTTAATAAAATATTGGACAGTTGCTGAAAATATTGTGTTAAATGTTTAATTTTACAATATAGTTAAAAACCAAAAAACGAAGCGTACGAATTTGGTATAAAAATGTCAAATGCATCTTCCATAGTTAGCATTTTTTGATGGCTTCCGTCTGTCGTGTCAATTATCGGCTCTGATAACACGATGATAACCTTTGATAACAAGGCTACCGTAATTAAGAAACGCTATTATCGTATATTTCAGGCAGTAAGCAAGTAATACTTTTTTCAAATAAGATTAAAGTAAGTTTAAAGTAACTAATTTTAATAAAATAATGTCAGCGAGGTATATTTTATTTTTGCAATATTTTTAAAACCGAGAATTAGCTTCTGTTTACAAAATGTGTCGATCGATGAAAAATAGCCGAAAAATTGAATTTTTTTTTTAATCGGAAAAATTTTAGATTCCAATCAATATAATTTCGGTTTGAAATGCACCAGAGTATTTTGCTTATTGGAATTAGTAAATTTAATCTGTTGGCTTTCAAGAAAACTTCTTTATTTTTAAAAAATTCAATTTCAATTTAGGTATCGAAAATGAGTGAAGTATCTACTTAAAGATAATTATTAATAAAAATTGTTTTCCATTAAAATTTAACTGAGTTGCTTTGTCTTTCAAATAAATGCGTTTCATATGAATAGTCTACAGTCCTTTAGAATATTAAATTATAAAAAATACTCGCATTTTTTCTTTAAAAGAATATTAAGCATGTTTTGTTTATTTTAAGTAACATTTTGTTTAATATACTACGCGACCTTATACAATTGTGAATTGTTTAATGTGGCACTTGCACTGAGGAATTTGCCCACCTCTGGACTAGTTTGTAAATTCGCTCCACTATTACACTGTGGTGCCAATTTACTTGGCTAAGCACAAGGCTACGAAGCAGTGATAATCTGTGTGAAAGCATAAGTAACGCTACGGATCAGTGGTCGCCACAAAGTTGGCAAGTCGAGGTCAAAAAGGTTTTAACTGCTTCAGTGACCGTAAAAATATGCCAGCTCGTCCAATCTCCGTCCTTTCGAGGAAGGTTGACATGAGATATGACAGTTGACTGTTTGTGAGGTCGGTTGAAGCGGGGGTAAAGCAACAAGAAGAGATCTCTCGTACCGAAAAATTAACATGTCATTTCCCTCATCCAATGAAAAAAGACACCGATGACACGCAGAGGGCACCATCCAAAATAAATAAATTGACCATGCGACTCAAACACCAGTTTACTGGTTTACTACTACAGGTCGGGAATCCTTTATCTGAAATTCTTCGGTTCAGAAGTTTTCGATTTTCAGATGTTTCGAATTTTTTAATACAGGCTATTTCATCTGTGTTTTCTTTTATGTACCGGATCATTTCAGGACGTGAACGTTCATGGCCCTCCGCATCTTCTTGCCTTTTGTAGCTGTTAATAAGTTTCAATCTCTGTCCTGAGTATCGGGTTTTCCAAGCCCTCCTTCCTCATTTTATACCCCAGAAATTTCAACTGTCTCTTCCTGATGTTAAGTATAAGATTCCTTGTCGTTTCCATTTTGTCCAAAACCTCCTCATTGCTTACAACCGGGCGATAGTTTAGTCTATCTATTCCAATTGAAAAAAAGAAAAAAAGAAAAAGAAAGAAAAAAGAAAAAGAAAAATGAAAAGATTGGAAAAGAGAATTGGATTCAGAATTGTCCACCTATACTGCTGGCTGAAACTCAAGTCTGTTCTGCTGTTTAGCTCATAGCTAAGGGAAGAATGGATGGATTAATACTTTTTTTACATTTCTGCAAAAGTGAATGTAACGATAGCAATCGGGATTCGAACTCGATTTCACATTCTCAGCCTTTTACCATTAAACATTTCCTTCAAGTCTAAAAATTAATCCGAATTATAAAAAAACAAAACAAAATAACATTTCACTCGTTTAACATGCCGCCTTTCTTCGTTGTTAAAAAAAAATGGCTGAAAAAGATAATTGGAATGTGGTTCTTATTGTCAATATTGTTACTGAAGAAAATCAAACCCTTACAACTGTTGTGGAGAAATGTAAATTTTAATAGCTGTCTTTTCAAGCAGCAATTCCTCTTTTATACATGTTTCGTTAAAAAAAAGCAACGTACTTTTTTTTGTTTTGTTTTGTATTTCTTGTATGCATATAAGTGTTTAGTTTCCTGGACCTAATTGAATAAAGTGTTCAGGCAGTAAGCAAGTAATAGTTGTTTCAAATCAGATTAAAGTAAGTTTAAAGTTACTGATTTGAAAGTATTCAGGACGCTTTCGGCTAAACCTTTAGCCATGTGCAAGGATTATGTTTTGTTGTGATACTATAATAAATGTTGTGTTTATAACACGGCTATATCGTGTTCAATACACCGGTTCCCGTCCGGTCACCGAAGTTAAGCAACATCGAGCCTGGTCAGTACTTAAATGGGTGACCATTCGGGAATACCAGGTGCTGTAAACGTAAGGACCAAGAATGGTCCACCAGTCCTCCAAGTTTGGGGGTTGGGTGCAGGGCTAACAACCCTGCCCCGTAAAAAACAGTTTGTTACAGCAACAAAAAGTTGCTGCCCTGTGCACCATTGGGTGTGATGGATAAATGATGATGATGATGAAGTGCTTTTATAGACAGTGTGAAAATTACTGAAAGTAGACATATTCTCAATGTCTCCAGCCAATATATTGTGACAGTGTTCATAATTGATGCTATTAAGGTTTGGTTTCTTCTTTTTTTTTTTAAACATAAAGTCATCCGTTACTTTTAAACGGATTTGCAGTGTCAGGTACACATCTTATTCGTGTTCTCGACGATATTGAGGTTGCTACGATTACATGCTGGTTTAAATATACTAGAAATTAAAAATATCTCCACATCCAGCAACTTTTATAGTGTCTACAAGAGCACTTACACACTATTTATCATAGTAGTATAACTATATATGAATGTGCGAGTGGTGTAATGGATAGGCGCTCGGAGAGCCAAGTTCGAATTCCAGTCATTCGTTACATTCGCTTATGTGCTAATGCCCTTGAGAGAGGCATGAATCCATCTCTTCCTTTCAGCCTAGCTATAACGTCATGCTTTAAAGTGAAGAAGAATTCTTATATCTTTACCATTCCGTCGCATTCTCATTCAACTGATAGATACAGAAGAGTTTTAGTAAAGTTACACACGAACACACTCAGATGTGTGTAAAAGTTTCCAGCACACATCTAACACGCATCTAAATCTAAACTTATTTATAAATGGAACTTTGTCTCTGTGTGTCTGTCCGTTACCTATAGACTCCAAAACGGCAGAACCAATTTTCTTGAAAATTTACACAGTTGTACTATAAGCGTCTGCGAGTGTTCTTAGCTAGGTTTTGTTTCGAGGTACCCCCGATAAATATCGATAATCGAAAAAATTGAGTTATAGAAGGAGTGGTTCAATTTTAATCAAATTTGATACACTCATAGACAAAGGCATAAAAAACGATATTCAGAAGTTTCAAGGTTGCAGTTCTTACAATAGTGCAGAAAATCCATAATATATATATGTAAAGCAAGATGTTTGTGTGTGTGTGTGTCTGTTTATCTGTCTGTATGTCCTTTATACAAATCCACAATTTTTATCCGATTCTCACCAAACTTCACACAAATATTCTTTAGGCTGAGTCTGAGCTCCGGAACCATGGATTAGTTTTAAAGCTTTCATTACACCCGAGCAACGCCGGGCTATACTGCTAGTATATGATATAAATAACCAACCCCATAAAATTTCTCAGTAATTCATATACTGTAGTAAAACCTAAGATAAAACCCTGAAAAAATGTATCAGATTTTAATAAAAAAATATTGTATTAAATCTATTATATTAAAATCTATTTACTTTTACATCGTACCCCACATTATTTAATGTGTTTAAGCTTTTAACTTATTTTAAGCTTTAACATTTTTTTGGACATTATATGTAAAACCTTATGTCACATCAAGCTTTGATTGAGAAACTAGAGGAAAAAGTAACTTACAGTGTTAGAGGGAGATAACTCATGACTACCAGAAGAGGCTCTAAGCAAAGAAATAAGAATGATATACCCCAGTGATTGTAATAAAGGGTTTGGTTCGAAATTCCTAGCACCTGAAGAAGGCCGGAGCGTACAACAGCCGAAACTTCGTACAAATGGCAACAACCAAAGATGAGGACAATAGTCCGAATAATGTAAATACTATCTCATCTGAAAAATATAAACAAAGACCAGATAGATAGATAGATAGATAGATAGATAGAGATAGATAGATAGGGGATTATTACATAGAGAAAGAGGGTGAGGTTTTATTATGTATAAGTAACATATATAGAGAGAATGAGAGGGAAAGTTTATGTATGCGTGTCTAGAGAGAGGGGGGATTATTATATATATATTTATATATATATATATATATATATATATATATATATAGAGAGAGAGAGAGAGAGAGAGAGAGATTGAGGGGGATTATTAAATAGAGGGTTTATTATACATATATATATAGAGAGAGAGGTGGGGATTTAGAGGAGAGAGTGTATTATTATATATTTATACACAGAGAGAGAGAGAGAGTTTATTATATATAGAGAGGGAGAACACTATATATATATATATATATATATATATATATATACACGAGAAAGCTTATTATTACATATATAAAGAAAGAAAGAAAGAAAGAAAGAAAGAAAGAAAGGAGATTATTATATAGAAAATGGGGGAAAAGAGTGAGGGTTTATTATAGAGGGAGTGAGGTTATATATATATATATATATAGAGAGAGAGAGAGAGAGAGAGAAAGGTGCCCTTGAGCAGATCAGTTTCTTACATAGATTAGAATCATTAGATTTAACGGTCACACTGACATCAAGCGGATTGAAATTTGGCAAAAATCAAATGCATGAAAAATATAATACGCATCGTTTTTCAGTCATTCAGAATCCAAACATAAAGAGACTGATGTCACGTTTGCAGGACACCTTTTCAGATGTCAGGCCTATCTTAAGTGGCCTGGTAGGATTGGCTGGAGCCAAAGCTCAAGTGTCAAACATCTTTGGTCAGACTTGCGGACGCTTTCAATTGGCACGCTTGTCGAGACGGTTGGTGTCATTTTATTTCATTCCTCACCTCCTCATGCCAAACATTCAACCTTAGATCAGCGTTTCTATTTTGTGATACCGGATAAGAATAGCATTTCGCCTTTTTGTGGTTTATCGCCGTGGGCATTAAATAGCTAACGTGCGATTTCTGTTTCTTTTGTTGCTGTCGATTTGAACTCATAATGAATATGACCACGATTTTGTTACCACTTCTTACGTAGGTAAATAAAAATAGACGGCAATTCAAGAAACTTCCACCTTATCTCCGTTTTTTCTGCCTGAATATCTGCGATGAAGAACTATCATTTTTTTACTCTCGGACTATTGTCCTCATCATTGTTATTACTATCATAATTCACAACGTTTCGGTCATTAATCCCACCGCCCTTTTTCAGGTACTTATCTTTCAGAGTAACTTTCAGGGAATTTCGAAATTAACCCTCAATACAGGCTGGGTGCATACTATAGTATCCTACCGCCCGGTTCACACTCCACCCACGTCTATTGAACAGGTGAAGAGGCTCATCCCTTGTTCCCTGTTTAGGATGTGGTTTCCGGCTTTCGCTTGTCCAATCTTTTCACTCCTATGTAGCCCCCTGCACATCAGTGGCTTTACCGCCTTGCTCGAGGTGATATGATTAAAAAAAAAAATACTACTCCAATCTTTGGTAAATCTGATTGGATGCCCCAGGCACTGCTTGGTGACCCTCGCTATTTTATTGGCATTTGCTTTTTTTTTCTACCTAAATCTATATACGTTACAAATTAATCTAAGCACAACTGACGATTAAAAGATGAAAATTTTTAAGGATTTTGACGTCATTCTGTTTTTTTTTTTTGTTTTTTGTTTTTTAGTTTTTTTGTTGTTGTTGTTTTTGTCTAAATCTGTGAATATGTTTTGTTTCCAAAAAATAGTTTAAAAGATTCATAACTGGTAGTAAATAGAATGGACTGAACCGAAGCTGTTTCATTATTGTCTCTCTCTCTCTAGCTATAAGAGTTGGGGGGATATATATATATATATATATATATATATATATATATATATATATATATATATATATATATATTCAAATGAATAAGGAACGAAGAAGATATTTGCAACGTTGAGAACATTAATTTAAAATACAGCAATGAACATTTATTATAAATTATACTTTAGAACATGTACAAACTACAGTCTTCTACAAAATTGTACATTTCGCTTCGACATTGAAAGAACAATGTCTCATCAGGTATGATGATAATAAACGTTATTTTTTTTTAAATAAATGTTAAGAAAACTCACTTCCTTTTTTCTTTTTATTTTCGGGGGGAGGACTTTCCGTACGAAGTAAAGATGGTAGGAAAGATGAGAAAGCAAAAAGAAAAATCAAAAAAGAGGAAAGAAAAGAGGATTTACAAATCGAAAATTCATAAGCTTAATACTACAAATCATTTAGAATTAAGATTTTTTTAGAATTTCTAATTCTTTATATTTAGTATGCTAAACGTCACATTTTCTTTTACTGTGGAAATGATAAGTTTCCACAGTAAAAGAAAATGTGACGTTTAGCATACTAAATATAAAGAATTAGAAATTCTAAAAAAATCTTAATTCTAAATGATTTATCATTAAAAGGTTACATGTTTTAAGGGCTGTTCCTCTTACGAAATGTTAAACTGGGTTATGTCAGCTTTTAGTCACCATACTTCCAGATTGATAGGTGCTGTCATCGCCTACTTGATAGGTCAACGAGTCAGACCTTTGGGATTAAGAAATACTTTTATTCTAAATTTCATACCATGAACAAGTAATATTTGTTTCAAATCAGATTAATTTAACTTTAAATTTGATAATTTTCCAAACATAACGAGTAAGAGATGCATATTTTAATTTTGCAAGATTTTTAAAACTGAGAATTAACATTAGTTTACAAATGTGTCGATCGCTCAAAAATTAGCCGAAAAAATGAAAATTAAAAAAAAAATCTCAAAGTTATAGATTCCAATGAATATAATTTCTGTTTGAAATACACCCGAGTATTTTGCTTAGAGGAAATAGTAAATTTAATCATTTAACTTTCATTTAAGCTAAAATTAAAGTTTCAAGAAAAAGTTTTTATTTTTAAAAATTCAGTTTAAAACTTAGGTATCAAAAATGGGGTGGAGGTATCTAATATATACTATTTAATAGATTTACATCTTTGCATGAGCCATGTTTTTTATGTTTACAAGAAACATTTCCAATTATTAAATTATCGAAATTAAACCTGACAAACAAACGTAACGAAGTAACTTCCATCTATTATCATCGTCTAATATATCCCTAAAGTATAGTTAATTTCTTTTATGCTATAATATAACTAGATCCCATAATCTATACTCTACTCCCTCGCATAAATATATTGATTCTACCACCTTCTGATAATTAATTTGTTTCGGTTAACTGATATATCAGTCGACTACACATGTTTAACGGTCATTATATTTGAACCCTTTCCCGTTTTTATAACTATTTCACCACTTTAAGTGATAGAAATTTTAAAAATCCTGTAACCGTTGCACGAATACATGCGACATCATTGCAGACATGCTAAGATACAAATGTATACATCCGAAAGTTTCATAACTGACATCAAAGTGTCTGGGTTTCCCTGACATCTCAATTTTCTAACCTCTACTCTAATAATCTCATGCTTTCTATCCATCATGATCTTGCTTAATTGAGACAAACCCTCTGAATTCTCCTCCTCACCTTCTTAACTGACTGGATATGATAACAATTGTGTTTTTTTAATTTCTATTTAGACTGATTCCTAACAGAAAAAATATTTCACTGCCTGATGAAATGCCAATAAACTGCTCTTGTGTTGCAGTAAACAATGTTTTTATATAAACACTTATAATAATAAAATATTACGATAAATATATATATATATATATATATATATATATAGTCATCCGCAGGCAGATTTGTTTCGCTGTATCACAGCTCATCAGTACGGTTAGACTCCGATTGCTTTTAACCCAGGATTGAAACCCGACATATATATATATATATATATATATATATATATATATATATATATATATGTTGGCTGCCTGGTGAAATGCCAATAAACTGCTCTTGTGTTGCAGTAAACAATGTTTTTATATAAACACTTATAATAATAAAATATTACGATATATATATATATATATATATATATATATATATATATATATATATATATATTACAGCAACAGGTTACACAAAAATAAATGTACAAAGTATATTAAACTAACGTTGTTTTTAAGTATTTCAAAGTATTATTTTGAATAAACTTGTGCATTTTTAGCCAGTACTCGTAGAAGCATGACCCTCAGAAAGCATACCGAGCGAATAAGAGATAGGGTAAGGCAACGGGCCACCTACTTGACGCGTTCGTGTGAATGGATGGCGGAATAGGGCGTAGAAGGCTTAGCAAAGGAAGAAACGTTGCTAAGGGCAACAAGGGATAACAAGTCGTGAAGTTTCTGCAATAATAATAATCTGAACTTTGGGGGAGTTGAGAAATGAGTGCTGTGACATTTTGAAAATTTTAAGGAAAACGGAGACAAAAAGGACACTTAGACTTAGAATCAGAAAGAGACAGTTGAAATTTCTAAGCTATATAATCTCCTCTACTATAATAAAGCCCGTTGTGTAGTTATTTGCAGATGTATATATTCAATAGGAATACGCTAAAACTCAGCTATAGTTGTTCTAACGATTTAGAAAAATAATTAAATTGCATAACAATAAAATATTGAAATTATACTACAATAACAATAGTAACTCTACTACTCATTTTAATTTGCCGTATAATAAAAACTTTTGTAATTGTAGAAACCCTAACTAATGCCCCTTATCTAATATGTGTTTAACTAAATATCTGGTTTAAATGTGCTCTATCTCCTCTGTCGAAAATTCTTGGGTTGCTAAAATTTATATTAATAATACAATGAACTTTTTTAAAAAGCGTTTTTGCAATAATCTCTAATCTTTTACTAATAAGAATAAACAAAATATAACATCACTTTCTGAATATTTTTGGAAGTTAAAAGAAGAAAATAAAACACCTAAAGTTAAATGGAAAATTCTCAAACAAGCTAGAATATCTGGATCTGTAAATGAACCATGTTTCCTTTGTCTACAAGAAAAAATGGAAATTATTAAATATATGAAGAGTGACATATTACTGAATCAGAGGCATAAACTACAGTAAATTGTAAACATATTAAAGAACTTTTTTTTTAATCATATCACCCCGAGCAAGGCGGTAACGCCACTGAAACGCAGGGGGCTACGTAGGAGTGAAAAGATTGGAAAAGAGAAAGCCGGAGACCACATCCTAAACAAGGAACAAGGGATGAGCCTCTTCACCTGTTCAATAGATATGGGTGGAGTGTGAACCGGACGATAGTTTAGTCTATCTACTCCAATTGAAAAAAAAAAGAAAAAGAAATGAGTGAAAAGATTGGAAAAGAGAAAGCCGGAGACCACATCCTAAACAAGGAACAAGGGATGAGCCTCTTCACCTGTTCAATAGATATGGGTGGAGTGTGAACCGGGCGATAGTTTAGTATATCTACTCCAATTGAAAAAAAAAGAAAAAGAAATGAGTGAAAAGATTGGAAAAGAGAAAGCCGGAGACCACATCCTAAACAAACAAATAAGATGTAACCGTAAATTCTACTCCAACAGCTTCTTTTCTCGCGCTTCCCGCCTGTGGAACTCCCTTCCACAAGTCTGCTTTCCCGACAGTTACAATCTCCAGGTGTTTAAATGTAGGGTCAATAGACACTTCCTATCACACTAACTCCCAACTATTCTCACAACACTCTCATCTACCCAACCCTCATTCTCGGTATCCTCACCCGCCTATCACCCACCCTTCTGTTATTTCCTATATTTAACCAGCCTTTCTCCACTCTACGTAGCCCCCTGCACAGTAGTGGCAGTGACATGCCTTGCTCGGGGTGAAACGCTTATAAAAAAAAAAAAAAAAAAAGGAACAAGGGATGAGCCTCTTCACCTGTTCAATAGATGTGGGTGGAGTGTGAACCGGGCGATAGTTTAGTCTATCCATTTACAATCCTGCTAGAATTATAAAATCTAAGGTTTGAAACTCCAGCAATTATAAACGTTTTACAGTGTTAATCTTACTATTTTGATAATTTACTTTAACTATATGATCCTTTTTCTTGTGTTATTTTGTCTTTATTTTTATCTTTGTTTTCTATTACAAATTATGATCTATTGAATGTTTTAAATTTAATTTTAATTTTAACATTAATTTTTATTATTTTTTAATTTTTAATTTTAATTTAATTTATTTTATTCATATTTTAGATTTTTAAATTTTTGATTTTTAATTTTAATTTTAATTCTTTTTTTTTAATTTTATTTTACTTCTCCAATTTATTATATTAGCAGTAATTCATTCATATCTTAGTATTGCATTTTTAAATGTCCTCTGATCTGCACCTTTTGATAAATTTCTGTTTGTGTATGTGATTTTATCATTATGTTTTATACAATGTAACGAACGAATGTATCTATCTGCAATTCACTTCCGGCCAAAGTTTGGAATTTCTATTTCTATACCGTTTCTGTCGTCTCCTCACCACTTTCTTCCCTTTCTGCTTTTTCTCACATTTTTCTTTTTGTATATCTGTATCTGTCTCTATTTTACTTCCTGCTAAGATTTGGGGTTTCTTTCTATCTGAGCAGCTTCCATTGGATCTTTCCGTTCGGTTCTTTCTCTCTTGTTTTCCACTTTGCTTTATATTTCCTCTGTGTCTTCTTTCTCTTTCTTTCTTTCCACCCCCCGCTTTTTTTATTTCTCTTTTTGCTTTCTCATCTTTTCTACTCTCTTTCTTTCCCCTTTTTTTTATATGCTCTTACCTCATGCGAAATATTTTCCAAAAATAAAAGGAAGTAATTTTTTTTTTTCAAAATAAGGTTCATTACCATCATTATTAACTACCTGATGAGACATTGTTCTTTCAATGTCGAAACAAAATGTACAATTTTGTAGGAGTTTGCAATTTGTACATGTTCTAAAGTATCATTTATCTAAACTTATTTATAAATGAAACTTTGTCCCTGTGTGTGTGTCCGTTACCTATAGACTCCGAAACGGCTGAACTGATTTTCTTGAAAATTTATACAGTTGTACTATAAGCGTCTGCGAGTGTTCTTAGCTAGGTTTTGTTTCGAGATACCCCCGATAAATATCGAAAATCGATATTCGAAAAAATCGGGTTATAGAAGGAGTGGTCCGATTTAAATCAAATTTGATACACTCATAGACAAAGACCTAAGAAACGATATTCAGAAGTTTCAAGGTTGCAGTTCCATCCTTGGATGACTTAATTGACTCTGATATTGGAAATCGATACCCCGATATCCTACCGGGTCTGATCAAAACCAGTTTTTCAGCTCTTTTATTTTAGTTTTTGCTTCGGGTTTGGCTCTAAGTAGTTACAATTGTAGTTCTTAGTCTCAGCCATGATACCATTTACTCAGAGGACTTATTTAGCCTTTCAAAATTCAGTTTACGACAAAAAAACTTAGTTCATATCGATACCAGGAAATAAAAATTTGACTTACATCCATTCATTTTTCTTTCAGTCTACTGTTTCGCTTTAACTGGAAACAACTATTGCTTTTTAGTCTTTCGTGCCAACGTCCAAAGAGTCTGAGCTCCAAGACCATGGATTAGTTTTAAAGCTTTCATTACATCCGAACAACGCCGGGCTATACTGCTAGTAATAAATATTCATTGCCCTATTTTTATATTGAGCGCTGTTTTAAATTAATGTTTTGAACGTTGTTGCAAATCATTCCTTATTCATTTGGATATATATATATATATATATATATATATTCTTGTCACGCTCATGAAGTGAGAGACAATAGCGAGGCAACATTGGTTCAGTTCATTCTCTTTACTACAAGCTATTAAACTTTACTACCAGTTACTAATCCTCTTGCCGCTTGTTTGCTCTTTAACAATGCCTTATTTTATTTTATTTTATTTATTTATTTTTTTTTTTTTTTGCATTATTTCATCAGTAGTGAAGATATACATATCCTCCCTATTATAATAAACCAAGGGGGTTTGGACTAATTTTTTTTCTTATATCTTAATGTAAGATACTCACTAGTAGGTACATTAATATATACGTTGACATCATTTTCGACGGCATGCGCCCACTCGTGAGGAAGGAATGTTTGGAGCATTTAACACTCACACGGCATACTGGCGGCCGGAGGGACAGGAAAGGAACAGCGATTAACCTAGCTAACGAGTTTTTGTAAACGAATGATAGAGCAGGAAATGAAGCAAATAGTAAAAACTAAATGTTGCTAACATATATACATATGATAGGAAATAGTGGAGAGCTATGACCAACCTACCTAACGAGTTTGTGTGAATGGATAGTAGAACAGTGACTGGGAGGGATAGTAAAAAGATAAATGTTTCAAGGGACAGAAAGTTGTGGTGGGCAATGATTGTTCGCGTTCCGAAGATCCAAAGCTCAGAGAAAACGTTTTTTATCCAAATGAAACACTGCATAAGGTGTGAAGGAAGGGCAGAATCTGTTATTGGGAATTAGATGGTCACTCAGTAATCAATCACTGCCGACTGAATATCCCAACAGGAGCTTATTCATGCATGCGCGCTAAGTTTGGCTCTGAATGGTTTCCAAGTGTATCAAGGACGTGCAATCGGTTTTCTCGATATTCAAAATAGATATCGGCTTTGCCAGACAAAATTCCTATTAACCAATTTAATATTTTTTATTGTTATATACACTACCGGCCATAATTATTAGGCTACATCAGTTTTTTAAAAGAAATGATGTATTTCATACTAATTTTAGCGGATAATTCTAAATGAAAATAGAATGGTTCTTTTGTTATTATTATTTTACAAAATTTTCCAAGACAAGGAAGCAAAGATGAACTCGTCCGAATCACCCTAAATTTTTTTCATTTTTTTATTGATGATAAAATATAGGTAATTATTAAATATTTATAAATTCATTTAATGCACATGTTATAGTGCAGTATTAACAAAAGAACCATTCTATTTTCATTTACAATTCATACTAAAAAATAGTATAAAATACATCATCTTTTTGAAACACTGGGGTTGCCTAATAATTGTGACCGGTAGTGTATATTTATCCACAAACCTTTTTTTATTTGCTTTAATACTTTGTATTAATGTCTGAACTTTTTAAGCCAATATTCTATCTGATAATGTAAGCAAACATAAGTATTTTTCAGTAATTTTTTCTAGAGGGACGCTTCTGTCAAATGAAAACTATATTTTTAGAAAAAAAAAACCATGACGTTAATTCAATTTGCTCACTGTCAGAATTATTGCTCATCTTTTATTTAGATCAGTCCATTCTTTTCAAAAACACATTAAATGGTTTTGTAGTTGATGTACATATTTATAAATCGGATAATCTATTGCAATCCGAGGACATTAATATATTTATTTATTGAACAGCAAGTGCATCCCATAGTGCCTGGATTAAAATTCCTTTTAAGATCAGAATCAATCCTTTCAGATTAATTTTCTTTAATCCTCTTTAAACATATCTGAAAATTAAATGAGGGACTGAATATGGAATTAAGAGGTGAACTGCTTGTTCTACTTGGTCATTTAATTTTAAAGCGGTAAAATTTATATATTATTTAACGTGTGATGTTTATTAGTACACACCAACCGCCAAAAGAGACTACATAGATTTAAAATTGTAATTATTCTTCCAGAATATTAAACTACCCCCAAATATATTTCTATTTATAATTGAATAATTAGTTTCTACGCCACAAGAACAGTCTAATATCTAATCTAAATTTATTTATAAATGGAACTTTGTGTGTGTGTGTGTGTGTGTGTGTGTGTGTGTGTGTGTGTGTGTGTGTGTGTCCATTACCTATAGACTCCGAAACGGCTGAACTGATTTTCTTGAAAATTTACACAGTTGTACTATAAGTGTCTGCGGGTGTTCTTAGCTAGGTTTTGTGTCGAGGTACCCCCGATAAATATCGAAAATCGAAAAAATCAGGTTATAGAAGGAGTGGTCCGATTGTAATCAAATTTGATACACTCATAGACAAAGACATAAGAAACGTTATTCAGAAGTTTCAAGGTTTCAGTTCTTACAATAGTGCAGAAAATCGATAATATTTATATAAAAGGCAAGATATTTCTGTGTGTGTGTCTGTTTATCTGCCTTTATGTCTGTATTTTTTTCTGCTGTTTTATTTTAGTTTTTGCTTCAGGTTTGGCACTAAGTAGGTATAGTTGTAGTTCTTAGTCTCAGCCATGATACCATTTACTCAGAGGACTTATTTAGCCTTCAAAATTCAGTTTACGACGAAAAAATCTTATTTGATATCGATACCAGGAAACCAAAATTTGACTTACATCCATTCATTTTTCTCTCAACTTTAACTGGAAACAACTATTACTTTTTAGTCTTTCGTGCCAAAGAGTCTGAGCTACATGGATTAGTTTTAAAGCTTTCATTACACTCCAGCAACGCCGGGCTTTACTGCTAGTATAGAATACAGGAATGGGCGAGTTGCCCATCACTTTGTTAGTGGACTTTTCTGATGATGTCGATTTGTCACAGTTGTGACTTGATAATACCGGTCTAGCAAAGTTTCAATTCAGTGCGTATTTTTTTCAATCATTTCCCTCCAAGCATATCGAGAAAAAGAAAAACATTATTGAGTGAGAGAGCAATAAATGAACAAGAATTAAGAAGACAAAACATGACGACTGACATTGAATTTAAATATTTGAAGATCTAAGTTGATTGGGTAGCAAGGACCCGAAAGGGAGTTCCACGAGCGATAAATGCGATAGAAAAAATGTCAACATAGAACTTACAGTTGATGGGACCTTATGCCAATCTAGTATGGCATTTAAGTTTATAAAGTCTACGCACCATAGAGGAAAATTCTCCTGAACAATTACCATGAAACTATTTATAGGAAAGGTAGAGGGAAGTGAAGTTAAGATAGTGGGAAAGTGACGGAAGGGGTGAGATGCCAGGTTAGAATTAATAACATTGCAGAATTTAGAATAGTTAGAATTTTTAAGGCTTTGTATCTTGAATGTAGACTTGTGATGATGCCAACGTTTTTATTTTTTTTGTTATTGTTGTCTTTGTTTTCTTCAGTACATCCTATATATTTTTCTCTGTCTTGTACTTCTGCGTCGTTGCGTAATCGGCTGAATTCCGGATGAATATATATATATATATATATATATATATATATATATATATATATATATATATTGTGTATTTGAGAAACAATCTCTCTTTTATACAGGTCCCATTAAAAATGACAGACAATGTACGATCAAGGTTTTTATATACATTTTTCATGTATTGGTATAATATTTTTCTTTCCAGAACTCAAATTATATAAGAATTGTCCAAAGGTTTTTTGTACTTTCGTTTTTGAAACGTACGTTTGCATAACGGAAAAATCAGTTGTTGTAAATCACCTGAAGATATCGAAAGAGTGAGACCTAGTTTGTGGAAATAACTCATTTCCAAATGAAAAATATTCATAAGCCCTACAATATAAATACATTGAACACTTTTTAATACAACTGTGTATTAGTCTAATTATGACCAAAAACTAATTGTGTATATATATATATATATATATATAGTATATCGAGGCAGCAAGTAATTTTCTAAACATATGCTGTTAAATATAAGAGACAATGAATGTCTATTATGTTTAATCATAAGCCGTTCTAAACGTCGTATTTTTGCTTTAATTTCAGTTGAAAATAAAGACAAAAATTCTCCAACATTTGGATAATTATTTATTGGTTTTCTTCTAAGCTTTCGGCCCAGAGAAGTTGTTTAAACTAAAATATTATAAAATCCACCATCACCGACGATTTTATTTTGTGTTGACATAAAACTCCGCTTGGCAACGGCAATAGTTACCAAAAATAATAAACGCAGTTCTTAAGTTTGCGATGCGGTTTTATGACGTCACACCGCGGGATAGCGCGAAATGACAACAAAACCATCTAGTCAAATGCAATGTAATATGTTATTTCCTGTTTTAAAGTTGATTTTATTGAGCGTTGGTTGTTTCAATTTGATGTACATGGCCTCCAATATCTGTAGGTTCCTCTTACTGTGTGTATGAGTAAGGATCACCGTATTGTTGACCAAAATCTGTCTGATATTACCTACATGTTTATGTTTTTCAGAGAAATGTTGTTTAATAGTACTCTGATCAGAAAGATGACATGTAAGTCTACGGGAGTGCGTGGTTGTAGTAAAACCAATATATGTACTAGGTTTTTGATTAGTATCAGAGATGCAATCTCTGAATGGGCATGTAAATTGGTACACTACATTGGTTTTTTGTAGAGAATTTAGTTTAGTGCTTGTTGGGTTATTATAGACTATGAGGTCAATTGTTTTCAACTTTTTATAATATATAATGAGTTTAATTTGATTATTACTTTCCACTGGTTTAACATTTCTACGTATTATGTTTTTGAGATTTTTTCATCTTGTTTATTTTTGTCTTTATTTTCAACTGAAATTAAAGCAAAAATACGACGTTTAGAACGGGTCATGATTAAAAATAATAGACCTTCATTGCCTCTTATATTTAACAGCATATATATATATATATATATATATATATATATATATATATATATATATATATATATACTGATAGATTCCGATTTTTATTCCACATACTCACGCAGAAAGAAAGAAAAATACTGGATTTTAAAATTAAATACATATAGGCTAGGGTTAAATAGGGACTTAGGTATTTTGAATCTTTATTAAATATTTCAATAGTTAAACATTTAAAAATACACTTTAAAACAATATTTAAAAGTATTATTGCAGTTAGATTTACGTTTAAAATATTCAAACTCTATTGCTTTCTACATCACGTGACGGACGCTTCTAGTTTAAATTTTAAAATCATTTGTTTCTGATGAAAGGCCGAGGCCGGTCTGAAATATCAAAAATATATATATAATAATAGAAATTATTAAATACTGTCAAAAAATACATTTTTAACTTACAACTTTTTAGTAGTTTTTCCTATACATATTAAGACAGTATACGTGGATTATCATTATGCTATATATATATATATATATATATACTCGAAAGAAGTGATAAAGCAATGAACTTTTCTAATTCGTTATTATTTTTTTTTTATTATAAAAGCCAGTAGACATCAATTCAGCAGTTAAAAACTTCAGTGAATGTTCTTCCTATTTTATTCTTGCATGGAAACGATTATTTTTACCATTTCTATATACGAATGCTTGAACTGAAAACATCAGCCAAGATATTAAAAAAAAATGACTAAGATAGCAACGTAAGTTTCAAATTTGAAGTTCAGACATATGCCGACGATGCAAGCTGACTCCAGTTGACGCAACAGTAAACAATAATATCTTACACTCACTTTGCATCACCCTTCAAAAATTAATGTTCAGTAAACTTATCATTTCCAAGCTGCATTTACTTGTCGGGACATATAAACGGTAATAACTTTGTGTTTATTCAATAAACCGTCATATGTATCATTAAACTGCCATTACCTCTATAATATCTCAATTCTGTACTGTCATAAAACCGAGCAGCTGATAGCTATCTTTTATCAAATATATCTGCCTGCCTGTATGTGCGTTGTGGTGCAGTGGATATCGGCTCGGAACGAGAAACCGGGGAGCCGAGTTCGAATTCCAGCTGAATCCATTGTATTCACTTACGCGCAAATACCCTTGGAAAAGGTATTAATCCGTCTCTTCCTTCCAGGTTAAATAGCAGGACAGATTGGGTTCTATAGCCTTGGTCGGCGACCAGTCTACCGCAGAAAGCAATGGTAACCTACTGCTGGATAATCATCTGCCCAGTCAGTCATGTCTCTTTCGAGACATGATCGCCCAAGCGTGTATCACGTATGGCACTTAACTGACTGATCTGCCTGCCTGGGTTTAGTAATGTTTTAATTGATGATAAAATCCCGTTGTAGGAACCAAAATGTGGTGAAGTATACATTTAAGCTGCAATTTTTTAAAAATTATTTTAAACAAAAGTAAGACAATAAAGCCACTAAGACGCGGCGGTTGGTCACTTAGTATGAAAGAATATAAGAAAAAGAAAAAAGCGTGAGAACAATAAAAGAACAGCAGAAAACGGATGTGCGTTGTGGTGCAGTGGATATCGACTCGAAACGAGAAATCGGAGAGCCGAGTTCGAATTCCAGTTAAATTCGTTGCATTCACTAACGAGCAAATACCATTGGGAAAGGTATTAATTCGTCTCTTCCCGCCAGTTATGGGTTAAATAACAGGACAGATTGGGTTCTATAGCCTTGGTTGGCAACCAGTCTACCGCAGAAAATAAGGGCAACCTACTGCGGGATAATCATCTGCCCAGTCAGTCATGTCTCTTTTGAGACATGATCGCCCAAGCGTGTATCGCGTATTGTACTCAACTGACTGAATTAAGAAGACAACAAACAGAAGATATTGCAATTAAATTTTTGAAGATAATTGTCCACTTTTTTAATTATAAGAATTATATGTCACGGTGTGTGTGTGTGTGTGTGTGTGTGTGTGTGGTAGGGGGCACAAGGATTTTAGAGATGCTTAGGCGCGTTCATGACCCCCACCCCACAAAAGGTTGGGAACCACTAGTTTATTGACACGGTGTTTAACATTTTCTTCTTCAATATTGTTGCCTATTTTTGTTGTTTGGGTTTTGTAGCCTTTTTTTGGAATCATCCGCTTCTGGGTCTCATTTCAATAAACAACTGATATTCATTTAAATTGTTTAACCAGTTGTTTTTTTGTTTTTTGTTTTATTTTCTAAGCGCCGCTAGATGTGGCACAATGCCGAGAGTATGGGGTATCCAGTGAGGATCGAACTCACTACTCAGTTGTAATAGGTTCTAGCAAGACCAGCTTGAGGTGCCCAAAACAGTTTCAAATAAATTTTTTTTTTTTTTTTTTTTTTTTTTATAAGCGTTTCACCCCGAGCAAGGCATGTCACTGCCACTACTGTGCAGGGGGCTACGTAGAGTGGAGAAAGGCTGATTAAATATAGGAAATAACAGAGGGTGGGTGATAGGCGGGTGAGGATACCGAGAATGAGGGTTGGGTAGATGAGAGTGTTGTGAGAATAGTTGGGAGTTAGTGTGATAGGAGGTGTCTATTGACCCTACATTTAAACACCTGGAGATTGTAACTGTCGGGAAAGCAGACTTGTGGAAGGGAGTTCCACAGGCGGGAAGCGCGAGAAAAGAAGCTGTTGGAGTAGAATTTACGGTTACATCTTATTTGTTTAACTGTAAAAGGGTGGGACCTAGTTGCTAATCTAGTATCTCGTGTAAATTCGTGCTTAGGCGGCACCAGTGATCTAAGCTCATCGGAGCAGAAGCCATGATTGTATAATTGCCTTTCTATTTCAGAATTCGGAAAAGCAGCAGATTTCATTCGTTTAGGTTGGTTGATTGATTTTTTTAAGTCAACTTTTTGGGGGCTATTTAATGTCGGCTTTTGTATAGAGTAGTACCCAGTGAGGATGGAACTCACTACTAAGTGGTAACCATCATCAGGCATGAAAGCGCCTTAATTTCGAAAATGCTTGAAAAATAACAATCTCAATATTTATATATGCATTTGTATCAACACCTGAAACAATAAGTACAATTGCATGGTATTGATAACTAAATTTCTCTCTCTCTCTCTCTCTCTCTCTATATATATATATATATATGTCTGCCTATCTCTCTCTACATTTATTAGTCTGTCTATATCTATCTACATCTGTTTATATCTGTTTCTATGTCTATCTATATCTTTTACTCTCTCTCTGTTTGTCTGTCTCTCTATTTATCTGTCTGTCTGTCTATTCATGGACAATTTGTCTTTTTTCGTATTTTTTCCATATTCTTTCACGTGTGGTAGAGATTAACCTCAAGTAACACGTGTGATTTGATTTCTGTGACGTAATCTAGCAATCGTCTTAGATCTTAGATGTTTTACGGAGCAAATGTAAACAATCTGCTCCATTAGCCAAAAACTGCGAAAGGGAAAATTGCTGAACTTAAACTCAAAAAGTATGTGTCGACCTGGCTTCCCTGTAGATATGTGTCCCTAGAAAGTTTGAATGGCGTAGCTTAAAAAATGTAGGCGTGCATAGATTACAGTCACACACAGACTCACAGATTGCCTTTTATATATATATATATATATATATATATATATATATCAATGATAGTAATGGTTATTCTACACAGTATACTCTCTAAATATAGGGTATATCTTCTCTCTCTCTCTCTCTCTCTCTCTCAGATCGTGGTTACGTTTTCTTAATGTAAAGTTACACGGTAACTTATTTAAAACGTTACATTATAACGTAAACTAATGTTTTGTCAAGAGAGATTTGTTGGCATATCTCGTAGTGGTGAGTTGATGACTTAAAAATTATTTATTGCCTACAGCTGTATATTTTAGAAACATTGAGCTGTTTGGTGTCGTGTCGCAGATTATATATGGCAAAGCTTAGTCTGGGTTCTCTGCCCGAAGGCAGGACGTCCGTCCGACGAGGTCAGAACCTTGTCAGGTTTCTCTCCGCCCGAAGGCAGTGAGTTCGTCCGACGAGGTCAGAACCTTGTCGGGTTTCTCTCCGCCCGAAGGTAGTGAGTCCGTCCGACGAGGTCAGAACCTTGTCGGGTTTCTCTCCGCTCGAAGCTCGGAGCCTTGATGATCTCAAGTAGGTTACTCGCTGTTTCCCCTCCGTCCGTCTCCTCTTTAATGCTGCGCCATAGTGCATGTCAAACTCTCCAAGCCTCCTTCCTCATTACGAGTTCTAGAAATTTCAATGAAAGCATTAGAATATTTTTCCTCACTTAATAAGTATTTATTTACTGTGCCCTCTCCCCCAGCACTCATAGTGGAGTGAGATATGACATAAGGTTGGTTTTTAATGTAGTGACTCGTGCGCATACACTCGTATCAAGTGTCAAAATTTACCCTGTCCCCGCATACGCGATGACTGGGTACTAAGCTTGTCTTAGCTAGTCATTGACGTGTATCAGTCAGTTAAGTGCCATACGTGAAACACGCTTGGGCGATCATGTCTCGAAAGAGACATGACTGACTGGGCAGAAGATTATCCCGTAGTAGGTTGCCATTGCTTTCTACGGTGGATTTCTTGCCAGCCAAGGCTATAGAACCCAATCTTTCTTGTTATTTAACCCATAACTGGAAGGAATAGACGGATTAATACCTTTCCCAAGGGTATTTGCGCGTAAGAGAATGCAATGAATTCAACTGGAATTCGTTGACATGTATACAAGTTATAAAATCGGGTTCGTATTTTCTAAATTGAGAATCACTAATTTAAATAATGAATGCATATTTTAATATCTTCCAGGAATTTGAGATCAGTTTCCTCAATGTAACGTTACAAGGTAACGTATTTTCAACGTTACATTGTATCGTAAACTTCTTTGTCAAAAGAGATTCGCTCTCTCAGCATGTTTCATGGCTTCTGCTCCAACGAACTTAAGACACTGGTGCCTCTGCAACAGGTGTTTACTTGTGCAACCAGATTGGCAACTGGGTCCCACCCATTCACAGTTAGATTAACCAAATGCAGACGACAATTCTACTCCTGCAGCTTCTTCTCTCGCACTTCCCGCCTGTGGAACTCGCCTCCATATTCTTGCTTTCCTGACGGCTACAACCTCCAAGAATTTAAATGCAATGTTAATACTCATCTATTAACCACTTGACTCTAGCTCTTTCCCCACCCTGTATATCCTTTCCTTTCTCTCCACCTTTGCAACTGTCATCACACCTGTATTCCCAACCTTCTCTTGCTCCTTTCTAACTGGTTCGTCTTTCTCTTCCCTCTCTTTTACTTAATCTTTTTACTCTTATGTAGCCCCCTGCACATCAGTGGCATTACCGCCTTGATCGGGGTGATACGATTAAAAAAATATATTTACCTGTCCCAATGCGGGGGTGGTTAATGATATTTTTTCTTCACTTAATAAGTATTTATTTACACTGCCCCCCCCTCACACACAGTGGGGAGAGTTGTGACACAAGGTCGGTTTTTAATGTGTTTTTTTTTTAATTTCTGCGATATACCTTAACAAAATATACTTAAACATTGCATACAATTTAAGCACTATTCTAATATCCCATTATAAACTTAAATAAAAGAGAACTCTTTGAATCAAAATAAAAGGCTGGATTCTTTGCTGACACTGACGTTTCTTACAACATTGCTGATGCATTTTATTTTGGTTGGAGGATATGAGGCATTATAGCAATATAACTTTAATATTAAATCAACTATTTTCTGCACTGGTCAAATAGCATCAAAATACTTTTACGTAACAATGTGTATAGAAGGTATAAGTTTATTTTTATATTTGTTAAATTGAGAATCACTAATTGAGATAATGAATGCACATTTTAATATTTTGCTGAAATTTATTAGGCATTTTCTTAATGAAATGTTACAAGGTTATGCGTTGTGGTGCAGTAGATTTCGGCAAAACAAATCGGAGTGCCGAGTTCGAATTACGGTCAAATTCGTTGCATTCACTTAGACGCAAATACCATTGGGAAAGGTTGCTTCTCCCTCCAGCTATGGGTTAAACAGGTTTAATGGAGTAATTGAATTCTATAATGTAATGACAACCTACTGCGGGAAAATCTTCAGCCCAGTAAGTCATGCTTCTTTCTAAACATGATCGCCCAAATGTGTATTACCTATGGCACTAAACCTACTGAATGTTACAAGGTAACGTATTAGCATCAGCATTGTTACCTGATGGCAATCAACAAAAAAGAATTTGCAACCTTCATAAAACGCTGTAGAAAGATTGTAGCAACGTTATTTTGTTATCGGAGTAGATGGGAGTAGCCGGTCAACGATGCTGTTTAATTCATAGTTAAATTGTTTTTTGTTTTTTTTATCCACTCATTGTAAGTTACTTAAAGACAAAACATTTTCTGAAATTGTAAGAATAATTTTCTTTCTTTTTACGAGTGAATATCAAAATTATTTTGAGAATAGCAATGTTTTCGCCAAGTCCTATTATTTAAACTATTCCCGTAACTCATGCAGCCAAGTCGGTCCCAAATGTAATGCCCTGCCTCCATATAGATTATCGCCCAGATGCTACATATATATATATATATATATATATATATATATATATATAACAAAAAATTGAAAGAACACGTAGATTAAAAACCCACTGTTCAAGCATTTACTTTTATAAAGAGTGCTCGATACAGAGTAGAGCTTAATATGGTAATTTTGTTATTACAATAGTTTATAAAAGCATATCACTACACAAATTTTTTCATCTACAGGTGATATGTTAAAAAAATCTTTTTTTTAACAGCTTTTTTTTTAAACATATCACCTGAAAAGTAACAGTTTTGTTCTGAAGCATATATATATATATATATATATATATATATATATATATATATATATATATATAATAACGAAGATTAACGAAACTTAGTTATAAACAATTGACAATTTGAAATGATTTGTTTGAACATTATTTTTGATCGATACTCATATTTAAGTAGATATTCTATTTTTAATTAAACAGTATTATATATTTATATCTAGCGGCCTGATTACTTACGATAAATTTTTATTACGAAAATCCTTCCGAATGACACACATTTTCGTAATAAAAATTTATCGTAAGTAATCAAGCCGCTAGATATAAATATATAATACTGTTTAATTAAAAACAGAATATCTACTTAAATATGAGTCAGTCATTTAAGTGCCATACGTGACACACACTTTGGCGATCATGTCTCGAAAGAGACATGACTGACTGGGCAGAAGATTATCCCGCAGTAGGTTGCCATTGCTTTCTGTGGTAGACTGGTTGCCGACCAAGGCTACAGAACCCAATCTGTCCTGTTATTTAACCCATAACTGGAAGGAAGAGACGGATTAATACCTTTCCCAAGGGTATTTGCGCGTAAGTGAATGCAAGGAATTCTAAATATTCAAAAATAATGTTCAAACAAATCATTTCATATATATATATATATATATATATCCTGAAGAGGATACACCAGTTTCGCTTCCGAAGAACTCAAATTTGACCAAGCACGATGCCACCTTTATCTCGCAAAATAAACCGATTTCAGCTCACTATTTAGCTCATATCTGGAGGAAAAAGATGGATCAGTACCTTTCTCAAGGGTATTTGAGCGTAAGTGAATGAAACACACCAGACTGGAATTTGAACTCTGTTCTCCGATTTCGCACATACCTGGTGGGAAAAAGACAGACAGATTCATACCTTTCACAAGGGTAATTTCCCGAAGGTTAAGGCCACAAGGGCAGAATTTGAACTCGGCTCATTGATTTTACTTTCCTCGCCGATATCTGTTGCATTATATGCTTCATATGTGTGCGGCGGTAGCAAAGTGATACAGTTTCAATGCGTAATGCACTAGACATCTCTATTCAAGACCCATGACAGCTTGGACTGATTGATTATTTATTTCTTTTAGTAAATAATTTGTTGATCTATAAATATCAAAAGCCATAAAATATTGATTCGTACAGCTACCCACGTCTATTGGGAATCTTGACATATTTATATCAATTTATTTATCTTAGATATATCTAATACGCCAATGGCAAATACATAATTAGATCTGCATCCATAATTTAAGTCTACAAGTGCTTCTATCGTGGATTTTACGAAACAAGCCATATATTGTTAATTCAAAAATTAAATAAAGTTCACACTTCTTCCCAATAATTTAAACAGAAGTAGAGGCTTATCGCTTGTTTTCAGTTTAGGGTTGACTTTCCCGTTCATTCTAGAGTCTATTTCAACTCTATACTTCTAATGTTTCTACCAAAACTCTATAATTTTATTTATTTATTTATTTACTCAATAAGAATAGATAGGTTCGCCTATCGTCCGTTCATATAAACTTCCCGGTCTTCTGAACAAGGGTAGAGGTTTATCTCTTGTTTCGTGTTTAAGATTGGGTTTCCGGTTCTTTCTAAAGCCTTCTCATTCTCTCTCACTCCCAGTAGCCCTATACATCTTAGTGGCATTATCATCTTACTCGTGTGTAACATTTATTCGTCTGTCTTGCTAATCATTGCTCATGTGTAACATTTCTTTTTACATGCTGTGTCTGTTCAAGACGTCGGTGATCATGGCGCTACACAGATTCCTTTTCTTTATTATTTGAATAGCTATGCATTCTTGCAGGGAAGGAAGTGTGTTTCACCTGGCCATGTCCATGATTCGTTCTCTTAGGTTGGCTTTACACATGACTAAAAGAAAGAATTCTTTACTTCTATTTGGAGGATAAGGAAGAAAAGTAGAAATCATGTTTTTTTTCCTCCCAAATTTAATTGTACAGAAATGAACGCTACAGACGAAACTTGAACTTAGTTCGCCGAATGTACTTTCTGCTCCAATATCTTGTTATACTATTTGCACACCCATATAGACGATACGGCAGAAATACCTCCCTCACATAGTTCCAGAAATATCTCCTACATAATGGTATGACATTAATGGTAATGGAGCCTTCATTTGACTAATGTCTTACCATTATGGGAGAGGTATTCCTGGTGCACCCTGTACAATATGCAAAAGTATTTTCATTTATTCATCACATACTGAAAAATACCTGAAATGGCTTCTAACAAAGGCGTTTTAAAATAACTGAAGTAAGATATGGTCATGAGCCTGAGTCATCGTTACCAAAGCAGGATCTCAAAACATCAGTCAGTTAAAGTGCCATACGTGATACACACTTGGGCGATCATGTCTCGAAAGAGACATGACTGACTGGGCAGAAGATTATCCAGCAGTAGGTTGCCATTGCTTTCTACGGTAGACTGGTTGCCGACCAAGGCTATAGAACCCAGTCTGTCCTGCTATTTAACCCATAACTGGAAGGAAGAGATGGATTAATACCTTTCCCAAGGGCATTTGCGCGTAAGTGAATACAATGGATTCAACTTGAATTCGAACTCGGCTCCCCGGTTTCTCGTTCCAAGCCGATATCCACTGTACCACAAGGCACAAACATCAGCAAATCGAAAATCAGTTGAATTTTAATCGTGTAGTTTTGAATGGGAAGTGTTCTAACAGAGGATGGGAAGTACGACACTGAGATCCGAAGGCGTGCTGGCATGGCCAAGGGTGCATTTCAAAAGCTAAGCAAAGTATTGAGTAACAGGAAAATTTTGTTGGAAACATAGAAAAGAGTACTGGATTCTTATGTGATATTTGCTCCCTCCCCCCTATATAGTAGAGATTGCGGGACAATCTCATAAAAGACGGAGAGACTAGAAGTAACAAAAATGTAAGTTCTACAGAAGGATGCTGAGAATACTATGAATCGAGCATGTGAGCATCGACAAGGTTTTGGAGAGGATGGAAACGAAAAGAAAACTTATACTTAACATAAGGAAGAGACAGCTGATTTTTCTGGGACACGGAATGAGGAAGGAGGGCTTAGGAAATCTAATACTCACAGGACGGATAGAAGGAAAGCGAGACAGGGGGAAAGCAACGCGAGACATACCTGATGTGCCTGGGCAAGTAGATGGCAGAGAAAGGTTCAGGAGAGAAACCAAGAGAAAAGGCGTTAAGAGCCTCAAGGAACAGGAGGATGTAGAGGTCCATGTTTGCCTACGTCCTGAAGGGATACGGCACATAAAAATTTAAATGAAGGATTTTTGAATATGACGAAATAACTATCACAAAGAATGCGGTTTCTATACATTTTTTTTCTCTCTTTTAGCTTATTAACACATTTTTCGTTTTTAATTTGTTTAATTCCTACGCGACAGCAATGAAACTACGTCATTCTGAACGATAACTATGTTAACACGTCGGTTGTTTTTCTTGGAATACATATCGGAAATTTGAGTTGTTTTTACTAATCTTCCCTCGCAGACTCTTAAAAAGAAACGATTACTTTCACAGTGTATTGTAATTTATTTATTTATTTTTAATTAACCGACCAGATAATGATATCGGGGCGTTGGTCAATTAAAGCGGTTTCAATTGGAAATATGAGCTGTCTTTCAAAATTACATGTGATTTGCCATCCTTACAGCACCATCAAATGTTTAAAACACTCGTCTTGTTATGAGACAGCGAAACGGAGATGACGTGCAGAGAAACAGAAGAGTGGCAGTGAGACGAGTTTTCGAAGGCTGCTCATTCGATTTGCAGTGGAAAGCTAATTCTTTACTTCTTTAATGCTTTGTTTGCTTTTATAGCTGAAGAGTTTACAGACCCAAATTGTGATATATATATATATATATATATATATATATATATATATATATATATATATATATATATCGCTGACAAGCCGTTAGATCGGTTGTTGGCTCTTGCTTAGATATTCTGTCTTTGTTTGCTCTACTTTTGTATTGATCGCTTTAGTGTTAGGGTTTTCCTCTTGGGTTTTTTTTTCTTTCTTACGAGTGCTTGATGTTATATATATATATTCATTTTTAAACGAGTTATTTCGCTACCTTGGTTTCTACCATGAGTGGTTTCTTCAGGCGATTTTTAATAAAAAAAAATTATTAAAAATCGCCTGAAGAAACCACTTATGGTAGAAACCAAGGTAGCGAAATAACTCGTTTAAAAAATGAAAAATATTCAAAAGTTCTACAATATAATTGTATAGAACACTTTTTAATACAAATGTGTACTGGTCTAACCCTATTAGGACCAATAACTAAGTATTAAACAATCAATATATACACTCCTGATCAAAAATTTAAGACCACTTAAAATTCTTTAAAAAAGAAAAGATTTTTTTTTACAGATAGATTTTAAACTCCTACCACTTAAGGTTACCAATACAACAATCTAAAATTTATGGAAACAAAAAGCTACATTCCAAATATTTTATTTAGAAATTTACATTTTTATAAAATGAGGCGATTTACGCATGATCAAAATTATAAGACCAGGAGTATAAATTGTTAGATCTATGGTAATTCCAATGTTTTTAGTTCAGTTAGAGATTAGCAATCACTGCGTAAAGGTGTTACCATGTCTAAAGCAAGCAAACTTACCAAAGTTGAGCGTTCTCGAATTCTAGAATTCCATAAGCAAGGTTTGTCACAGCGGGCGATCACAGCTAAGGTAAATCGCAGTAAAACTGTGATTTGCAACGTTCTAAAGAACAGTGAGAATTTTGGAAAAGCAAAATCCTCTGGTAGGTCCCAAAAAATTCTCCTGCATTGAGTAAGAGAATAAGACGGGTTGTTATGAAAGTGGGGGGACTTTCTTCTAGTCAAATTAAGGCAGTCACAGATGCTGATTGCAGTCCCGTAACCATCAGACGACAAAAAGGCATGGTAAATAAAAAGCGTAAGCAAATTCCTCGGCTGCTTCCACGTCACAAGTTGGACCGCTTAAAGTTTGGTTGTGAATCCCAAACATGGGACGTTGAGAAGTGGAAGAAAGTCCTGTTTTCTGATGAGAAAAAAATCAATCTAGATGGTCCTGATGGCTTCCAACAATATTGGCATAACAAAAACATGCCTCCTGAAATTTTCTCAACACGTCATAGTGATGGAGGGTCCCTAATGGTATGGGGTGCTTTTTCTTACAGAGGGACGATGGAGCTCCAGGTGGTGCAGGGTTGTCAAACAGCGGCTGGTTATGTTAGCATGCTACAAAAAGCATTATTGATGATGGAGGGCCATCGTTTGTGTGTGGATGGATGGTTATTTCAACAGAATAATGTGCAATCTATGCTGCAAGACAGACCTTGACCTTTCTACAAGAAAATGGAGTCCATCTCTTGGGACATCCTGCATGCTCACCAGACTTGAACCTAATTGAAAATGTTTGAGGATGGATGACAAGAGATGTTTATCGAAATGGCAAACAATATTCAGCAAAATATTAACTTTGTGAAGCCATCTTCAGAAGCTGGAGCAACATCCCCCGCACCTTAATGGAAACGCTTATTTCTAGCATGCCCGACAGAATTTTTGAAGTCATCAAAAGCAGTGAAGGTAGAACTCATTATTAAATTTGGTTGTTGAATGTTTTCATACACTTTTCATACATGTTTTGTACAATTTCGTAGAATTTTTGTCTCTGGTCTTATAATTTTGATCATGTGTAAATCGCCTCATTTTATAAAAATGTAAATTTCTAAATAAAGTGTTTGGAATGTAGCTTTTTTTTCCATAACCTTTTAGAGTGTAGTATTGGTAACCTTAAGTGGGAGGAGTTTAAAATCTATCCGTAAAAATAATATTTCTTTTTAAAGATTTTTAAGTGGTCTTAAAATTTTGATCAGGAGTGTATATATAAACAGGTATATGTAATATAATGTGCAAAAAAAACACCAATATACCTATTTTATTGCGCTAACGTTTCAAGAATAGATACCCGCCCGCTAGAATTAAAGCACACATACATCCATACTGTTGCCCATGGCCTTGTTTGACTACCGGGCACACCGGGCACGGGTCTGGGCCGATCTGTGCAATCATAGTGAAAATCCGAGCAAGGAAAAATATCTTTGTCAGAAATCAAACTAAACAATTCAGAAAGAAAGAAAGAAAAACGAAGAAAACATCCGAATGAACGCAATAAAAATCTGTTTGTTTATTTATTAATTTTGGGAGAAAAGATTGGTTATACTCAGAAAGTCCGAACCCGATTTCCTGCTTTCGTTCACATTCTGTGCCTAATTTCCATTGGAATAGCCGAAAAATCCGCAAAAATCAGTTTCTGGAAACGGATGACACTGATGACGTCATCATATTGTCAACTAATAAATCCGGACAATTTTCTCTGTGCCCGGTGATTTTTTAGCATCAGCTACGGCCCTGCTACGCCACAAAAAAAAAAAAAAAAAAAAAAAACTGAAATTTACCTAACCAGTGAAAACAAACATAGAATTCGAAATATTTCTGTGCTGTCTTATTCTCCTGACATTTCTGATGAAGCTAATATAAATAGCGAAACTTGTCAAATTTATAAGGGCTTTCTTTTCTTTTTCTTTTTTTTTTTAATCGTATCACCCCGAGCAAGGCGGTAACGCCACTGATGTGCAGGGGGCTACGTAATAGTGAGAAGATTGGAAAAGAGAAAGCCGGAAACCACATCCTAAACAGGGAACAAGGGATGAGCCTCTTCACCTGTTCAATAGACATGGGTGGAGTGTGAACCTGGCGATAGATAGATCTATCTACTCCAATTGAAAAAAAAAAAAAACAAAGTGAGAAGATTGGAAAAGAGAAAGCCGGAAAGCACATCCTAAACAGGAAACAAGGGATGAGCCTCTTCACCTGTTCAATAGACATGGGTGGAGTGTGAACCTGGCGATAGATAGATCTATCTACTCCAATTGAAAAAAAAAACAAAGTGAGAAGATTGGAAAAGAGAAAGCCGGAAACCACATCCTAAACAGGAAACAAGGGATGAGCCTGTTCACCTGTTCAATAAACATGGGTGGAGTGTGAACCTGGCGATAGATAGATCTATCTTCTCCAATTGAAAAAAAAAACAAAGTGAGAAGATTGGAAAAGAGAAAGCCGGAAACCACATCCTAAACAGGAAACAAGGGATGAGCCTCTTCACCTGTTCAATAGACATGGGTGGAGTGTGAACCTGGCGATAGATAGATCTATCTACTCCAATTGAAAAAAAAAAACAAAGTGAGAAGATTGGAAAAGAGAAAGCCGGAAAGCACATCCTAAACAGGAAACAAGGGATGAGCCTCTTCACCTGTTCAATAGACATGGGTGGAGTGTGAACCTGGCGATAGATAGATCTATCTACTCCAATTGAAAAAAAAAACAAAGTGAGAAGATTGGAAAAGAGAAAGCCGGAAACCACATCCTAAACAGGAAACAAGGGATGAGCCTGTTCACCTGTTCAATAAACATGGGTGGAGTGTGAACCTGGCGATAGATAGATCTATCTTCTCCAATTGAAAAAAAAAACAAAGTGAGAAGATTGGAAAAGAGAAAGCCGGAAACCACATCCTAAACAGGAAACAAGGGATGAGCCTCTTCACCTGTTCAATAGACATGGGTGGAGTGTGAACCTGGCGATAGATAGATCTATCTACTCCAATTGAAAAAAAAAACAAAGTGAGAAGATTGGAAAAGAGAAAGCCGGAAACCACATCCTAAACAGGAAACAAGGGATGAGCCTCTTCACCTGTTCAATAGACATGGGTGGAGTGTGAACCTGGCGATAGATAGATCTATCTACTCCAATTGAAAAAAAAAACAAAGTGAGAAGATTGGAAAAGAGAAAGCCGGAAACCACATCCTAAACAGGAAACAAGGGATGAGCCTCTTCACCTGTTCAATAGACATGGGTGGAGTGTGAACCTGGCGATAGATAGATCTATCTACTCCAACTGAAAAAAAAACAAAGTGAGAAGATTGGAAAAGAGAAAGCCGGAAACCACATCCTAATCAGGGAACAAGGGATGAGCCTCTTAACCTGTTCAATAGACATGGATGGAGTGTGAACCGGGCGATAGATAGATCTATCTACTCCAATTGAAAGAAAAAAAAAACAAAGTGAGAAGATTGGAAAAGAAAAAGCCGGAAACCACATCCTAAACAGGGAACAAGTGATGAGCCTCTTCACCTGTTCAATAGACATGGGTGGAGTGTGAACCTGGCGATAGATAGATCTATCTACTCCAATTGAAAAAAAAAAACAAAGTGAGAAGATTGGAAAAGAGAAAGCCGGAAAGCACATCCTAAACAGGAAACAAGGGATGAGCCTCTTCACCTGTTCAATAGACATGGGTGGAGTGTGAACCTGGCGATAGATAGATCTATCTACTCCAATTGAAAAAAAAAACAAAGTGAGAAGATTGGAAAAGTGAAAGCCGGAAACCACATCCTAAACAGGAAACAAGGGATGAGCCTCTTCACCTGTTCAATAAACATGGGTGGAGTGTGAACCTGGCGATAGATAGATCTATCTTCTCCAATTGAAAAAAAAAACAAAGTGAGAAGATTGGAAAAGAGAAAGCCGGAAACCACATCCTAAACAGGAAACAAGGGATGAGCCTCTTCACCTGTTCAAGAGACATGTGTGGAGTGTGAACCTGGCGATAGATAGATCTATCTACTCCAATTGAAAAAAAAAACAAAGTGAGAAGATTGGAAAAGAGAAAGCCGGAAACCACATCCTAAACAGGAAACAAGGGATGAGCCTCTTCACCTGTTCAATAGACATGGGTGGAGTGTGAACCTGGCGATAGATAGATCTATCTACTCCAATTGAAAAAAAAAAACAAAGTGAGAAGATTGGAAAAGAGAAAGCCGGAAACCACATCCTAAACAGTAAACAAGGGATGAGCCTCTTCACCTGTTCAATAAACATGGGTGGAGTGTGAACCTGGCGATAGATAGATCTATCTTCTCCAATTGAAAAAAAAATCAAAGTGAGAAGATTGGAAAAGAGAAAGCCGGAAACCACATCCTAAACAGGAAACAAGGGATGAGCCTATTCATCTGTTCAATAGACATGGTGGAGTAGAAACTGGCGATAGATAGATCTATCACTCCAATTGAAAAAAACAAAGTGAGAAGATTGGAAAATAGAAAGTTGGAAACCACATCCCAAACAGGAAAACAAGGGATGAGCCTCACCCTGTTCACCAGACATGGGTGGAGTGTGAACCCGAAGTGACAGAGGGAGATCTATCCATCTCAATTGAAACAAAGTAGAATATTTAAAGAGAAAGCTAAACCACATCCTAAACAGGAAAAGGGATGAGCCTTTTCACCCAACTAATGGTAAAATATGGGTGGAGTGTGGAATTCCTAAGATAGATAGATCTATCTCTCTCCAATGAAAAAAAAAATGAAGAGAAGATTGAAAAAGAGAAAGTTGAAACACAGACCTTAAACAGAAACAAGGGATGAGCCTTTCTCACCTGTTCAATAGACATGGGTGGAGGTGGAACTCCGGAAGTGACAGATAGATCTATCTCGACTCAATTGAAAAAAAAACAAAGTGAGAATATTGGAAAGAGAAAGCCGGAAACCACATCCTAAACAGGAAACAAGGGATGAGCCTTCTTCACTTGTTCAATAGACACAAGAGTGCAATCCTAAGTGAGATAGATCGAGCCTGCTCCACCGAAAAAAAAATGTATGGAGAAGATTGAAAAAAAGAAAGCCGGAAAACCACACTCCCAAATGAGAAAGTCAAGGATGAGCCTTCTTCACCTGTTCAATAGACATGGGGTGGAGTGTAGAATCCAGAGAGATCTATCTCATCTCCAATTGAAAAAAAAAACAAAGTGAGAAGATTGGAAAAGAGAAAGTTTGAACAAGCATCCCAAACAGGAACAAGGATGAGCCTTCCTTTACCTGTTCAATAGACATGGTGGAGGTGAACCTGAAGGACAGGATCTATCTACCCAAATTGGAAAACAAAAGACAGAAGATTGAAAAAGAGAAAGCGGGGGAACTACATCCAAACAGGAAACAGCAGACAAGAGCCTTCACCTGTTCAACAGACAAGGGTGAGTGTGGTGAACTCATGAGCAGATAGATCTATCTCTACTCCACTGAAAAAAACAAAAAGTGAGAAGATTGGAAAAGAGAGTTTTGAAAACTACATCCTAAACAGGAAACAAGGGATGAGCCTTTCACCCAGCCCATAGACAGGTGGAGGTGGAACTCTGGCGATAGATAGATCTATCTACTCCAATTGAAAAAAACAAAGTGAGAAGATTGGAAAAGAGGAAAAGCCGGAAACCACATCCTAAACAGGAACAAGGGATGAGCTCTTCACCTGTTCGAGTAGACATAAAGGAGGAACTATTGAGATAGATAGATCCACTACTCCAATTGAAAAAAAAAAACAAAGTGAGAAGATTGAAAAGAGAAAACCAAACCACATCCAAACAGGAAACAATGGACAGCCTCTTCACCTGTTCAACAGATATGGTGATGGAATCAATACATAGATCTATCTACTCCACTTGAAAAACAAAGTGAGAAGATTGGAAAAGAGAAAGTTGGAAACCACATCCCCAAACAGGAAACAAGGATGAGCCCTCTTTCACCTGTTCAATAGACATGGGTGGAGGGTGGAATCATGACAGATAGATCTATCTACTCCACTGAAAAAAACAAAGTGAGAAGATTGAAAAAGAGAAAGTCGGGAAACCACATCCTAAATATGTTTGCCAAGGAGCCCTCTTCACCTGTTCAATAGACATGGTGGAGTGAAGAATCTAGAAGATAGATAGATCTATCTACTCCAATTGAAAAAAACAAAGTTAGAGAAGATTGGAAAAGAGAAAGCTAGAAAACCACATCCCAAACAGGAAACAAGGATGAGCCTTTCCACCTGTTCAACAGACATGGGTGGAGTGTGAACCTGGCGACAGATAGATCTATCTACTCCAATTGAAAAAAAAAACAAAGTGAGAAGATTGGAAAAGAGAAAGCCGGAAACCACATCCTAAACAGGAAACAAGGGATGAGCCTCTTCACCTGTTCAATAGACATGGGTGGAGTGTGAACCTGGCGATAGATAGATCTATCTACTCCAATTGAAAAAAAAAACAAAGTGAGAAGATTGGAAAAGAGAAAGCCGGAAACCACATCCTAAACAGGAAACAAGGGATGAGCCTCTTCACCTGTTCAATAGACATGGGTGGAGTGTGAACCTGGCGATAGATAGATCTATCTACTCCAATTGAAAAAAAAAACAAAGTGAGAAGATTGGAAAAGAGAAAGCCGGAAACCACATCCTAAACAGGAAACAAGGGATGAGCCTCTTCACCTGTTCAATAGACATGGGTGGAGTGTGAACCTGGCGATAGATAGATCTATCTACTCCAATTGAAAAAAAAAACAAAGTGAGAAGATTGGAAAAGAGAAAGCCGGAAAGCACATCCTAAACAGGAAACAAGGGATGAGCCTCTTCACCTGTTCAATAGACATGGGTGGAGTGTGAACCTGGCGATAGATAGATAGATCTATCTACTCCAATTGAAAAAAAAAACAAAGTGAGAAGATTGGAAAAGAGAAAGCCGGAAACCACATCCTAAACAGGAAACAAGGGATGAGCCTCTTCACCTGTTCAATAGACATGGGTGGAGTGTGAACCTGGCGATAGATAGATCTATCTACTCCAATTGAAAAAAAAAACAAAGTGAGAAGATTGGAAAAGAGAAAGCCGGAAACCACATCCTAAACAGGAAACAAGGGATGAGCCTCTTCACCTGTTCAATAGACATGGGTGGAGTGTGAACCTGGCGATAGATAGATCTATCTACTCCAATTGAAAAAAAAAAAACAAAGTGAGAAGATTGGAAAAGAGAAAGCCGGAAACCACATCCTAAACAGGAAACAAGGGATGAGCCTCTTCACCTGTTCAATAGACATGGGTGGAGTGTGAACCTGGCGATAGATAGATCTATCTACTCCAATTGAAAAAAAAAACAAAGTGAGAAGATTGGAAAAGAGAAAGCCGGAAACCACATCCTAAACAGGAAACAAAGGATGAGCCTCTTCACCTGTTCAATAATGACATGGGTGGAGTGTGAACCTGGCGATAGATAGATCTATCTACTCCAATTGAAAAAAAAAACAAAGTGAGAAGATTGGAAAAGAGAAAGCCGGAAACCACATCCTAAACAGGAAACAAGGGATGAGCCTCTTCACCTGTTCAATAGACATGGGTGGAGTGTGAACCTGGCGATAGATAGATCTATCTCCTCCAATTGAAAAAAAAAACAAAGTGAGAAGATTGGAAAAGAGAAAGCCGGAAACCACATCCTAAACAGGAAACAAGGGATGAGCCTCTTCACCTGTTCAATAGACATGGGTGGAGTGTGAACCGGGCGATAGATAGATCTATCTACTCCAATTGAAAAAAAAAACAAAGTGAGAAGATTGGAAAAGAGAAAGCCGGAAACCACATCCTAAACAGGAAACAAAGGATGAGCCTCTTCACCTGTTCAATAGACATGGGTGGAGTGTGAACCTGGCGATAGATAGATCTATCTACTCCAATTGAAAAAAAAAACAAAGTGAGAAGATTGGAAAAGAGAAAGCCGGAAACCACATCCTAAACAGGAAACAAGGGATGAGCCTCTTCACCTGTTCAATAGACATGGGTGGAGTGTGAACCTGGCGATAGATAGATCTATCTACTCCAATTGAAAAAAAAAAACAAAGTGAGAAGATTAGAAAAGAGAAAGCCGGAAACCACATCCTAAACAGGAAACAAGGGATGAGCCTCTTCACCTGTTCAATAGACATGGGTGGAGTGTGAACCGGGCGATAGATAGATCTATCTACTCCAATTGAAAAAAAAAACAAAGTGAGAAGATTGGAAAAGAGAAAGCCGGAAACCACATCCTAAACAGGAAACAAGGGATGAGCCTCTTCACCTGTTCAATAGACATGGGTGGGGTGTGAACCTGGCGATAGATAGATCTATCTACTCCAATTGAAAAAAAAAAACAAAGTGAGAAGATTGGAAAAGAGAAAGCCGGAAACCACATCCTAAACAGGAAACAAGGGATGAGCCTCTTCACCTGTTCAATAGACATGGGTGGAGTGTGAACCTGGCGATAGATAGATCTATCTACTCCAATTGAAAAAAAAAACAAAGTGAGAAGATTGGAAAAGAGAAAGCCGGAAACCACCTCCTAAACAGGAAACAAGGGATGAGCCTCTTCACCTGTTCAATAGACATGGGTGGAGTGTGAACCTGGCGATAGATAGATCTATCTACTCCAATTGAAAAAAAAAAACAAAGTGAGAAGATTGGAAAAGAGAAAGCCGGAAACCACATCCTAAACAGGAAACAAGGGATGAGCCTCTTCACCTGTTCAATTTGCTCTTTATTTAATCCCACACACGCATATTATTAATAAGAAAAAAAAACTATCAAAATAACGACGCTATAAAAAAATGCTCAATGCATTCAGAGCAAAGATACAAAATCGTATTTAAAATTTATGTATTAGTAGAACTCTAAGAAATTAGGCTCTGCAAGTCAATATCGCTTGAGGTCTGAAGATTGCGTTTAAGCATGAAACAAACTGTCGCTGCTTGGGGTTGACTTCAATGTTCACTTTTACGGTTATATATATATAGAGAGAGAGAGCAGTAAAAAATCCAAGAAAAGATTGGTAAATAATTTCAAAATATCCTAGTAATAACAGCTAAATATTAAAATTGATCCAACAGAGAGTTCGATGTAAATCTAATTTACAGAGCAGATAATCATTTATTTCATCTGTAAATTCAGATTACATTTAGAAATGTAATCTCAATTTACAGATGAAATATATATAATCAAAAACCAAAATGGCACATTGGTACAATTCTAAAACAGATTTTCAATATTAATCTTTTTAATATTAAAAATCATCCAGGTAGAGGGCTCGATATAAATAGGGGGAATTTTGCACCTTATTTGCATTATAAGAACTTGTTACTGAAGAAGCGATGTTTCCTCGCTGAAATGGCCATACAACATATGTAATTTTTGGTGTTTTATTTGAATATATATATATATATATATATATATATATATATATATATATATATGTATGTGTGTGTGTGTGTGTGTGTGTGTGTGTATATATATATATATTTTTACTCCGAAATGGAAAAGTAGGAAGGTAAATTCAAAGAACCTATATATATATATATATATATATATATATAAAGGTGCATTTAGGCAACATTAAATCTTTTAAACAATGATGACAAGGTCTGTTTGTTCATTTTTTAAAAAAGTTTTTCTAATTTTCAATTAAGTTGTTTTGTATGTCAGACTTAATATTGGTAAACATTCCAAATTTCAGTAGAAAAGCAGTCTATAGTAGTTACGGTGTTTGCAAAAGGAAAAATATAATTATGAAAGAAAAAAGCATAATTGAAGCGGGAAAATATCAAATAATATATACATTTAAAACCAAATATGTACAAACACGCGTCCACACATCTTATTTTCCTACAACTACAAAAATAGAATTATAATTTAAAAACGAATATCCACAACTAAGTAATAACAAAGATTATAAAAATGTATACGCAAACATCATGGCATATCGACAAATGTAATTATGTAGAGACATATAGATATTACGACATTTACAAAAAATACAAAAGCATATTTCTATCTGTCTACATATCACCATACTCAATAAAACATTCATACGAAAAAAATTTCATTGGCTTGTGGTTATATAGCTTCCAATATATATATATATATATACTAGCAGTATAGCCCGGCGTTGCTCGTGGGTAATGAAAGCTTTAAAACTAATCCATGGTCCTGGAGCTCAGACTCTCTGGACGTTGGCACAAAAGACTAAAAAGCAATGGTTGTTTCCAGTTAAAGCGAAACCGTAGACTGAAAGAAAAATGAATGGATGTAAGTCAAATTTTGATTAACTGGTATCGATATCAAATAAGATTTTTTCGTCGTAAACTGAATTTTGAAGGCTAAATAAGTCATCTGAGTAAATGGCATCATGGCTGAGACTAAGAACTACAATTATACCTGCTTAGAGTCAAACCCGAAGCAAAAACTAAAATAAAAGAGCTGAAAAAAAAAAAATACAGACATACAGGCAGATAAACAGACACACACAAACATCTTGCCTTATATATATATATATTATCGATTTTCTGCACTATTATAAGAACTGCAACCTTGAAATTTCTGAATATCGTTTCTTATGTCTTTGTCTATGAGTGTATCAAATTTGATTAAAATCGGACCACTCCTTCTATAACCCGATTTTTTCGATTATCGATATTTATCGGGGGTACCTCGACACAAAACCGAGCTAAGAACACTCGCAGACACTTATAGTACAACTGTGTAAATTTTCAAGAAAATCAGTTCAGCCGTTTCGGAGTCTATAGGTAACGGACACACAGACACACACAGACAAAGTTCCATTTATAAATAAGTTTATATATATATATATATATATATATATATATATATATATATATATATATATATATATATAAAGATTTTACACGTGTAAATTATTCTTTACAATAAGCACGGAAGCTGATGATGGTTCGCCTGAAATAGGCCCATAATTCCTATTTACCATGAAATAATGTGTCTGCCTTAATTTTTTCTTATATTGACTCTATATGTATTATGTACATATATATTTGGAGCTCCCTCAGTGAGTTATCCTACCACTGTATGTACAGAATACTCCTTCGGATTCTTCTATATCTACACCGCATGCTGATTATATATATATATATATATATATATATATATATATATATATTGTAGATACATCAAAGAATCATAACATCACATCTATACACAGTTAAGATGTTGTTGTTTTTTAAACAAACCCCGTAATTAATATGGACTGCTCCAGTATAACTATAGTCTGGTAAATATAGAAAAAATAACGGTCAGTTTTCATTCAACGTCTGCAAACAATGTTGTGCATAAAATTCAGAAATGTGCTACCGGCGAAGAAAAATTGTATATTTATTATTCGCTATAGGTTACCCACTGAGGATCAATCTCACTACAAGAAAGACAAGCCTGTTTACCATTACACTACCTTGATGTGCCTCCTCATCTATATATATATATATATATATATATATATATATATATATATATATATTATACAGTGTCAGTCAGTTAAATGCCATATGTGATACACACTTGGGCGATCATGTCTCGAAAGAGACATGACTGACTGTGCAGAAGATTATCCCGCAGTAAGTTGTCATTGCTTTCTGCGGTAGACTGGTTGCCAGCCAAGACTATAGAACCCAATCTGTCCTGTTATTTAACCCATAACTGGAAGGAATAGACTTCACTAAGCTCCAGGAAAGCATCTAGTTGCGTCTTCTCATGCTAACGTTCTCAGCTTACATGAACTTAAAAGACTATATTGATTCTATTGATAGGTCAGTTGGTTTATTGCTAAGAAATTTGGTTCAGTGTGTCGTGTGAGATAATTTTTCTATCCAGAATCTATCTTACCTATTTATAAGTCTATCATTCGTCTGTTCTCAGAGTATTGTTGTCACATATGGTCCGGTAACTCTGCTATTTAATTTACTTTGAGCATCTTAATAAAATTTAAAGAAGAGTCAGCAATATTATTGGTCTTGATCTGGCGGCTAAGCTTCAGTCACTTTCCGAACACTATAAGGTTGCCTCCTTGTACCTTTTTCTATAAATGCTTTCATGGTAATTGTTCGGATGAACTCTTTTCTATGGTGCATAGACTTTATGCATTTAAGCGCAGTACTAGATTGCCGGCAAGGTTTCATTAATTTACAATTGAGCTGACTAGCTGTAGCCGTAAATTCTATGCTAACAGTTTCTTTTCTTGCTTATGGAACTCCTTTCCGGCTCCATACTTTCCAGCCATCTTTAATCTCAAAAATTTAAATGCAACGTCAATCACTATCTGATGTCCACCTGATTATTCTTTTCTCTTTTCACTCATTATTAATGTTTCTGTTCCTAATTCTTCCCCACCCAGTAACCCCTTGTGTTTTAGTGGCTTTACCGTCTTAAATGAGGTGGATCCGATATATATATATATTATTTTAAACATTTGATCCAACCCTTTATCCGACGACTGCAACACGACATACTCTTTTTCCTGTGCGTATGTATGTGTGGACCTAAATAAAATTTTTAAAAAAACATATATTATTTAAAGGTACATTTTACACGAGACATCACTTTGCAGATAGTGTGGGATGCAAAAAATTTGCCCCTTATATAACATGTCAAGAAACTTAAGTCGGTGACTTTAACGCCTATCGGATAAATTTTCACATCGAAGCAGAATATCCCACGCTAAAGAAGAGTTTTGGGTGTGGTCAAGTAGGCACTGCTAGTGGAATTAATTTGATTTTATGCTTCTTATGCAGAAGTTGAGTAGGATACTCATTCATACAATCAGAAAGAGACAGTTGAAGGTTTTTAAAGGAAAAGGGCTTGAAGAATATAACACTCAAAAGACATATTGAAAAAAGACGGAAGTCATAACAAACTGGACAGGATGGTAAAGGATAAAGGTCATGGGGAGGTACTGTGCATAAAAGAATTTGAATGTGAAATTTTAAAGACGAGCGATGTTTCTTTTTTGTTTAATCATTTCATACAAGGTAATAATGCTTCTAACATGCAAAGGGTTACTGGGAGTGAAAGAGAATGAGAAAACTTTCAGAAGGAAAAAGGAGAATAAAAAGACTTTAAACAAAAACAGATGGCTATTAGCGTTGCACTCAGATTTTTTAAGATTTTAAGTGACACGTGAAACAATGAGACCTAATTGCCAGTCTAGTCGGTCAGAAAAATTCCATACGTGATACACGCTTGGGAATTCATGTCTCTTCCAATTCATAACTGACTTGGCAGAAGATTTCCTACGGTAGGTTGCTGTTTCCTTCTATGGTAGACTGATTGCTATCCAAGGCTGAAGAATCCACTGCATTTCTATTTGTTAGGGCGCTCTCCACCTTTGTTCTAATAATGGACTGTTCCTATCACTACATAAAGTGGTAGTGGAAAGACCTTGAGGTGCGTTGACTGTTCAGCTCGATACCAAGTCAGTCGGGTATTTCCGGTAGCGAACCGGAAGTGTGCTATACACGGACTCTACGTCTTACTACGATTCGTGTTACTAAACCATTGTTCCTGTACTCTACTAACAACTCTGTTTGTACATACTATTTTCCGGTAATATATTTCATTTACTTTATTTCCGTTGTTTGTGATTATTTACTCAACTATTTCTGTTACACACAACATAACACTATTTAACCCATACCTAGTGGGGAATAGGGATGGATTCATACTTTTCCCAAAGCTATTTGCATGTAAGTGAAAGTAACTAACCCGACTGCAATTCTAACTTATTCGAACCGTTATCCATTAAAACACCGCATATTCAGTGCCAGTCTTGTACTATGCTTACATTCAAACAGTCGAGGCACCAAGAAGGAAAGCTAATCAGAACAATTGACATGAAAATATTTATAGACATGCGCAGGAAAGACACGTCACGTTAATGGATAAGTTTCTGAAGTCAAGATGCCAGGCCAGGACCAATTAAAGGCTCTTCTTTGTCGAGAATCTCGAGATAGATAGCAACAGCACCAGATCAGGTACGGCAGCAATGCGTGGACGAATAATAGACATGATTGATTTATTTTACGTCATTAATCCAAATCCATTTAAATACTCACCTCTACTTGGCCTCCAATCTCCAGACTAAAGACTTCAGTAGAGTTATTGTTAGAATTAGTAACAATTTGAAAAATGCAGTCAGTATTTTTTTACATAAAGAAAAGTGTGAAAAGATTGTTAAAGACATTTATTTAAGTGGTCAGTTTTCTGTAATACTTATGTCCAGTTAAATTCCCAGTCGGCTTACGGCCTATCACGTTGAATACACCGGTTCTCGCTCGATCACCAAATTAAGCAATAGTTGAGCCTGGTCAGTACTTAGATGGGTGACCGCTTGGGAATACTAGATGCTGTAAGCGTATAGTGACGGATGTGCGTTGTGGTGCAGTGGATATCGGCTCGGAAGGAGAAATCGGTGAGCCGAGTTCGAATTCCAGTTGAATACCCTGGATTCACTTAAGCACTGGTACCCTTGGGAAAGGTATTAATCCGTCCCTTCCCTCCAGTTATGGGTTAAATAACAAGGGTAGGACTTGGGGACCCTGCCCTTAAAAACAAATTCCAATGAATCTTGATACTCGAAAAAGAAAAATGTTGTAAAAATAAAATAACCTTACCCAAAAATCATTGGTTATGACTTTAAATGATCCCATAATGATTGATAGGTCGTTAAACCTCAAAACAAAAAAAAATCAGTTAAATTCCCAGTTCCCTGTAATACTTATTATGACAAGTTAAATTCTCATGATCTGTGTTTATATTTTAGTAACTAGCCTGATCTCGTCGTCACGTGACACACATCCGATTTGTTTATGGTTACTACTGGGTGTGCGGGTGAATGGGTGAGATTTAAAAATGGCTAAATTTTTATTATTGGAAAAATTTCATTTCACTCTCTTCTTTTTTTTTTTTTTTTTTTTTTTTTTTTTCTGCGTTGTACATTTTTACTCTAATCTGGTTATAAATTGCACAGCACCGTTTCTAAAATTGATGCGTCAACAGATTGATTGATGCAGTGGAAGAAGTCGTTGTAAGATAGGCGCTTTTTTATTCGAATTTCATGCTGATGAATTATGTACATTTTGAGTTAAAAAGGCATAGAGATAAAGATAGATGATGGTATATATATATATATATATATATATATTAATTTTTATTGTATTTTTCCAATTTTGTGAATACATTAAGGGATCGAAATGATGAACAAACTGTCCGAAGTTTATGTTTGTTCTGTTATTTTTGTTTAGTTATTTCGACACTCTCAGTCCTTTTCAGAACAATGTGTTGTCCATGTGACATAAAAATTCTGTTGGCTACATTGTGATATTCTTTAAAAACCTGAAAGTTTAAAATTCAGTTAAAAATAGTTAACTGCGATGTCATGTGTAATGGTTAAGGAGACTGTACCAAGAAGAACGCATCAAAATATGCTTTTTTTATAGACATATTAAATCTATCTAAACTTATTTATAAATGGAACTTTGTGTGTGTGTATCCGTTACCTATAGACTCCGAAACGGCTGAACCGATTTTCTTGAAAATTAACACAGTTGGACTATAAGCGTCTGCGAGTGTTCTTAGCTAGGTTTTGTGTCGAGGTACTCCCGATAAATATTGAAAATCGATAATCGAAAAAATCGGGTTATAGGAGTGGTCCGATTTTAATCAAATTTGATACACTCATAGACAAAGACATAATAAACAATATTCAGAAGTTTCAAGGTTGCAAATTTTACAATAGTGCAGAAAATCGATAATATATATATAAAAGGCAAGATGTTTGTGTGTCTGTTTATCTGCCTGTATGTCTGTATTTTTTTTTTTTTTTTTTTTTTCGGCCCTTATATTTTAGTTTTTGCTTCGGGTTGGCTCTAAGTGGGTATAATTGTAGTTCTTAGTCTCAGCCGTGATACAATTTACTCAGAGGACTTATTTAGCCTTCCAAATTCAGTTTACGATGAAAAAAACTTATTTGATATCGATACCAGGAAATCAAAATTTGACTTACATCCATTCATTTTTCTTTCAGTCTACGGTTTCGCTTTAACTGGAAACAACTATTGCTTTTTAGTCTTTCGTGCCAACGTCCAGAGAGTCTGAGCTCCAGGACCATGGATTAGTTTTAAAGTTTTCATTACCCACGAGCAACGCCGGGCTGTACTGCTAGTTTAACATATTTATGGGAGTTAAGTACTCAGATTCAGGAATATAGAATTTGCAGACATAAACAGTGTTGAGTGAAATTAGCACTGCATTGAGACTGGCAGTTTCAAGATTTAAGCGAACTTCAGATGATCTGATGTTTGATGATCGCTTTAGACGTAAAACTGCTGGTCATGGTAAACTGTTGATTTCTATGTCCATACAATATAAAATCGGGTCTGTGTCTACCTATCTATTAATTCACTGTGAATTGTCGAAAAGGATTCGTATTCGACGTTAAATAATCCAATAAAACTTATTATGTCGTCAAATAAACTATTTTAACCTTACACTATTTACATTGTTCGGACTGTCGTCCTCATCTTTGCTGTCATATTGATTACTTTTCGGTCATTGTATACATAACCCAGTGGAAAAAAGCGTTGGTTGAATGAATCCAGTAACTTGACCCAAAGGATTCAATAACTGGCCACAACAGAGTTGAAAGATGATGTCAGTCTGAATAATGTAAATAGTGTAAACAGTTACAGTACATGATCTGAGAAATATTGAGATTTTTTAATCATAGTTTTTTCGCTGTGGTGCAGTGGATATCGACTCGGAACGCGACACCGGGTTGCCGAGTTCGAATTTCAATTGAATTCCTTGCAGTCACTTACGCTCAAATACCCTTAGTAAAGGTATTAATCCGTCTCTTCCTTCCAGTCATGGGTTAAATAACAGGAGAGATTGGGTTCTATAGCCTTGACTGGCAACCAGTCTACCACAGAAAGCAATGGCAACCTACTGCGGGATAATCTTCCACCCAGTCAGTCATGTCTTTTTCAAGACATGATCGCCCAAATTGTGTATGCATTTAACTGACTGACACCCACTAAACGGGAAGACTTAAGAATACTATAAAAACTCAATAAAAAATGAATCCAATTTTCCTTGTCTCGTATATTTAATGAAACGTATATATATTATCCTACGTCTATAGCACAACTCGGGGTTTCATTCAACTCCGAGTCGTGCTATAGGCATAGGATTATACTTGTTTATTAATATATTCTCTCTAATTTAATAAAGACTGCGTGTATTTATTTTGTATATACATAATTCCCTCCTGTTGTGCTCATAAAGAAAGAGAGACAGCAGTGAATTAGCATCAACACAGAGAGAAAATAGCGGGGAAGTGTCGGCTCAGTTCATTCTCTTCACTACCAGTTATTTAACTTTACTACTATTTACGAAAGCTCTTATATATATATATATATATATGTGTGTGTGTGTGGTGGGTATAGAAGAATCCAAAGGAGTATCCTGTACATACAGTGGTAGGATAACTCTCTAAGAGAGCGCTAAATATATATGTATATAAATACATATAGAGCAAATATAAGAAAAATTAAGCTAAACACGTTATTTCATGGTAAATCGGAAGTATGGCCTATTTCAGGCGAACCATCATCAGCTTTCTTCTTTATTGTACAAAGAATTCATTTAAAATCCTTTGTTCAATAAAGACGGAAGCTGATGATGGTTCGCCTGAAATAGGCTCACACTTCCAATTTATCAGGAAATAACGTGTCTGCCTTAATTTTTCTTATATATATATATATACACCCCTCTTTTCACGCTCAGTGGTTTAGATTATTTTTATATGACTTAATGCAAGATACTCAATAGTAGGTACGCCAATATATGTTTCTGTCATTTTTAGATGGCATATCGATATGAATATTTTACCATCATTTTTACGGCTCTGTCCCACTCGTAATAGTTCAGTGATATTGGGCAGTGTATTAACACCAGCTAAGTATTTTTATATGTGTGTGTACCCGCGTGTGTACCCATATATATATTTATTGATATCCACACACACACACATATATATATATATAAAAAGCAGCGTGTTCTTTTGTGCGGAGAATGTACTACCAAATCCTACTCTGCCACGTACATAAAGAGAACAACAGAACAATATAGTAAACTTAATTTTATTACTCCAATAAAAATGGACATTAAAAGACAATTCACAACACAAAATATTGGGTAAGAAAAAATATATTACTCTTAAATGGTAATGCAGTAATATAACAGTTAATAACGTTTAATTGATCCACTCTCATCAAAGTGAAGATCGAGGATTAAAATTTACACACACACACACACACACACAAAAGAAAATATAAGACCCCCAGATGTATTTTATATGCAAGAAAATGTAACACTTAAAGGCTAATTACCTTCAAACACACCAAGCATTCTTTCTTCTTACAGGGTTGGTAGGACTTAATATACAATGCTTCCAAAAAATTTCAAATGGTACCCAGAATTAGTCCAGCTTACCACTGAAAACGCAGAAAGCAATGGCAACCTACTGCGGGATAATCTTCTGCCCAGTCAGTCATGTCTCTTTCGAGGCATGATCGCCCAAGCCTGTATCACGTATGGCACTTAACTGACTGACTGAATATAATAGTTGGAATAATGATTAAGGCTGCTACTGGTCATAAAGTGGGGCATCAGTTTATTACTTCATAACAATAGGAAACCGATCCCCCACTAATTACTACATAATAATATAATACATATCTTTGCCCTCTAGCTATGAGTCAAATAACAGGACAGATTGGGTTCTATAGCCTTGGTCGGCAACCAGTCTACCGCAGAAAGCAATGGCAACCTACTGCGGGATAATCTTCTGCCCAGTCAGTCATGTCTCTTTCGAGGCATGATCGCCCAAGCCTGTATTACGTATGGCACTTAACTGACTGACTGACCACTGAAAACATGTATAGGCTATAAGACCGGGCATAGTGCTGGCTTTTTATCAAATGTCTAGCTATCCTAGCACGTGCTGCACTTACGCCCCTAAATAAATTGTCCACCTTTTCCTTGCAAATATTAGCTGATACTTGTTGACTGATTTGTGCCCCAAACCTTGGACCTGTTCTGCCTACAGAGTCAACATGGCACTGACAATTGGCTAATGAGTTTAATTTATTTTAATATGATACCTCCGATGATTGAAGTCACTACATTGAGAGTAATAGTCTTTAGTCAGGAATGGCTAATTATACTTTCTGTGTGTAACTGGGACCATAGATTGGCAGATTGAAACAGCTAAAATATTGATCTTTCTGCGTACAACGAGAGTCGGTGATAAAGTAATGTATTTCCTGTATGCCAAGACGCAATTTTTTTCCTGAGATAATGCCCGAAAAAAATCACCGTGTTTTAGCGCTGAATGGTCGATTTGTAGAGATGAGTTTGCCAACCCTCACGAACTTCACGCCTTTGCTTTGATGAAAGATACAAGCCATCACAAACCTCAAACATATCTGAGTCCGCAATTATCATTCATAATATCATATAGCTCGTTAGTATCATACCATATATACATTGGTCTTTCATTTTTTTTTTTTTTTTTCGAGTATTGATGATAACAGGTACTGTATGTCTTTCGCTCATCTAGCCATACCGTATGGCATCTTCACAAACCCCAACTCCATCTGCGTAATACAGACTGATTGTTAGTTTTCATATGTACACCAAGAATAACTGCATTTTGTGTACTATTAAAACAAGCCAAGTTAGCTGATTAGGCCTACCGTTAATTCTAAATGTACTGTCAATTCCCACTACCTACTACCGTCATATTTATTGATGATGATAGTGCCTCATCTGCAAGGACCAGTTGTTTCTGATGTTAATAGGTGTAAAAATTTTATTTTTTCAAGTATTGATGATAACCAGTACGTAGATACCTACCGGTACTGTATGTCTTTCGTTCAGCTGGTCATACCGTACGTTATCTTCCCAAATCCTAACTCTGACTGCGTAATACAGACTGATTGTTACTTTTCATATGTACACCAAAAATAACCGCATTTTGCGTACTATTAAAACAAGCCAGTTAGCTGATCAGGCCTACCGTTAATTCTAAATGTCAGTTCCCAGTACTTACTGTCCGTCATGTTTATTGATGATGATAGTGCCTGTCCGATGCCATTTGCAATAACGAATTGTTCCTGGTGTAAATAGGTGTAACATTGTGCTAAACTATTGAAAATATAATTAATAATAACCGCAAATGTTTAAGGGTAGGTACAAAATTTGATATTTTGTTTGTAACTGAGAAAAGTTATCGTACTTTTCAAAGACCATCCGATGTGGGGATTGACGAAATGTTTAGAAATTCTTCTTGCATTTTTTAGTCACTTAAGTTGTCACAAGTTTTCAACGATCGTCTTACGTCTGTATGGATTTACCCCTCCCCCCTTTTTTTTACTGCTCATCCTGTAGATACTGTATATTCCGTTAATATCATAACATTTTATTTTTTCAAGTATTGACGATAACCATTAGGCAATTAGCTACTGGTACTGTAAGTCTTTCGCTTATCTAGCCATACCGTATGGCATCTTCACAAACCCCAACTCCAATCGCGTAATACAGGCTGACAGTTGAGTTTCATACATGCACTAATAATACCAGCCTTATTACTGCAGTTTGTGTACTATTGAAACAAACCATTTAGCTCAATAGGCTTCCCGTTAATTCTAAATATACTGCCAATTTTCAGTACCTACCATCCGTCATGTTTGTTTATGGTGACGGCGCTTCAATGATGTCATATAAGCCAACTACCCGTCATGCAAGCAAACGACATCACCATTTTCGTCGGATATCTTGTCCTGCATTAAACTATTGGAAATCTATTTAATAATAGTCTCAGATATCTAATAGATTCAAAATATGCAAATTTGTTGCGACAGAAAGAAAAATGACCCTGTAGAGTCGGCGACTTGGACTTGCTAGTACAATAAGCTATTAAATCTTCACATATTCCCCCACCTTCACAATTTTTTTTTTAATCGTATCACCCCGAGCAAGACGGTAACGCCACCGATGTGCAGGGGGCTACGTAATAGTGAAAAGATTGGAAAAGATAAATCCGGAAACCACATCCTAAACAGGGAACAAGGGATGATCCTCTTAACCTGTTCAATAGACGAGGGGCTAGCTATTCGGTGCGTCTTAATTACACAAGAAATAAGACAATTACAAGTGATTCAGTAGTAGAAACAGACTGAGCCTACCGAACTGAATGCAAAAAGGTTCAGTATTTCAAATAAAGTCTTCAACAATGTCTGTTACTTTCTAAGTCGTAGTCAGTCAGTTAAGTGCCATACGTGAAACACACTTGGGCGATCATGTCTCGAAACAGACATGACTGACTGGGCAGAAGATTATCCCGCAGTAGGTTGCCATTGCTTTCTGCGGTAGACTAGTTGCCAGCCAAGGCTATAGAACCCAATCTGTTTTGTTATTTAACCCATAACTGGAAGGAAGGGACGAATTAATACCTTTCCCAAGGGTATTTGTGCGTAAGTGAATACAATGAATTCAACTGGAATTCGAACTTGGTTCCCCGATTTCTCGTTCGAAGCGGATATCCACTGCACCACAACGCACATCCTTCGTAGTATTCTACTTTTTAATGAGGCCATGTATACCCGCCTAGTAGAAGTTTCTTTCTTACTTTCTTCGCCGTTATCAAGTTGTCTATTTATCTAATACTTACCGGGGGAACCGCTGTCCTCTATGTTCCTTCCTCACATTCACAGATAAAATTCCGGAGTCAAGTCTAAAGAGTGAAATCTGTCAGCGTTGTTGGAACTCACTTTATGTAGACGTTTGTACAGCCTGAAGAAGGCATTGAACTGAAGGCATTATCACTGTTCATCCGTTGGCTTTCTTTCTGCTCGCGATAATTAGAGTATCAATCTGTTTGGTCTGATACTTATTCACAGCAGTAACTGGCCTGTCACAAGGCCAGTTTCTACTTTTCTCTAGGATTGATTCATTTCTTTACTGTACTTGCCTGAAGAGCATCCCTTTGATGAACATTAGCTAACCTCTTGTGAATATTTCTCCTTCCAGAAACAGAAATTCTATTATATCTCTTTGCTTTCTCCGTGTGTTGAGAAAAGCAGCCATTTTGAAATAAGTAGGCAAATAGAATGTAACTCCACAAATGTTACCCCTGGATTTTTCAACACTATGAACCAAATTATCAGTTCCGACTAATGCCTTAAAAATCAGAATATGCATTATTTTTTTTAACTGACTGCCGTAAAATTCTACAAAGCAATTTTTGGGTTATTCGTTCTTTAGATGAAAGGAATGACATTTTGAAATAGTTTAAAAAAGATGCTTGGGTAAAAAGTTTGAACTATTGATTTACGGAATTAATCTGTGTTCGCTGCTTGTTAACCAACATACCAGGAAAGACGCCTGAGATAAATTGATATGTATTAGGTAGATAAAAAAAACACTTTCCAGTATTGCTTTAACAAAATATTTTATTCGTGTCTTAGTGGCTTGGAGTAAATCCGATTAAAAAATCAGATTAATTAATAACCATTTAAATAATTTTCCTTTGTATTGTATGACACTAATTGATTTTTTTCTCATAAAAGAACGATTCCTTTCTTTCTTTAATGAATCCTTCGATAATTTGAAATATTGGAAGTAACTCACCAGAAAAATGAGTGCCAGGTCTGTAGATTAAACTGAAAGTAGAAGAACATCCCATTCCATCTCCGTGATTGTTTGTTGTTTCGCGTCTGCAACATTGGGACAAGCGTTGTTATTCAATGAAATCATTAATCTACTTTGTTTCCCATCTACACCAATGGTCTTTTCTGTTCCAATGTGTCGTTCAAACAAGTCACTTGCTCAATGTATCATTATTCAGTTTCCAGTAATTTGAAATTGAATTCAACCAAACATAATTTGTACCCTTAGAAGATGGTATTTAAGTTAAGACTGCATTGGGTGCAGCTATCATTTGTTTCATAATATTTTCCTTCCCCACCCCATTAACCTTTTGTCTAAAAGAACCTTTTTTTGTGTTGAACAAGAAGGAGAGAACAGATTTATTAAGTATACTACCACACAACGTACATGAGTCTTTCGTTCAATAAGCTTTTACACTACGAGTAATGTATACAAACAAAATGGCGATGTAGTGAACGAGGAAGGAACGAATCTTGCCTCTTTTTGTTCGTCTCTATCTAGAGAAAGCATTTATGGAGAAATCAGTAAAGGCATTGTAATAGTAAAATAGGCTAAGACAAAAATAACAGTTCAAATCTCAAAGGGTTTGGGTTATGGTTGACGGAATTCTGGTAGATTCCGTTTCATTCACTTTGTGCCTATATTCTTGGAAAAAAGTAAGAAGCAATCTCTTCTTTCTCCCTCTAGTTATGGGTTAAAAATACTAGGGTAGACTGGATATTCTGCTCTTGAGTGTCCAACAGTCGAGAAGGACAACTCTAAATTCAAAACCATGGAGAAAGCAAGAGATAGTCTTAATACCATCTTTCCCAGTAAGCCATGATAAATTACAGATAACAGAAAAATCTGTCGAAATGTCTACGTACTTAAATATAGTAATAAGATTTTTCTTCAAGTTGTTGTTTCATCGTAAACCTTTGTTAACTCAACACATTTCTTTGATATTACACCACATCGCAGTGCCTGCACCCCATATTAAATATAATTGATCTCGTTAGGTTAATTATAAATAATAGTTGTCGACAGCAGAGTTTGTCAGTCTTTGAGGATCATTTCTGATGTTCAAAATATTTCAGACTCACATAAGCGCAAACAGAAATAACACTTAACAGGAAAAACATTGTATTTACAAAAGATAATATGAATTCTGATTAATGACGATCCTGCTCTTTGTGTCTGTCTGTCTGTCAGATTGTCAAGTTGAATTTTCAAGCCAAATAATAAGTTTTCATAATTTTACGACATTGGAAAAAATAGAATTTCAAAGCCCATTATCATTGGGCCAATTCCAGGCCCATTAAAAAAAAATAAAAAAAGACATCTGGCCCACGTTGAAAAATCACTTGTCTACTGCATCTTGGTAGTAGATACTTTAACTTAGCATATAACGTACAAGAGATATTTTATGTGCATTTTTTTAAGAAGTTTTTTGTTTTGTTTTGTTTTACATGCCATCATACGGCAAGCAGGCTATAGCCAAATATTATGTTGTTTTTCCTTTTTGTTTCTCTCCTTCTCTCTCTCTCTCTCTCGTTAATTGTTGATGGTGGTTGAAGTTTTCCAATCAGCAATGCCATTAGTATCAGTTTTCATTCGTGAACTCATTTCGCTACAACTCATCTGAACATAATTTTTTAATTACATTCAACCACATATCCACCACACAACATTTTAAAATGGCTAACTTCTTAGATCACAGGTCTCGTTATATCTCGTTTAAAACCGCTTTCCTCTTTCACACCTTTATTATACTAACAACAAACCTCGAAGTAGCACATTTTATTTAAAAAAAAAAACTGAAGTAAGAATTGCTTACTGCATTATTTATATTGTTTATTAAGACTGTTGTCCTCATCTTTTTTGCCATATTCGCAACGTTTCGGCCGTTGTACGCTCCGATCATCTTCAGGTAATTAGAATTTTGAACGGAACCAATAAAGCGCAGCAAATCATTCATAATAAAAAGAATATATCTATATATAGGGTGCGACAGAAAAACCTCCCATAAATTTTACCGATATAATGATAAGACATTAATACCAATTTTAATTAATGCCATTTAGCTACATTTGGGAGGTATTTCTGCCGCACCATTTGCCTTGGTTGATTTTTTTTACTGATGTTTTCCTTCAGGACGTAAGTTATCAAAGATCTCTGGTGATTCTTTTTATTATGCATGATTTGCTGCGCTTTATTGGTTCCGTTCAAAATTCTAATTACCTGAAGACGATCGGAGCGTACAACGGCCAAAACGTTGTGAATATGGCAAGAAAGATGAGAACAGTCTTAATAAACAATATATATATATATATATATATATATATATATATATATATATATATATATATAGGTATATGTATAGATGTCCAGTCCGTAAATGGCGAGGATGATCCAACAAGATCAACTTAATATAAAATATTAACTGCTATATCTATACAGAGAGCTCAATGTATGTTATCCAGAGCAATATGATATTTATAAAGGAAAACTCAACCCGTCCTTTAAATTGGTTATAAATTATAATTCATTTCAATGAGCTAAATTAGCTCATTTCATCAGACCACACAATATTCGTTCCATTTGGTACAGAAAATTTTGCCGGAATAAGCATTTCTTTTAACTGAAGAGAAAAATAACAAAATAAAAAATGGCAAAAAGAAAAAGGAAGAGTCAGGACAGAGACATTGGCGTCATATCAGTTGGGGTTATTCAGAGCAGTCGCGAAGATGCTGACCACCAAGTCATTAACCGTCTACTTCTAATTCCATGGATACGTATGTATGTGTAACCCCACAAATTAACCCACCCATGTACACTAACATATATCCATATATACATATGCGCACACATTCCCATATATACATACAAATGTGACTGTGTTTATGCTTATACATATTTACAGACCTACACTTATTCATGCCCATATAAGAATCTTTCGTTCGTAGTGTATACACATATATCTATCTATCTATATATATATATATATAAGTAATTTTTTATATAAAGATAATGTACGCCTGTGTTCACTTATCCATCTACTTTTAACTCCCAAACAAGTTATATATATATATATATATATATATATATATATATATATATATTATTCCTACATCTGTGGCACGACTCGGAGTTTCATGCGTTATGCAATCATCAGGTGCATATTTCAAACCGACAGTTTAATAGATTTGAATTTAAGTTCAGTCGATATTCATGTAAATTAATTCTTCATACATGGGGCATTGTTTTATTAGCACCTGAATAATAATAGTATACATATGTACACTCTCCATATATGTATATTTATTAATTTACGTCACTACCCACACACATTTTATATATATATATATATATATATATATATATATATATATATATATATATTATGTTGGTTGTACGACTCTATTTTAATGCACCATGTGCAATCATCAGACAGCCGGAATGTCTGATGATTGGACATAGTGCATGAAACTTGAGTCATGGCCAGTTGCGGGTTTTTCGGGAACAACCAACATGTTGATATATTATGTGGTATGGAGCACTTCTTAATTTTGGCTGTAATTAGTAGTTTTTTTTACTATTTTTTCTCTACATGTAATATATATATATATATATATATATATATATTAATACAAAGATAAAATTTGTCATTTAGCTGATTGCGTTATATATAAGGCGAGTTAATGACATAGTGGGGAAATAAATTAATTCAAAAGTTTCATATTTCCACGCCGTGCACACGATTAGTTATATTAGCGAAAACATGAATTAAGTCCTATAAATTCCTAAAGTACGATATATATATATATATATATATATATATATATATATATATAAAACCGTTACATTGAAACTAGATTTGATTATGTATTTCGCCTTTCTTGGCTTCATCAAATAAAAAAAAACGAAATAAAGAAATATATGCGTGTAATTATTTACCAGCTCCCCAACTAGAGCAAGATGCAACACGAGCAAGGATCAAAACTTGCCCAGCCCCCGGAACCGCCACTTGTGCTGACCCCAGTGGCGACCACGAGTCCACCCCTTTGATGCAATGGGGTGGCACGACCTCGGAACACTGTTCTCCGGGACTGGGCACCTCTCCATACAATTTTTCTCAGTTGCATGTCTGTCCTCGGACAGATACAACGGAGCTGCACTGGACTCGAGGACAGAGACGTAACTGAGGGATGATTTTTCCTTTCTCACCACAGATAAGTATATATGTGTGTATATTTGTGTGTATGCTTAAGCACACATTTCTTGTGTGTATTTAAGCATACACACAAGCGTGTGTGCGTGTGTGCTTTTAAAAAAAGATAAAGATATAATGAGTTGTCTCAACATTCGCCCAATTGGAGTAGATAGAATAAACTATCGCCCGGTTCACACTCCACCCATGTCTTTTGAACAGGTGAAGAGGCTCATCCCTTGTTTCCTGTTTAGGATGTGGTTCCCGGCTTTCTCTTTTCCAATCATTTTACTCTTAAGTAGCCCCATGCGCATCAGTGGCGTTACCGCCTTGCTTGGGGTGATATGATTAAAAAAAAAAAAGTCTAGGTTTAAGACAATGAATATGTAATCATTTCAAAGTTTCCCGGGCAGTTCTTTACGATAAGGATCCTAGTTTTACACAAATCGCAAATTCTGATCACTCCAACCGTGAGAGGCGTTTATCTTAACTGTAACTTGCCAAATGCTATAGATGTAGAGGTTAAGATTTTCTAATTCTGGCTACAGAATTGTTATCAGTGCCTCCTGATAACCGGAACATGACCCTTTACCACCGGTGTCGACCTGTCAGTCATAGGCAGTCCTACAAAGATATAACTTCCCCGGCGGTATAGCCCAGACACGGGTCCGCTGTCATCACTTCCTCACATTGAAGTAGAAGAGTAGGCATTAAGGGATGATTATAAAGAGTCAACAATGTATTTATTTGATGTTTTTCGTCGTGGAATTAATTCGATTAAAAATATAACACTTTTTTTTCCTGGGGAACATATAATTTGTGCTTGCCAGAGCCGGTGCCCCACCGTATCTATGGTACACTCCCAATCTATGGTAGGAGACTTCTAGACTACTACTTCTCATTTTTTAAAAAGTCGTAGTCATATAAAATCCAAATTTTATTGTAACCTAATTATGTACAATAGTGGATCATATGCAATATAAATGAATAATACAACATATATATATATATATATATAAAAATACCAATTAGAGATATGTCATAATGGATTTTTCCATCTTAAATCAACAATGTTTTGCGGTAATTTTTACCATCGACTAAAATTTTTCTTTATTAAAAAGTAAACTTTTAACACATTCAAAATTATAATTAAAAAGTAGTGAATTTTATATTAGGTGTTTCTTTTTTAGACTTCAGTCAGTCAGTTAAATTGCCATACGTGATACACGCTTGGGCGATCATGTCTCTTTTGAGACATGTCTGACTGGACAGATGATTATCCCGCAGTAGGGTACCATTAATTTCTGCGGTAGACTGGTTGCCAGCCAAGGTTATAGAACCCAGTCTGTTCTGTTATTTAACCCATAAGTGGGGGAAAAGACGGATTAATTCCTTTCCCAAGAGTATTTGCGTAAGTGGATGCAAGGAATTCAACTGAAATTCAAACTCGGCTCTCCGATTTCACGGATTTTTAGACTTAGCCTGAACAAAACAAATTCGCGGATTTGAACGAGAAAAAAATGATCCCTAAAATGGCGTCAAAATCCGCGATAATTTTTCATCATTCAATTGTCAGTTGTTTAGTTTGTAACGTATATAAATGTAGTTATAAAAAAAAAACTTGTTAGGATAGCGAGGGTCACAACGCATTGCCCAGAACCCTCAATCAGAATTTTACTTCACCCCACTCTCCGGTCAGGAGGCGGGTAATACGCGCCAACCCTGGTGCTTGCCAAGAGATTAGATTACATTGGTTCAATATATATATATATATATATATATATATATATATATATATATATATATATTTTAGCGAATTCTAATGAGATTTCAAAACATTCTTGGTCAGTGTTAGTTCGTTGTCAGATTATAAGCGGACACATATTTAAATTGATTTAAAGCTTCGAAACAAACAAAACAAAGCTAACTCTAATTAATCAAATCCATTTTAGGGCCATTCAGATTATCTTAAGTAGATTAAATACACAAGTCAAACCTAATAAATGATTTGTATAGCCATCAAATCTGATTGCAAACTGTTTGCGAATACAAAAGACGGATAAGTCGACATATATATATATATATATATATATATATATATATATATATATATATATATATATATATATATATATATGTGTGTGTGTGTGTTTGTTCAGAAAATGATTTCTACCAAGATTATTTATTATACTACTCATTTATTCAAAGGCTTACGGCCTATCACGTTGAATACACCGGTTCTCGCTTGATCACCGAAGTTAAGCAACGCTGAGCCTGGTCAGTACTTAGATGGGTAACCGCTTGGGAATACCAGGTGCTGTAAGCGTTTAGTGACGGATGTGCGTTGTGGTGCAGTGGATATCGGCTCGGAAAGAGATTCGGTGAGCCGAGTTCGAATTCCAGTTGAATACACTGCATTCACTTAAGCATTAGTACCCTTGGGAAAGGTATTAATCCGTCCCTTCCCTCCAAGTATGGGTTAAATAACAAGGGTAGGACTTGGAGACCCTGCTCTTAAAAACAAATTCCAATGAATCTTGATAATCGAAAAGAAAAAGTGTATTACTACAAACAAAACTTATATAAAAGCAACAATAAATTGTTGAAAGAAAAAGGTATTACCAGCAATAAATTGATAAAGTTTAGTTGGCAATAAATGACCCACCGAGGTTGATTTGCCATAAAAACAAAAATTGAAAGAAAATGAGAACAAAGATGGGGGAGGCGCAGTATAAGCAATCGGAGTCTAATCATACTGATGAGCTGTGATACAGCGAAACAGATCTGTCTGCAGATTACTATAGTATTTACGCTCTCACACCCTGATTGAGCACTCTGGAAGAATGGTAGACTTTGACAAACAGTAGCTACCCTGGCATGTACTCACCGCTCATTCAATAATGAATTAGACCACTCTGGCTATTGGACGTGTATAATGATAATATACATGCTAAAAGTCTGCCTTCTTCTACCGTGCGCCCATAGCCCAGAGTTAGAATCGCCGACTGACGCCACTTTGGTCGGGTTTCAATTCTGAGTTAGAAGCAATCGGAGTCTAACCGTACTGATGAGCTGTGATACAGCGAAACAGATCTGTCTGCGGATGACTATATATATATATATATATATATATATTAGTGTAAATGCGTTTAGTTTAAATACCTGTCTTCAGGGCCGGTGCGTACTTCTTCCGAAATCTCCGACGGTGGGGTCAAGGTCAAAGTATTATTTGGGTCCCCGGACAGGGTTTTGTGATGCTCGCTATCTTACCAGCATTTGCTTTTTTCTATCTACATTTATATACATTACGAGTTAAACTTTCCTTTCCAGCATACGCACCGTAATGGAGGCGCTAGAGGGTGTCGTCAGGGATGTCATCGCGAGGATCACTAGGGGGTTTCGGGTCTTTCAACATCATACCCCCGCTCACCGCGCCGACCCGACCAGAGATGATCAGTTTCTGGCCCACCCTCGATAAGCGCTTTCAGACACTGGAAAATTACGTTTAGGCCCGGTACGAAACCTTGCAAATACTTCTGATTGGCGACAGTCAGAGCCACTTTCCATTTAGAGGCGAACCGTACATGAGCTCGTCCGAAACATTCATTTAAACGCAGAATTTCGGGGAATTTTAGCTAACAATTTGTTTTGAAATCCAGGCACTCTCTCTTTTGATCCATAACCAATTAGCTGTTCTTTCCGCTGTTTCGGTTGTGGACTTGAGTGCTTTCCTTTTTTTTACTCCCACTATCCCAATATCTCTTAACGCTTTGCATAAGGACCTTGCTGCAAATCCTCTAGTCCCCACTTCTATAGGAGTGCAACCAGCCCTCCAGCCTTTAACCCTGCAACTCTCCAGCAGTTCGTCATATTTTAACTTCTTTCTTTCATAAGCTTCTTCTGCGTTTTCTTCCCAGGGGACCGTCAGTTCCCACAAGACTATCTTCTTCAAATTATGTGAGAAGAAAACTATATCTGGGCGAAGTTTTGTGATGGCAATTTGCTCTGGGAATTTCAATCTTGAGCCTATATCGGTCCTTAGTTCCTAGTCTGTTGCAGGAGATAGCAGGTTTGGATTTATCTTTCTATTTCGTGGGATTTTCGCGCCCGCTTTAATAAATTTTATCTGCCTTGTGTCTGGGTTGTAAACACTCTCTTTGATAGCATTTTGAACTATTTTCACGATCTCTTTTAGCATTTCGTCATGGCGCCACCTGTAACGCCCATCAGCTAGTGCAGATTTACAGCTACTCAGGATATGTTTTAAGGTAACTTTGCGCCCACAAAGATGACAGTTTGGCGACTGGGATTTATACCATAATTGTAAGTTTGTGGGGCTTGGCAGGGTGTCGTATACTGCCCGAATCAGAAATTTTAATCTGGAGTCACCGTGCCATATTTCGGACCATTTGATTTGGCGTTTCAACATAGAACTCCATTTGGTCCATGCCCCTTGCTGTCTCATCCCGACTTGGATTGCTATTCGTTTCTCTTCTTCGCCGTTTCTGATTTCTTCCTGCAAAAGATGACTTTTCTTTTTTCCTTGCAGTTTGTCATATTTTTCTGAGGGAAAAACTCCGAGGCCCGCGCGTCCAGTAGCTATGGTCCCTAGTATTGTCTTTTCTCGGATTCTTTCTTTTGCTGTATTCAGTTCTTTCAAGGTGTTCCATTTTCTACCTGTATATACTGATATTCCCGCACCGGCTACTTTGGGATGTTTCGAGCACTCGTACTGGATTGTGGCTCTCACTTTAGCTACTTTAAATTCTTCGTGTAGGCTTTTAAACGGGAGTTTCAGTGCGTTTGTTTTCCCGTATAACGCTGCGCTGCATAGAGATCTTGGCAAACCTAACCATCTACGCAGTCGTGATGTTATGCTTCGTTCCATTAGTTCTACCGTGGAGGAAGTGAAATCATAGATAATTACAGACCAGAGTATTTTTGGAAGAATAACATGTTGATAAATCCAAGCGTTATATCTACCAGGTAAGCCAGACTTATTAACCACCCTTCTAGATTCTCCTTTGTTAATATTACGGATCTTGAATCTTTTAGGGTTTCATCGAACTGCTTCCCCAAGTTCTTTACTGGCTTTTGATGTATTGTAGGTATGTCATCTCCAAAGAGCTTAGATCTTTCGTTTTTCGAAAGCTTACCTTTCTTCATTACTAGGGAACGTGATTTGGAAGCGTTAAAACTCATTCTCGCCCAGTCGATGAGTTTTTCGATGCCCTTCAGCAACCGCCTTGCCCCAGTGGCGTACGTGCTGGCTTATGGTCATGTCATCCATATACGCGCGAATCGGTGGTTGCCTTACACCGGATCTGGTGACTGGTCCTTGACATTCCACTTCAGCCGCTTTTATCATCATATTCATTGATAATGCGAAGAGAGTCGCTGAAATGGTGCAGCCTGTTATTATCCCTCTTTCAAGATTGTGCCACGCTGAAGTTGAGGTCTTTGTTACTGCCCTTCATTCTAAAATCCTTATAGCAGTTTCAAATGATCTTGGTGAAAGCAGTGGGTATATGGTACCGAATTAGAGCTTCTTCTACCAGACGATGGGCAATTGACCCATAAGCATTCTTAGGTCTAACCAGAGGACTGCAATATCTCCCTTATTTTCCTTGGCATCTTTTAGTAGTTGGGTAATGACCCCTGTATGTTCCATGCATCCTGGCATGCCTGGGACTCCTCCTTTTTGAACAGAGGTGTCAATGTAGTTATTTATTATTAGATATTTTGACAGCCTACTATTTAATAAGCTGAAGAAAATTTTTCCTTCAGCATTCAGCAGCGAAATACATCTAAATTGGTTGATTTTCTTGGCGTTTTCCTCTTTGGGGATCCATATCCCCTCGGAATACTTCCACTGGTCTGCTATCTTCCCTCTCTTCCAAATGACCTTCAGTAACTTCCATAGGATGCGTTGTAATTTTGGGCATCTTTTGTACACTAAGTAAAGTACTCCATTCGGGCCTGGAGCGGAGCTTGCCCGAGCTTTTTTAAGCACTAATTGTCTAGATCAATTGAAGGGGGATCTGGTGTAAGAAGTAGATGGTTTTCACCAAGTTGTTCCGGCTGGTAGGTGTCGCTTAAGGAGTCTTTCAGAAAAGCATTTATTTCCTCTGTGCTGCTTTGTAGCGTTCCACTGCGGGTTTCACTCAGTAATTGTTTGGCAAATCCGAAAGGAGTGGATATGAAGGCTTCCTTTTCCGAGCTCTTTCTCTCCTCCTCTGGCGGTGTCATTCGGCTCTTCTTAATGCTTTTAAATCCGATCGGATCGAGTCTCTTAGTTCTCTTAAGGCTTCTTTTTCTTCGGGCTTTGCATTCTTATATTGTTTTTTTAGTGATTTTAATTCTGCTCTGTGTTTTTTAATTCGATTTTCTCTTCGTTTCATGGTGCTATTCGCCACTTTTTTTTCTTCGCTGTTCCAAATCGTTCTCACGATTATTTTGCTCATAATTTCTAGTCGTTTATCAACGGAGCCTTTCAAAATCAATGTCAGGATCTCGCTGACGTCCAAATCAAAAGCTTGCCAAGAGTTAGTATCTGTTGCTGCAGGCCATTTGATCTTTTTCCGAAAACTACTTGATGCTATGTTGCTGGACATATTGACCCCTACTTGGAAGTACTGGATACTGTGGTGTGCATCCTGGTCCTGCTCTTCCTGCGTCTCACCAGGAGAGTATCCTGTGTGTTGCAGATTGTCAATACGTGCCATGCATTTCATTTTCGTCTGATGTATCTTCAGGCCACGTATATTTTTGCATTTCCTGCCACAGGGGCAAGTCAACTTCGATTGATGTGGTAAGCCATGGTTCGTAACCGGTAAATCTCTCATTAGGGATCTCATTCTCGCCTCCTCTCGGGATCCCTTGGGGGTGTCTACTTGTAATTGTGTCTGTAGCACATTTATTTTGACATGCTGGGTTGCTAGCCCAAGCATGTAAACTTTGTAGTCTCTCCTACCGTCAATTGTCTTTGCAATTTGTCTTTCAGACTATTCCTGAATTGTCATTCGGTCTTTCCCGAAAGTCACTGCTTAACAGGAAATTATTTCCAACATACGCACCGTAATGGGGCGCTAGAGGGTGTCGTCAGTGATGTTATCGCGAGGATCACTAGGGAGTTTCGGGTCTTTCAACATCATACCCCCTAACCGCGCCGACCCGACCAGAGATGGTCAGTTTCTAGCCCACCCTCGATAAGCGCTTTCAGACACTAGAAAATTACGTTTAGGCCCGGTACGAAACCTTTAAGGGACGAAAAATTTTCACGAATTTTAGCTTAATTCTGGGATCTTTTTTTTTTTTTTAATCTAGAGTGACTTTTGAGCATACTAAGTCTAAAAAAGTAAATTCACAATATGTTATTCATAATGATGAAGTCTTAAAATTATTCACCTTTTTTACAAAGAAAATCTTGATATTAAAAATTAAAAGTTGCCACAAAATATTGTTGAGCTTTAAAAATAGAATGATCTAGTATGGCATGTCTCTAACTTGTATTTAGATACATTGTATTTATTTTCAATTTTTCTACTTGAATTGTTCACCTATCTAAACTTATTTATAAATGGAACTTTGTCTGTGTGTGTATGTGTGTGTCCGTTACATATAGACTCCGAAACGGCTAAACCGATTTTCTTGAAAATTTACACAGTTGTACTATAAGCGTCTGCGAGTGTTCTTAGCTAGGTTTTGTGTCGAGGTACCCCAGATAAATATCGATAATCGAAAAAAATCGGGTTATAGAAGGAGTGGTCCGATTATAATCAAATTTGATACACTCATAGACAAAAACATAAGAAATGATATTCAGAAGTTTCAAGGTTGCAGTTCTTACAATAGTGCAGAAAATCAATAATATATATATATATATATATATACAAAAGGCAAGATTTTTGTGTGTGTGTCTGTTTATCTGCCTGTATGTCTGTATTTTTTCAGCCCTTTTATTTTAGTTTTTGCTTCGGGTTTGGCTCTAAGTATAATTGTAGTTCTTAGTCTCAGCTATGATACCATTTACTCAGAGGACTTATTTAGCCCCAAAATTAAGTTTACGACGAAAAAAACTTATTTGATATCGATACCAGGAAATCAAAATTGGACTTACATCCATTCATTTTTTCTTTCAGTCTACGGTTTTGCTTTAACTGGAAACAACTATTGCTGTTTAGTCTTTCGTGCCAACGTCCAAAGAGTCTGAGTTCCAGGACCATGGATTAGTTTTAAAGCTTTCATTACACCCGAGCAACGCCGGGCGAAACTGCTAGTATTGCATATGATCCATTATTGTACATAATTATTAGGTTACAATAAAATTTGTATTTTATAAGAATACAACCTTATGACAAGTGAAATGTAGTAGAATGGAGGTTCTTGCCTCACCGATTCGAGGCGGTTGTACCATGGATTCGTGTGAAGCACGAGAATCTTGCACCGGCCATGTTTGCTGCATTTAATGTAATAAAATTTCGGGAAAAAATCTTAGCGCAAATTAAGTGAGGAAAGGAATATTTCATTTTCAAATCTGTAAAAGATTTGCCTGACCTAATGTAAATCATTACTATGGACTTTAGTTCGGACCTCGTCCGTTCTGTGATGTCATATTGATGTTTGGTGTTCAATCCTAGGTAAAAATTGAGGATATCCCGTTGACTGATAGTCAGCGAGCAGGTCTGGTTGACCGTTATTAGTGGATATTGACTTCGATTCTCACTGGGTGTCCTACGATTGTAACCTTGTACCAAAGTAAGCTCAATCCTATAGGCGAAGTGCTAGTCAGTCAGTTAAGTGCCATACATGGTTAGGCGATCATGTCTCTAAAAAGACATAACTGACTAGGCAGAAGATTTTCCATTATTTTACCATTAGTTTCTGTGGTAGACTAGTTGCCAACCAAGGTTATAGAATCCAATCTGTTCTGCGACATAACCCATAGCTGACGGGAGAAGCAGTGGATTAATACCTTTCCAAAGAGTATTTGTGCGTAAGTGAATGCAGTGAATTCAACTACAATTCAAACTGGTTCTCCGATTTTTCGTTCGATATCTACTGCACCACAAGTCAGTCAGTTAAATTGCCACACGTGATACATGCTTGGGCGATCATGTCTCGAAAGAGACATAACTGACTGGGCAGATTATCCCGCAGTAGGTTGCCATTGCTTTCTGCAGTAGACTGGTTGCCAATCTGTCTTATTATTTAACCTATAACTGGAAGGAAGATACGGATTGATACATTTCCTCAGGGTATTTGTGCGTAAGTAAATGCCATGAATCCAGCTGGAATTCGAACTCTTCCCACCGATTTGTCAATCTGAGTCGATATCCACTGCACCACAAGCTAATAAAAATTTTGCGCCGCTTCTTCAGCTTTATCCTTTGAATCGGAAAATAACCAATGTCCAATTCCAGGAGAGGGGACGTCCACCTTTAGATTGTATTTTCGCTGTTGTACTTAAGTATAGTGGATGTGCGTTGTGGTGCATTGGATAGCGGCTCGGAACAAGAAATCGAATTCCAGCCGAATTCATTGCATTCACTTATGCGCAAATACCCTTGGGAAAGGTATTATTCCGTCTATTCCTTCCAGTTAGGGGTTAAATAACAGGACAGATTGGGTTCGAGACATGACTGACTGGGCAGAAGATTATCCCGCAGTAGGTTGCCATTGCTTTCTGCAGTAGACTGGTCGCCAACCAAGGCTATAGAACCCAATCTGTCTTGTTGTTTGACCCATAGCTGGAGGGAAGAGACGGATTCATACCTTTTCCAAGGGTATTTGCGCTTATATGATTACAATGAATTCAACTTGAATTCGAACTCAGCTCTCCGTTTTCTCGTTCCGAGTCGATATCCACTGGACCACAAACTTGCGTAAAAATGAATATAATGAACCCAACTGGAATTGGAAGTTTGCTCTCTGATTAAGAATTCTGAGCCATTATCCATCTTACCACCCGCACATCCAAGCATACAGTACTTGGTATCTCCAAGCGGTCACCCATTAAGGTACTGACCAGGTTCGATGTTGCTTATTTTCGGTGATCGTGCAAGAATCGGTCTTTCAACGCAATATGACCGTAAGTCTGCTAGATGGATTAGCGCTTGCAAAAACCAGGTGCTGTAAACTGGGATGAGTGGTTTGTGTAATGATAATAGCTTTGAATTGTTAATTGGTGAGTTCTAATTCCAGTTGGGTTCATTATATTCTCTTACACGCAAAAACTCTTGGGAAAAGTTATTAATCCACCTCTTTTCCTGCAGCTAGGGATTATTAAAACCTGTATCACTAAAACACTCTGTTAAGTGCCATACGTGATACACGCTTTGGGCGATCATGTCTCGAAAGAGACATGACAGTCCCGTAGTAGGTTGCCATTGCTTTCTGCGTTAGACTGGTTGCCAGGCAAGGCTATAAAACCCGATCTGTCCTATTATTTAACCCATAACTGGAGAGAAGAGACGATTAATACCTTTCCTAAGGGTATTTGTGCGTAAGTGAAAGCATGGAATTCAACTGGAATATCGAACTCGGCATCCCGATTTGTCGTTCCGAGTCGATATCCACTGCACCACAACGCACATCCTATTAATAAAATAAAAATAAAAAATTTACATTCTAAAAGTATTTTCTGGTTTTTAAATAAGCTGCAAAGGGGTTGATAAGCCGTAAAAAATCAGTCTATCATTCTTGTAGCAATGACTTTGATACTGCTCCCATTCGTTTATCTTGTTATCTCTGATCCTTCATTAACCTTCCGTTAGTCCAGTAGAGCATTGTCACAAGATTAGTATCACGGGATTTTCAAAACACCCTATTGAAAGTATTATATCGCATATACTTCTGTATAGTGTGAGTTTTTGTGATCAGTTTTCTGTGCAAACAACAGGTGGGCGCACTATACATAGGTAACATTATTGAAGAAGTTAAAAATTATGTATTTTCGGAAGCCGCTTGCACTATACACAAGTACATTTTTTCTGTAGGGTTTAAAATTAATGTATTTTCGGTGACCCTAACCTACCTGGTGAGCCTACATTCCCACGCTACATTTCGCTAATCTTAACGGTACAGGTAAGCTCCTTTAGTCTACGTTCAGTAGACCACATTCTTTCTTTCCGTTGCTACATGAACAGCAAACGGCATTCATCATATGTGCCGCTTAAAATCTACAAACGCCTGAGATGAATAGAAAAAAAAATAACAATGTTTCTTTCTTTTCTTTCTCTAATTTACGTTCTTTTCTGTCCGCACGTGTTTACATCGCTGAAGTATTGCTTTTCCAACGGCACCTCTTTTGTCTGATACGTATTCTGTAGTAGTCAGGCATGAACGCAAACAAAATCAGTCAGTCAGTTAAGTGCCATACGTGATACACGCTTGGACGATCATGTCTCGAAAGAGACATGACTGACTGGGCAGAAGATTATCCCGCAGTAGGTTGCCATTGCTTTCTGCGGTAGACTGGTTGCCAGCCCAGGCTATAGAACCCAATCTGTCCTGTTATTTAACCCATAACTGGAAGGAAGAGACGGATTAGTACCTTTCCCAAGACGGTATCTAAAGTTTCGTATCAAATTTTTTACGGTAAGTGGGTTTTCTCCCGATTTGGATGTAGCGTTGTACAAAAAAGAATGATCATTTATTTGCTATAAAATATGTTCATGATGATGTCCATTAATGTAATTTGACTGTGCGTTCTGGTGTAATGAATATCAGCTCGGAATGAAAAATCAGAGAGCCGAGTTCGAATTCTAGTCAAATTCGTTTTATTCATTTACACACAAATACCCTTGCAAAAGGTATTAATCCAATTCTTCTCCTTCCATCTATGGGTTGAATACCGGGACTGATTTGGTTCTCTAGCCTTGGTTGGCAAAGGGTCTATTGCAGAAAGTAATGGCAACCTACTGCGGGAAAGTGTTCTTCCAAACCAGTTGTCTCTTTCTAGACATGATCGCGCAGACGTGTATCACCTGTGGCAATTAACTGACTGACAGAGACCTACCAGTATTGCTCAAAGGCTGAGATTGCATTATACACGAGATCTATGAAAAATAATTTTTTTTTTTTTTTTTTGCAAAAAAAAAAAAAAAAAAATCAAGGTTTGCATTATACATCAAATAGACTTATACACGATACAATAGATATAATATTTAGTGTTTGTTATACATGGTGTCCATAAAGTCCCAGTACAAGTTTTTATTGCCTAGAAGCCATATGAAGCCATATGAAATAAAGTACTGCAGTTTTTTTTGTAAAATGTTAAACATCTTAAGTTTACATTCACAGCTTTCACTGACTACATTCCACGTGTTTACCTCTAGTTGCCCTCACAATGTCAAGACGATATTCCATCTCCGTCCAGCATATGAACGTCAATTGTTTGGGCAACTTCAATAGTGCGTCTACGACGTGTGACAAGATGACGTACAGGCGTCAGGTAGACACGATCCTTGTCGTACCCACAAATATTGGACCTTCTTCTTTAGTGTCGTTATTGTCTTTTAATTCAAGCCAATTAATAGCCGCAAAAAAACAAAAAAAAATGAAATAAAAGCTTAAAAATAAATTAAATATAACTAAACGTAAAAAAACTAAATATAAAGAAGACTTGAAAATGTGTACAACATTTTACAAAAACTGAAATATTCTATGTCGTGGCTTCCGAGCAAGAAATACTTGTAATGATACTGGGACTTTATGGACACTTTATGTATATTTTGTTGAATATCATTTCTGGTTTTCATATCTAAACTTATTTGTAAATGGGTGTGTGTGTGTGCGTGTGTGTGTGTGTGTGTGTGTGTGTGTGTTACCTATAGACCCCGAAACGGCGAAATCGATTTTCTTGAAAATTTACACAGTTGTACTATAAGCGTCTGCGAGTGTTCTTAGCTAGGTTTAGTGTCGAGGTACCCCTGATAAATATCGAAAAAATCGAGTTATAGAAGAAGTGGTCCGATTTTAATCAAATTTGATACACTCATAGACAAAAACATAAGAAACGATATTCAGAAGTTTCAAGGTTGCAGTTCTTACAATAGTGCAGAAAATCGATAATATATATATATATATATAAAGCAAGATGTTTGTGTGTGTGTCTGTTTATCTGTCTGTATGTCCTATATAGAAATCCACAATTTTTAATCGATTCTCACCAGACTTCAAAATTTGACTTACATCCATTCATTTTTCTTTCAGTCTACGGTTTCGCTTTAACTGGAAACAACTATTGCTTTTTAGTATTTCCTGCCAACGTTCAAAGAGTCTGAGCTCCAGGACCATGGATTAGTTTTAAAGCTTTCATTACTCCCGAGCAACGCCCGGGGTATACTGCTAGTGATTAATAAAAATGAATTGAGAAAAGGTTTTATTTTGAAAAATCAAATAAAAAAAGTCAATATTCAAAAATCAACTTGCAAGTTTCAAAGTTACAATATGCAAAAATAGATTTCATTTCATTTTCAATGTAAGCTTTTAAAGCAATTTATGATCAGTCTGACTCCGCTCAAATGTTTTGTTTTATATATTCCAAGCCATAAACAAGAAGGTCATTGTGATCTGTGCATACGTCTTTACTGTCAAGTGCTTGTAATTTACACAGATATTTACGAAAACAAAAAAAAAAATAATGTCCTTGGAGTCACTTGACAGATGTATTTAGAAAGCTTCTTGACTAATCATGAAAACTTGACTTGCCACTTACTAAATATTATATTTGTAAGGAGTTTAACTAATGGCACTAATGGGGTGGGTGATAATTCTAAGTGGTCAATTTCCGATTCATACATTTTGTTATTTTCGTTATTCCACAAAGTCTGGAGTCTGTTGTTGATTTCTACCTGAACTTCAGTGCTGCTATCTGTGTATAGATGACGTAACGGTTACCTGAACTGAAAAGAAATTAGCGAGCCGGGTTCAAGCTCCATCCTATACTGTCGTTTTTATTTTCACGCTAGTTTCTTTTGGAAATACATGAATATATTTTTCTCCTCCTCGCCACGGGTTAAAAAACAAAGTAGCCTGTACACTGAAGCCTTTAGTTGGCAGAAGTCTAAGAGAAAGTTCCGAATTTAAACCGTGATGGCAACGGGAAACAACTTGACTGTCTTTGCCAGAAAGATATGAAGAAGGAAAAAAAAAGAAAAAAAAAGAAATAGGGTATCTGCAGAAAGCTATGACCGCTTACGTTCTAAAGAGATATTAAATTTAAAAAATCTGATTTATTAGAACGTATTTTCATTTTGAGAATCAGTTGTTTCTATTAGTTTTAAACTGAAATTATATATTTAAATAAAGTCTGGAATTAATTTTAAACAAACTGCAATGTTATCGGTTCTGACCTTGCATCTTAGCTTCTTTCACCTTCCCACCGCCGAAACGTAGCTTCCTTGTTCCTTCTAAATACTTTCATGGTTATTGTTGTGATGAACGTTTGTTTTTGGTACCTTGACTTCAGGAATTTAAGCACTAGATTGGCAGTCTGGAGCTCATGATTTTATTGTTTGAGCTGTAAGTTCTATTCTAATAGTTTCTTCTCGCGCACTTCTCACCTGTGGAACTCTCTTCCGGTTTCTTACTTCCCTTCTTACAATATTAACAAATGTAAATGCAACGTCATTTGTTGTCATCTGTCTTTCTGAATACAGTTATTTTATTGCCCTGTCCAGCCTCGGCTTTTTCTCATACTCACTATCAAATTTTCAAAAATTATTCAATATTGGCTACAAAATAAAGTTTCTGAAAGCCATCTAAAGCTGTGTGAAGCTAACAAATTTTTCTTTGTTTTTCCAACTACTTATATAGCTGAATGTGATTTCAACGCAGTTACATAGCGTTTTACTAAACAAAGAAACTACCTGCAAATAACAAAACGAGGGGATCTACAATTACTTTTAAGCAGCATGGAACTAGGAATAAGAGCCTTTACCAATAAGCACCAAATTCGACAATCACTTTGAAAAAATTAATATCTACAATTACTTTAAGTAGCATGGGACCTAGAGAAAGAACCTTAGCCAGTAAGCACCAAAGTCGTCCATCACATTGAAAAATTAAGATCTACGATTAGTTTTAAACAGCATGGAACCTAGAGAAAGAGCCTCAGCCAGAAAGTACCAAAGTCGACCATCACATTGAAAACATTGAGATAAGATATATATATATATATATATATATATATATATATATATATATATCTTATCTCAATGTGTATATATATATATATATGTTTTAGAACATGTACATAATTTCTTCTATATATGTCCTCTTCCCTACAATCATGTGGTTGTTTCAGTGTTTGGATTTAAACACCTCTTCGGGAGAAATAAATGTTTGGAATCATTCTCTGTTTATATTTGGTTCGTTGTTGTCGTGGGGGTTGGTTGGGGTTATTGGTAATTAAGTGAATGTCTCGTTTTGATCGTTAGACTTTTGAGGAATTTAGTGTGAAATTGTTGGTTAATGGTATTATCTGTTGGAATGTATGTTTTATCTTTTTATTGGTTGGGTATATCTTTTGGTTAGGATTTTTAAGAGTGCGCTGTTGAGTGGTCATTTTTATGGTTGGTTATCGTTTAATTGGTTGATGTCTGCTGTTAGTGGACCTAATTCATGTATTTACTTTGATCCTGTGTCTAGGTTTTCATAGACGTGATAGTGGTGGGGTGTTTTTTCTTTCCAATTTAGATTTTTTCGGTATGGAATATTTTTTCTTCTCCCCCCACTTCTTCTCTTCTTCTCCCCATTTTTCCCCTTTCTTTTATAGGGTTCTTTAAAAAAAACCAAACACACACACACACACACACATATATATATATATATATATATATATATATATACCCCTCTTCTCCTCTTTCTTCCTTCTTTTTCCTTTTTTCCTTCCCCCCTTTTCTTCTCTTTCCCTTCTCTTTCTTTTCTTCTTTTTTCTTCCCTTCTCGATTTTTTCTCCTTTTTCTCTCTTTCTTTTTTTTATATATTCAAGTTTGGAGTATAATTGTATTTAGGCGAAGTTATTTCAAGAAATCTAAAATTGTATTTTTTGGGAAGTAAATGCAAATTAGCGTTTTATCAGTTTTTTTGTATAAAGTTGTATGTTTAATCTTAATTTTAAGTTTAGAAGGTCGGTTTTTTCTTTTAATTTTTTTATATCTTCTTTTTTCTATAAATTATCGTTTGGAATCTTATTTATTTCTTTTAATTTTTATATATTTTATTTTAGATATTTTTGCGGGCATTAGATCTTATTTTAAGGATTTATTACATCGATTTTTCTGTAGCATTTTTTATCTTTTATAATAGTAAAAATATTTATTCAAATTCCCAGTATTTTTGGGGGGTGGTTGTAGGGTTAGATCTTACGTGTGTTTACAGTTTATTTTTGTGTATGATATAATTATTCTGAAGTAGTATATTTAATCTTTATTTTGAATATATGAATTTTGATTCTTTTTCAAGTTTGGGAGCCATTTATTTAATTTTGATTTGTCTAGTACGGAATATTTTTGTATTTAATTAAGGTTATTGTGTTAAGTAAGGTTATTGGTGTAGGCTTTAGTGATAGGCCTTCCTTTAAGGATTTATTGGATCGATTTTTTTCTATAGCATTTTTTATCTTTTATAATGAGGATATCAATCGAACTCTTTGTATTTCTTAGCATGATTGTAGGGTTAACCCTCTAGGGCCATTCGTATCATATTTGATACAGTATGAAAACAAGCCTTGAAAGAAATATTTTCCTGAAAAATTTTTAAGAGAAATATTTTATAAATTTCAAATGAAAGCAGTACTGACTGCTCAGTCAATGAATACCAAATGTTTCCTTATAGGGAAATACCAAATGTTTCCCTATAGGGATTGGGTGGCTACCAATTCCTTATAGGGAAATACTGTATCAAATATGATACGAATGGCCCTAGAGGGTTAAGTCCCTAATGTTCTGGCAGTTTACTGTGGTTTCGTGTCTCTGATTTAAGAGCTTGTTACTACTTATATATTTAAGGATCTCTATTTTTTTCTTGAAGGCAAAGAAATCATGGTTTTTTTATAGATTTTGCTGTTCTTGCTTTTTTGAGAATTTTCCCTTTGACCTTAGGTGTTTTATTTTCGTTTTTTCATTTCCAGAAGTGTTTGGAGAGAGATGTCATGTTTTGTTTTTCTTTGTTATTGAAGGATGAGAGGTGATTGTAAAAGCGCTTTTTAAATACGTTCATGGTATTCCCAATATATATTTTTTCATCTTTAGGATTTTCTAAGGATGAAATCGAACACATATATCAGAGATTTCGTCAGACATTTATTGGCCATGGGGCATTGGTTGGGGTTTCTACAGTTACAGAGGTTGTTGTCATGGGACGGACTTGTATTAGTGTTGGATTTATTTTTGCTGTGTATTTTTAATATTTTTGTGTTATGCATTTTGATTATTTTTTCTAGATTATTAGAAGAGCTATAGCTTAATTTTATGGTATTTTTATTAAAGATTTTGCTTAGAGGGTTATTTTTGGGAAAGTGCTTCTCTATTAATTTAAGAAATTTATGTCCCAGCTTGAAATTAACTGATTGGTTGAATGGAGGGTTATACCATATTATTTTCCTGCTTCTATTTCTGCTTTTTGGACTTTCGAATTTTTCCACAAAACTGATTTTTGATGATTTCTACCCGCTTTCATTAATGATTCTATTATAAATTACCTTGTGCTTATCAAATATCTCTTTGTTGGATGAGTGTGTGTTAATGCGACGTTCAACTGATGAGGGGATGTGCTTAATAATGGATGGTGGATGATTAGAGTTGGAGTTTATATATATTGGGTTAGCGTTGTTTTTCATGTAAGGTTGGAAAGTGTTCGATACTAGGTCTAATGTTATGTCTAGGAAGTCTACTTGCTTGATATTGTGGTTAATTACTACGTTAAGACTAAAGGATTTAAAGACTCTATGGATTAATTTTCTGGTTTTATCAACCTTACCTCCAGTAGATTTATCAATTATCATCAGTCCGTCGTCCCTATACAGTCCTATCCTGCTCGTTTCTATTTCCTTATGTGCAGTTAAGTTGTACAGTAAGAATAATCCGGTTAGATCCGAAGCTTCTGCAGAATCAAGTGCACCCATTGATAAATCAAAGTTCTCCTTTGAGTTCTTAGTCCACTGTTCGTTGTTGTGGATTATAACTGATTTCCTGCAGCTCCGGATAATTCTGATCTCATCCTTTGTGATGTCCGAGTAGAACTTAGAAAACTCTAGGGCGAGGCTGAATTGGTTGTCCGAAATTGATGGGTTCACAATGTCAAATTGCAAAAAAAGTGGCTTTATTTTTTCCACCAATTTTTTCAAACCACTTGATTACGTCTACCGTACCTTTCCACTGCGTTAGTTTAATTTTGTTTTTTATCTGTTTGTTGACTCTTTCCAATATTGTTTTACTTATCCTACCTATTTCAGATTTGGTAGGGTTTATTATCCTTGTGGGTAATTGGCTGTAAAAATCAGGTTTGTGGTCCTTCAACAGTACATATGATTCTTTCGTTGCTATTTTGGGGACTCGGTCACTTATTTTCAGTTTGTCTGTAATTAATTTATCTTCCTGGTTTATTCTGTCTATGTGGTTTTTGTTCTTTGTCTATTTTTCTGTATTTTTTGGTTAGTTTTTTTTTAATAAGATCCTTGTATTCATTTGGGTCCATCTTATAGAAGTTCGATGTTTCGTCTGATTTAACAAATATTTTATCAGATTTGTGTATGTTGTTGACTATTGTGTCTAAGTGTTTCTGGAATTTATTTTTGTGTTTGTGGAAAGTTATTTTGTTTATGGTTTCGAACAAGTCATTTTCGAAGTTGAGAAGTTTTTCTGTGAGGGGAGCTGTTCGTAGGTTTTTAAATCCGAATGTGTTAATATTTGTATTTCCATGTCCTTTAGTGAAAAAGTGCGCTTTCCATCTCATTCTTCTTACCAGGTCCTCCGTTTTTAGGACCAGTTTCTGAAAGTATTTCTGTTTGCTCGGGATAGGAATATTTATATATATATATATATATATATATATATATAATTGAACCTAATGAGCCAGACAAACCCACCTAGGTTTCTCCTAAACGGATCGTCAGGAAAAGCAAGCTTTATGTAGGTTCGTCTGGCTCATTAGGTTCAATTAACCCTCTAGGGCCATTCGTATCATATTTGATACAGTATGAAAACAAGCCTTGAAAGAAATATTTTCCTGAAAAATTTTTTAAGAGAAATATTTTATAAATTTCAAATGAAAGCAGTACTGACTGCTCAGTGAATGAATACCAAATGTTTCCTTATAGGGAAATACTGTATCAAATATGATACGAATGGCCCTAGAGGGTTAAGTTCGCTCTACCTTTGTATTGAGCGCTTTCTGTTAGATGGTTTCTCGTGTCGGTTTTTCTTTCTTTGGGCTTCATGCTGATTTCTGTCCGAACACTTTTGACAGTATTTCATGTCCTAAGCCCTTTCTTTTTTTTTCTTTTTTAAAATTATTTTTCCTTATTAGCATTTTAATCATTGGCATTTATAATAGAAATGAAAAAATATCGAAATTATTATATTGCCTTATTATCTTGCTATGAAAGACAAACTTAGCATAATATTCGAAGTTTACTTTGAAGCGGGGACATTGACAAAACGTTTATGTCTCGAGGAGGGTTTGGTTGAAAAATGGTTGGGAAACACTGCTTTAAACATAAGATACGCTGTGAAAATATGTACTTGTAAGTGTCGCCGCACACTCGCGACACGAAGCGTCTATTCGCTTTATGAATTGTTCAAAGTTAGACTTCAGAAATAACAACAAATATATTAGAACTATAATAACTTTTATCCTTTAACAATCAATTATTTCTGAAAGATTTGCTGTCGACGATTTCGAAGAAACATAATACGCTCAACCATTTAAAATATTCATCACTGTAATATTATTTGTTCACATCTACTTGATATTTTCTAATTCAGTTAATTGCCATACGTGATAGACGCTTGGGCGATCATGTCTCAAAAGCGACATGACTGACTGGGCAGAAGATTATCCAGCAGTAGGTTGCCATTGCTTTCTGCGGTAGACTGGTTGCCGACCAAGGCTATAGAACTCAATCTGTCCTGCTATTTAACCCATAACTGGAAGGAATAGATGGATTAATACTTTTCCCAAGGGTATTTGCGCGTAAGTGAATGCAAGAAATTCAACTGGAATTCGAACTCGGCTCTCCGATTTCTCGTTCCGAGTCGATATCCACTGCGCCACAACTCATCTATGATCCAATGATAGTAAATGTAGAATTTTGAAGAATTGAAGATTCGACACACGCTATCGTCCGTTTCTTCTGCTTTCATTTAATCACCACAAAGAAACTTTTTTTGCCTGCCATCAGTATGGCTGATACTAGGACACCTGGAGAGTAACACTCTACGCCTTCATGACCTTACGTGTGACTCTATCGAATCAATGACTGCATCTACTGCGAGTAAAGTTAATTCACTGTGTAGTGCCAAAACGTTTTTCTCGTCAGAATCCATCTTGCATATTTGTAAATTTACCATTCGTCTGTGCGTTGAATATTGGCGCCATATCTGGTCTAGTGCTTTTGCTGTATATCTCGTGATTCTCGACAAAATATAAAGTATCGTTTCCAATGGAATCGATGATGACCTGGTATTACTACTTCAGCCACTTTCTCTTCGACCCGACGTGGCTCCCTTCCGTCTTTTCTAAAAATATTTCGTGGTAATTTTTCTGTATAGCTTTTTCTCCTAGTGCCTCGATTACATGAATTTAAGCGTGCTACTGGATTGGCAACTAGGTCTCACCGCTTTAATGTTGAGCTAACTATATACAACCGCCACTTCTATCCTAACAATTTCTTGTCTAGATCTTTTATTTCCTTTCTTCTATGCCACCTGTAATCTTCAAAAAAATAATTTCAAAAATTGAATGCAACATCAGTCGCCATCCTGTTTATTTATTGTTCTTTCCCTTATTTCTCCTCATTAAAGTTTGCTCATTCTCTTTCACTCCTTGTAACCCACTATGTCTTAGTGACATTATCGCCTTACCCATGAGTAAGAACGATTAAAAAATATAAATATCTAAACTTATTTATAAATGGAACTTTGTCCATGTGTGTGTGTCCGTTACCTATAGACTCCGAAACGGCTAAACCGATTTTCTTGAAAATTTACACAGTTGTACTATAAGCGTCTGCGAGTGTTCTTAGCTAGGTTTTGTGTCGAGGTACCCCCGATAAATATCGAAAATCGATAATCGAAAAAATCGGGATATAGAAGAAGTGGTCCGATTTTAATCAAATTTGATACACTCATAGACAAAGACATAAGAAACGATATTCAGAAGTTTCAAGGTTGCAGTTCTTACAATAGTGCAGAAAATCGGTAATATATATATATATATATATATATATATACATATATAAGGCAAGATGTTTGTGTGTGTGTGTCTGTTTATCTGTCTGTATGTCCTATATAGAAATCTACAATTTTTATCCGATTCTCATCAAACTTCACACAAATATTCTTTAGGCTGAGTCTGAGCTCCAGGACCATGGATTAGTTTTAAAGCTTTCATTACACCCGAGCAACGTCGGGCTATACTGCTAGTTAGAACTAAGACTATCATTATTTTGTTTACTTGTCACTCTCACACGCAAGCTCTTTCTCTTAATCAATTTAAATATTTTTAAACACTTTCTCGATATATATATTTCACCTCCTCTCTTTATTTCACACTCTTTTTCATACGTACTCTCGCTTTATTTCTCTCTCTCTCTCTCTCTCTCTCTCTCTCTCTCTCTCTACTATCTTTCTCTCACACTTTTTCACCTTCTTTATCTCTCGCTATCTTTCTCTCTCTCTTTCATTCATTTTCTCTCATTCTTTCATATATTTTCAGTCGGTCAATGCTCCCACCTTTTTCAAATGTACTTTTAGTTACAGATCAACTCTATTGTTGGTCCCTTCGCCACGGTATTTACTTTCCACCCCGCGAAGGCAGAACGTGACACAGGGACATTTTGCGGGAGCGCACGCGAGAAAGGTAATCCTGATACTCACCTGTTACAGGACGCGAATCAGTGTTGTAATTTATGATATTTTCTCCAGAAAATGTCCGGTTCACTCGGCTTGCTACAGACATCAAGTCGTCCTTTTTTTTTCTTCCTTACCCTGCTTAGAACAAAGCCTGAAGGTTGGATCCTCCAGGGTTTATGGTTTATGCTTATAATTGAAGTCCCGCCCAGAATGGGCAGAAACCGAGATTAACCCATGTGCTTCATTGCTTTTTAGAAAGCCATAAACGAACAGAGGTGGTTTTCTTTTTATTTTCAGAAGGATTTCTTAATAATGGGTTCTAAGTTTTTCTTAATCTTTTTTAACGATTGTTTCCCGTTCTTATATGGTTCATGTGTAATAATTATTACTTTAACCGATTAAACATCTTGAATGTGTATGCAGCCAAATGTTCGCTTTCTGGACATGAGGCCAGGGTTCGAATCTCACTATTTTGAATTTCGCTACTTGCGAATTTTCAAACTATTAAAATAAACTGGGTCTACTAATAACGAGAGTCAATTAAAAAATTAGTAGCATTGAGTTTTCAAAAGTCTCTCATTTCTCTAGTTATAACCTGATCACGTACGCATTTCGATTTGTCATGAATGTTGTCGGCATAAGTGATGTCTTCCCAGCGTTCGTCTCCTTTTTGGAAAATGCCTGAAAATTATACAAGTTAAACCCAGGCCTTGTGAGTGAATTTGGGTAGACGGTCCTATCTGGGAACCGTCGGTGGCTGTGATCGCACGAAGCCACAAGTGATCGTGACCGAAGGTTTCAGCATACTGGCCTTGTTTGGAGTGTTGATCACGCTAGATAACGCACTCTCTCTTAGAAATTGTAACTAAGGTCCACTCAGGATAGTTGCAGTATAAACCACAGGTGGACTCTGTGGGTGTTGAAGAAACACAAATATTCCTAAGCAGGTGTGTGTAGCAGGGATTGGGTGGCTACCCTAGTAGACATGCATGATTTAATACGAACACCCAGCCAGTAAGCTTCTGGGAAATGTATGCAAACCAGGTAAAAACGAGAAATTATATTGTCACTGAGTATCTTTTATGTTTATTTTCTCTTTAATTACGAATAAAAAGGTGTAAGGTTATATTTTAACTGTTTTGGATCATAAAAATAAAGAAAAAGGGGGTTAAAACAAAAGTTATGTTCCTCAATTTAATATTCTTTATCAGTGCAATACTCCTTGAAGCAATTTATGCAAAATCGTTTGTGAATTCTATGCATCGATGTGTCATCGTTTTTCGCTTTTTGTTTTCTCTTTGAGAAATATGCACGCAGATATAGCACAGTCTTTGGCTTTGTTGTAGAGCAGCTGACACCCTTCTAGCGCTCTGAAAAATGGAATGGTCTGTGAAATGAAATAGCTGTATAAATAAAGGCTAATAGCAGTCAGAAATTCGGGGTGTCATTGACGGTCTGAGTTAATCAACTGCGTGCGTCAGTCGTTCACTTTGTCGGACTCTCGGGCGGAGAGGAACCCAGACGAGGCTCCACCGAAGGATAGTCTCGTCTGGAGACAAGAATTTTTGTCCGAGCTTACAAGCTCGGTTGTATCCACGTTAACTGGACTTGTGCTGCATCTACCTCTGGCTTCTGCCTACATGGGAGGTCGTAAATAATTCGGACTGTTCGACGATTATTATCGGACTGTGCTTTCTGCAACTTTAACAATTTAACCTCTACTCTCTTTCTAATTATTGTTATTCTGTCTTATCTGTGTTTGTCTTGTTTGTACTTAATATCCGTTAGCACGGATGCTGTTCTGCAGATACTTCAGCATACATCGTCTGGTTTCGTACGGTTACCTACGCGATACAAGAAGCTTGTTCTTCCAACTTCATTTCCAAGCAAATACTCCAAGAAATAGCATGGCCACATGAATCCTTGAGTTGCTAGTAATTTAGACTGTAATCATGAATGAATAGTGCAAATATCGTTGGCAAAACTTTAAATAATCAATTGATTATTCAGTTGATGATGGCCGCTATTTAAGTGCTAACATTCTCAGGGTTGCCAGATCAGGTTATAACTAGCAAAATAGGCGACTATTGACAATCGAATGCTACTAAATTATAATTTTTTTCTATTAGTAGCACGAGTCGGCCTAGTTTATTATAATAGCTCGGAAAATTGTAATATGCTAGTTTGAACAGAAGAGGTAATTAATAGGTACATCCGGTCTCAGGTGAGGTCAACAAAAGACAAGGGTGATTGACAGATATATCCGGCAGTAGATAATGTCAAAATGCAACGAAAAAAGCGACAACCGGCTTGACAAGCAATTGATAGCCAGATGTGATTGACATATATATCCGGCCGTATATAATCAATAAAGCGACAACCCGAAAAATTAAAAATGCGTAGGAGTTTTAAGACTATATAGTCTAGAATTTTTGGCTGAACACAGAAAACTCCCACTGGCTCCCGACTCACGACAGCCTCCTCGTGTGCGCAACTCTCTCCGACTGCCCTCCTATTCCACACATGAATCACCGATGAAGAACAACAATATCAGAGAATATTTTTTATATATAGGTGTTTGTTTAGATCCAGCAGCGTAATATACAACTAAGTTACAATTAATGAAATTCAAAATTTAGTATGAGGTTCCTGGGATACGTAAAGAGGAAGGTAGGCTTCGAGAACTTGATACTCACATGTCGGATAAATGGAAGGAGAGACAGGGGAAGCAGAGCGAGACGTATTTGACAGGTCAGATCAAATGGTTGACAAAGCGAGGCTTAGAAGAGATACCAAGAGTAAAATTATTGAGAGCGACAAGAGACAGAACCAAGTGGAAATCCATGGTCGCCTACGTCCTGAAAAGACACGGCACAAGAAGAAGGCTTTGAAAATTAGTTCAATCTGACAACACAAATCTTTAACAAAACACAATTGAACAGGTGAAGAGGCTTATCCCTTGTTTCCTGTTTAGGATGCGGTTTCCGGCTTTCTCTTTTCCAATCTTTTCACTCTTTTCTTTTTTATTTATTTAATTTTTTTGTCAATTTGAGTAGATAGACTAAACTATCGCCCGGTTCACACTCCACCCACGTCTATTGAGCAGGTGAAGAGGCTCATCCCTTGTTTCCTGGTTAGGATGTGGTTTCCGGCTTTCTCTTTTCCAATCTTTTTACTCCTACGTAGCCCCCTGCGCATCAGTGGCGTTATCGCCTTGCTTGGGGTGATATGATTTTAAAAAAAAAGTGTTTTAAGTATCTGAATAAAAATATCTTGGGCGTACGAAGTACTTTTTTAGCAATGTTTTCATTCTATTTATATTCCATTATTAAGAAAGAATTTCCAATCAAACAGCTTCTTCCCAGGGCGTATAACTTTAGTATTTGTCTTTTATTTTTTTAAGATTAGGTAGTATTTACAGCATTTACATTATTCGGACTACTCTCCACATCTTTGTACGACGTTGTAAGAAAGGGTTCGGTTCGAAATTCCTAGCACCTGAAGAAAGCCAGAGCGTACAACGACCGAAACGTCGTACAAATGGCAACAAAATTGAGGACAATAGTCCGAATAATGTAAATACTGCGTAAACATTTGTGAAACAGACACCCGAGAGGATGCTTCCCCGATCAATAACATACCTTTTTAAGTCAACCTTTATTTATTCTCCATTTCCTTATAATATGAAAATCTTACCTTCTCCATTTGCCGACAACAAGCTTATAAAATAATTATCTACTTTGATTAGCACTTATCTTCTTTAAATCTAGGATCAACGGTCATCTGTCTTGTATATCTTGATTTTGTAAATCAAATACCTCAATCGATAGAAACAAGGTCAGACTTGTTGCCGGGCGTCCCACGATTTGCTAAACGGCATCGAACAACCTTAATAAAGATAATGACCCAACATATTAATTAATATACTGTTTATAAACGATGTTTTCTTTGTGTAATGTGCATTTGCTCACATACACAAATGCAACCTAAGAGTAATAAAATTGCCCACAAAATATTATTGAGATATTTAGTAATATTAATTATATATTATTATATATAGTAATTATTTTTTAAACTTAGTTAATATTAACTTTAACGTTTAACTTAGTTTTAACTTAGTTTAAATTATTTTTTTTTAACTTAGTGGCAAATTGGTGATTAGTGTAAAGTCATATCTTAGTCCAGGATAACTCAGCCGGTACGCCCAGGCACACTAATGCGCCCTGAAAAGTACCCAGATGCTCCCAGTGTTAACAGAGGATTAATTTGTGATTTTTTTTTTTATAGCGAAAAAGAAATTTAAGTGTTCTGACAGAAAACGATAGGTGCGACAATGAGATCCGAAGACGCATTGGCATGGCCAAGGACGCATTTCAGAAGCTAAGCAGGGTATTAAGAGACAGGAAAATTTCGTTGGAAACAAAAGAGCATTGGACTGTAATATCTGTCCTCCTATATGGCAGCAAATACAGGACAATCTCCTCAAAGATGAATGAAAGACTCGAAGCAACAGAAATGTGGTTCTACAGAAGGATGCTGAGGATACTATGGACTGAACATGTGAGCAACGACAAGGTTTTGGAGCGAATGCAAACAAAAAGGAAATTTATATATCAGAAAAAGACAGTTGAAGTTTCTGGAACACGTAATGAGGAAGGAGGACTTGGAGAATCTAATACTCACGGGACGGATAGAGAGAAAGAGAAACAAGGAAAAGGAACGCGAGACATACTTGATGGGCTTAAGCAAGTTGGTATTAGAGCAGGGTTTGGGAGAAATACCAAGAGGAAATGTGCTAAGAGCGACAAGGGATAGGAGGATGTGGAGATTCATGATTGCCTACGTCCTGAAAGGATACGGCACATAAAGAACAGTATCTAAGCACAAAGCTTCTATGTCAATTAACGTTTCAAATGATGAAATTGGTTTATCGTTAACTGAAGAAGCGCTGTTCAATATATCTGCTGGCTGTGGCATACATATCAAGTACTAGCAGTTTAGCCCGCGTTGCTCGGGTGCAATGAAAGCTTTCAAGCTAATCCATGGTCCTGGAGCTCAGACTCTTTGGACGTTGGCACGAAAGACTAAAAAGCAATAGTTGTTTCCAGTTAAAGCAAAACCGTAGACTGAAAGAAAAATGAATGAATGTAAGTCAAATTTTGATTTACTGGTATCGATATCAAATAAGTTTTTTAGTCATAAATTGAATTTTGAAGGCTAAATAAGTCCTCTGAGTAAATGGTATCATGGCTGAGACTAAGAACTACAATTATACCCACTTAGAGCCAAACCCGAAGCAAAAACTAAAATAAAAGGGCTGAAAAATATACAGACATAGAGGCAGATAAACACACACACACACACAAACATCTTGCCTTATATATATATATATATATATATATATATATATATATATATATATTATCGATTTTCTGCACTATTGTAAGAACTGCAACCTTGAAACTTCTGAATATCGTTTCTTATGTCTTTGTCTATGAGTGTATCAAATTCGATTAAAATCGGACCACTTATTCTATAACCCGTTTTTTTCGATTATCGATTTTCGATATTTATCAGTGGTACCTCGACACAAAACCTAGATAAGAATGCTTACAGACGCTTATAGTACAACAAGAATATCCTTCAATAGCTATTAATACACTGAATACTGTGTTTCAATTTTCTTTACCATACCTTTGTGAATTATGATTATTTGCATTTACCAACATTAAATGCAAAAATAGATAAAATATTAGATGCATCGGTGAGGAAATGAAAGTATGTTTATCAAAAAAAAAAAAAAATGGCCCAATATTTAACAAATTGCCAAAACACAGGTTTTACACACGCCTGTTTAAATATACCATATTGTAAAAAATAAATTTTCATTTCAGGAGACTTATTTATTTTCCGATTTTAAGACTATTTTGTCTTATTAAAATTTAAAGTAAGCCCCAGAGTTTTAGTAAATCACAAGTGTTCCAGGAAGTAAAAAGAAAACAAAAGGTTGAGAAAAACTGCCTTAGTCAATGAACCTGCACTCAATGATGTCATCGTGCGTTCCTTTCTCGAAATTAAATTATGTCATGATGCTATGCTATGCTGGTCCTTCATGACACCCCATAGGAGCAATGAAAGTTAATTACTACGCAATAGCTTGTATTGGCTGATATGGTACCAGTAGCAAGGAGTAATCCCTGATCTGACTTGCATCAGAGAGATAGATTTATGTCTTTCCCTAAAGGCATTAATGCGAAGTGAATATGTAAACAGCCTTAAACGGAACATGGACTCAGCTTACCAATTCCAGTTTCCGCCGATCCCACCTCTACTTTAACATTAACTATCACCCCTCCTCTATGGCAGTGAATGCTGGACAATGTTACTGGACAATAAGTTTTTTTCCGCTGACATGAAGTGGCAATATATTGAATCAATTGCTAGATCTACTGCTAGGAAAGTTGGCTCATTGTGCCATGTCAGGTTGACACGTTGTTAAACAACATATAACCAAGCCAAACCATCGCTATGTTATTTGTGGCGCAGTGGATATCGGCTCGGAACGAGAAATCGGAGGACCGAGTTCAAATTCCAAGCCGAATTCATTACATTCACTTACGCGCAAATACCCTTAGGAAAGGTATTAATCCGTCTCTTCCTTCCAGTTATGGGTTAAATAATAGGACAGATTGGGTTCTATAGCCTTGGTCGGCAACCAGTCTACCGCAGAAAGCAATGGCAACCTACTGCGGGATAATCTTCTGCCCAGTCAGTCATGTCTCTTTCGAGACATGATCGCCTAAGTGTGTATCACGTATGACACTTAACTGACTGACTGAATATAATGGTTGGAATCATCATTAAGACTGGTCATAAAGTGGGGGATCGGTTTTCCATTGTTATCAAGTATTAAACTGATCCCCCACTAATAACTATAATAATATAATACATCGCTTCACCCTCTAGCCATGAGTCAAATAACAGGACAGATTGGGTTCTATAGCCTTGGTCGGCAACCAGTCTACCGCAGAAAGCAATGGCAACCTACTGCGGTATAATCTTCTGCCCAGTCAGTCATGTCACTTTCGAGGCATGATCGCCCAAGCGTGTATCACGTATGGCACTTAACTGACTGAATGACTGAAGCCGAAATGTCAAGCCAGGACTGATGATGCTGCAGATTCTAGTTTGTATTTCGTGACAAATGTTTACATACATAACAGAAGCAACAGACCAGCCGTGGCAATAATATTCAACGCACAGACGAATCTTTTATGTGCCAAGTCCCTTCAAGAAGTGAGCGATCATGACTCTCGATAATTTCCAAACGTTTTATAGGTCTTAGTAAATCTTATCTTTTCATTCTCTTAAAGCCTGTTCTGCAACCATTTACACAAGCTTGTTGGGTAGATAATGCGCTGCTTTCCACTGTTCTTGTTGCCTCCAATATATCCTGTGAATATCAAATTTTCTACACCTTCTTTCCTCCTTATGAGAAATTTTCAACTATCTCTTCCTGATGTTGAGTATAAGTATCTTCTTTTATTTTCTCTAAAATTTCGTTGTTGCTCACTTGTTCTATCCATTATATTCTCAGTATATTTCTGTGGGACCAAATATCTGTTGCTTCAAGTCTCTTCTTAATGTGGAGATTGTCCAGCTTTCACAGCCATATAAGACAATTGAAAAATGTTTACAGGCTGGTAATACATCTAAAATAAAATGTTGGTTTTACGAAAAGATCAAAAATATATAGAATCAGAAATATTTAAAAAATGACATGATTTTCTCTGTCCTTCTTGACTTCAATACGTCCTGTGAGTATCAAATTTTCTAAACCCTCTTTCCTCATTAAGGACCCAATATGAACTGTAGAGTATAAATGTCCTTTCTGCTTCTATTTTCTATAATACTTCATCGTTGCTCATATGTTCGGTTCATGGTATTCTCAGCATCCTTCTGCAGAACCACATTTCTGTTGCCTCAAGTCTCTTCTTCATCTCTGAAGAGACTGTCCAGCTAGAAGTTTCAACTATCTCTCCGATATGTTATGTGCCCTTTTTGTTTCGATTTTCTCTAAAGCATCATCATTGCTCACATGTTTGGTTCATGGTATTCTCAGCATCCTTCTGCAGAACCACGTTTCTGTTGTCTCGTTTCTCTTTTTTATATATGAGATTGTCTGATATTCACTGCCTGATAGAAGGACCGATATTACAGTACTCCTTTATTTCTAGCGAGATTTTCCTGTTTCTTAATACCTTGCTTAGCTTTCAAAAGACTTTCAGATTTCGCTGTCGCATTATAAAGGTGAAAGATAGATAATCAATTTTGCTACTGCATTGTACTTATATAATACGAAATATTTTATTGCGCCTCGTTTTCTTGTTCATACACAATGTTTCCTGTACATGAAACTAAAATTAAGTAAAGCTAAAATGATTGTTTCTCCACCTTGCCATTACGTGATAATAAAAAAAAACTATAAGAAAAGAAGCTATTTTTAAGATATATTTAAACATATATTACATTGGAAGTAGCCAATCGCAATATCAAAAAGCCACAAGATGTCTAAGTAAGTTGTAACACTAAAACAGGATGACACTCTTCATTTTCAAAATAAAAAAATAATAATTTTAAAATAAATTATTTGAGAATGTTTGCTGCATGAACCAAGAGACCAGTGCGAATTCGATATTTATAAAGTACAGCATTTAAAAAAATCTATTTTTACATTATCATATGGATATGAAGGAATTGCTCATCTCTCTGTAGTGTTGACGTAGAAAGGTGCCAGGTACACTCAGAACGCCTCTAAAACAGAACTGCTCTCTATTAATCAAAGAACATTTATTGCCTTCCATCACCGTGGCTGATGCTAACCGCCCAAGAAAGCAATTTACTGCACCTTATCCGTCTCATATTTGCATTGATATTAAATTAAACGATTATATTGAATCATTGTTAAATCTGCTACTTATAAGAAGCTATTTTTAATATATATTTAAACATATCTTACATTGAAAGGTTATTCTTTTCAGAGCCAATCACAATATCAAAAAGCCTTTAACTCAAGATTTCTTGTATAAATATGTTGCAGCACTAAAACAGGATAGTAAACACTATTTTCAAAATAAAAAAAAATATTTTAAAAAAAACGTTAAAAAGCCTTTAACCCAAAATCTGTTTTTAGATATTTTAACCCAAGATATGTTTTTAGCCATATATTTCATATATATGGCTAAGAACTTACGCTCTCATTACGATTGAGCTCTCAGGAGAGGAAAAAAAAAATAGTTACCACTCCTGCGATTTATGCATTACTCTTCATTAATGAATTGAGTTCTTTCGGTGACTGGCGTGTGTATACACCACTTCTATATAACATGCTAAATTTTCCCTTCTCTGATTCCATGTGCCCATGTCCCGACCAGAAGCAAGTGGATATCTAACCACACTCATGAGCGAAACAGGCTTGTATGTGGATGACGAATATATATATTTGAACAAGTTCTTTTTCTTACCAGACCAAAATATAATTAATTTAAATAGGATCATTTTTATTGTTAAAATAGATACAAAGGTATTTCGCTTTATAAGAAAAACGGGAAAATGTTATTTTAGGCGCCTTTCGGCCGGCACTTCGTCAGAATAAGAATCGTTGACAAAATTAAAACAGAAGTTGCCTAGAAAAAGTTTTAACAACAACCGAGAATTTAAAAAAATTAGATTACCTATATAATGACATTTTTTCCCCCTTTTTCTTATAAAGCGAGATACATTTGTATCTTTTTAAAAAATGAAAATGATCATATATATATATATATATATATATATATATTGGAGTAGATAGACTAAACTATCACCCGGTTCACACTCCACCCACGTCTATTGAACAGGTGTATAGGCTCATCCTTTGTTCCCTGTATAGGATGTGGTTTCCAGCTTTCTCTTTTCCAATGTTTTCACTTTTCTTTTTTTTTTTTTTGTTTTGTTTTCACTATTACGTAGCCCCCTGCACATCAGTGGCGTTACCGCCTTACTCGGGGTAATACGATTAAAAAAAAAGTGTCCTTTTTATTAACATTTTCTTTTAAGCCTTCTCATTACTCACATGTTCCGTCCATAGTATTTTCAGCTTCCTTCTGTAGAATCGATTTTCTGTTGGCTTAAAAACGGTAATAATACCAGTTGGACGCAGAAGGTTACAGGGAGTGAAAGAGAAAGAAGTCTTTAGTGGGGTGAAGTCGCAAGGGGATAGTAAAGGAACGGGGTTCAGAAAGACAGACGATGATGATTGGCGTTGAATTTAAATTTTTGGCGATTGTAAGTGGCAGGGAAGCAAGAAATCGGAAAGAAGTTATTTTTTAATCGTTTCACCCCAAGCAAGGCATTCCACTGCCACTATTGCGCTTGGGGCTACATAGGGGAAGGTAAATAGAAAGAGTGGTTAGATATAGGAAATGTCAGAAGGGGGGGTGATAGATAGTTGGGTGGATGGGAAGTGTGTTTGAAAGAATGGAAGCGAATTATTGTGTTAGGAGGTGTCTATTGACCTTATATTTAAACTCCTGGAGATTGTAGCCGTCCGGGAAGCAGTCATGTGGAAGGGAATTCCACAGTCGAAAAGTACGAGAAAAGAAACTGGAGTAGAAGTTGCGGTTGAAGTAAGAAAAGAAACTATTAGAATAGAAGTGACGGTTGCATCTAACTCGTTCAACAGTATAACAGTGAGACCTAATTGCAAACCTAGTAGCACGTTTAGATTCATGCAGTCGAGGCACGAAGGGAAAAAAGCTCCCCAGAGCAAATGCCACGAAAACATTTGTAGAAAAGACAGAGGGATGCCACGTCACGTCGGTGAGCAAGTGACTGAATTCGAGATGCCGATTCAGGACCGATTACGTTACAGGCCGATTAACGATAAAGGAACAGTGTTTAGGGAAAAATAGATAGCGATTGACATTACATTTACATTTCTGAAGATTATGAACGGCTGGGAAGACAGAAATCGGAAGGGAATTCCTCAGGCGGGAAGTTCGAGAATCGAAAGTTAGAAAAGAGGTGGTGGAGGCGGTGGCATATCGTTAGTTCAACAGTAAATCGGTGAGACCTAATTGCCAATCTAGAATT
>JBBBDQ010001081.1:1745000-2105000 GCA_037127315.1 Ascarosepion bandense | reverse complement strand
TATACTAGAGTCAGTTGGTACTGTGTGTGAGAAAAAAAAACACCAAGGCTTACGGCCTATCACGTTGAATACACCGGTTCTCGCTCGATCACCGAAGTTAAGCAACGTTGAGCCTGGTCAGTACTTAGGTGAGTGACCGCTTGGGAATACCAGGTGCTGTAAGCATATAGTGACGGATGTGCGTTGTAGTGCAGTGGATATCGGCTCGGAAAGAGACATCGGTGAGCCGAGTTCGAATTCCAGTTGAATACCCTGCATTCACTTAAGCACTGGTACCCTTGGGAAAGTTATTAATCCGTCCCTTCCCTCCAGTTATGGGTTAAATAACAAGGGTAGGACTTGAGGACCCTGCCCTTAAAAACAGATCCCAATGAATCTTGATACTCGTAAAGAAGAATGTTGTAAAAATAAAATAACTGACCCAAAAATCATTGGTTATGACCTTAAATGATCCCATAAGGATTGATAGGTCGTTAAGCCTCGAAACAAACAAAAAACACCATGGTACAATTCGCTCCGCTAGCAATTTGAAAGGCTGCATGCTGTTCTGCTTGGAATTTGCGCCGGAATCTTCAATACGTACATTTCAGAGTGTTTAAATATCAATCTGAGTACAATGCTGAGGATTGCATCTACCTAGTTCAACAGTAAAATGGTGGGACCTAGCTGCCAATCTAGCAGGACGCTTAAGTTGATGTGGTCGAGGCACCAGGGAAAAATGCTCATCAGAACAGTTTCCATGAAAATATATATTTTTTTTTAATCATTTCACCCCAAGCAAGACATTCCACTGCCACTATTGCGCTTGGGGCTACATAGGGGAAGGTAAATAGAAAGAGTGGTTAGATATAGGAAATGTCAGAAGGAGGGTGATAGATAGTTGGGTGGGTGGGAAGAGTGCTTGAAAGAATAGAAATTAGTTTGTTAGGAGGTGTCTATTGACCCTACATTTAAACTCCTGGAGACTAGCCGTCAGGGAAGCAGTCATGTGGAAGAGAATTCCACAGTCGGGAAGTGCGAGAAAAGAAACTACTGGAGTAGAAGTTGCGGTTGCATTTTATCGGTTTCACTGTAAAAGGGTAGGATCTAGTTGCTACTCTAGTATCTCGTGCAAATTCGAACCTAGGGGGCACCAGTGATCTAAGTTCATCGGAGCAGAAGCCGTGAAAGTATTTATAGAAGAGACACAGGGAATCCACGTCGCGCCGGGGAGAGAGAGTCTGCAGGCGGTCTGCTAAGTCGGTATCGATCACATTACAGACCCTCCGCTGTACCTTGTCTAGAAGTCCAAGGAGAATAGCAGGGGCACCCGACCAGATATGGCAACAGTATTCAATGCACGGGCGGATGGTAGATTTATAAATGTGCAGGATAGATTCAGAGGAAAAGACATCGATAAACCATATAATGGCGGTAAGAAAGTGACTGAAGTCGAGATACCTAACCAGTATCGATACATTACAAATTCTTCTTTGGATTTTTGCGAAGAATTGCGAGATGTACAAGAGCGAGATGTAGCAGCTATGGAACTTTGTCTGTGTGATTGTGTGTGTGAGTGTGTGTGTCTGTGTGCGTGTGTCCGTTACCTACAGACTCCGAAACGGCTGAACCGATTTTCTTGAAAATTTACACAGTTGTACTATAAGCGTCTGCGAGTGTTCTTAGCTAAGTTTTGTGTCGAAGTACCCCTGATAAATATCGAAAATCGATAATCGAAAAATCGGGTTATAGAAGGAGTGGTCCAATTTTAATCCAATTTGATACACTCATAGACAAAGACATAAGAAACGATATTCAGAAGTTTCAAGGTTGCAGTTCTTACAATAGTGCAGAAAATTGATAATATATATATATATATATATATATATATATATATATATATATATATAAGGCAAGATGTTTGTTCGAGACATGATCGCACAAGCGTGTTTCACGTATGGCACTTAACTGACTGACTGATGCTCTGTTTCTATTTTTGTCTATCTCTCGCACATTTAGGTACACATGTTCGCGCATATAGATAGATAGATAGATAAAGAAAAGAATAAACAAGAGATAGATAGATAGATAAAGAAAAGAAAAAACAAAAGAGATAGATAGATAGATAAAGAAAAGAATAAACAAGAGATAGATAGATAGATAGATAGATAAAGAAAAGAATAAACAAGAGATAGATAGATAGATAGATAGATAAAGAAAAGAATAAACAAGAGATAGATAGATAGATAGATAGATAGATAGATAAAGAAAAGAATAAACAAGAGATAGATAGATAGATAGATAGATAGATAGATAGATAGATAGAAGAAAATAAACAAGAGATAGATAGATAGATAAAGAAAAGAATAAACAAGAGATAGATAGATAGATAGATAGATAGATAGATAGATAGAGAATAAACAAGAGATAGATAGATAGATAAAGAAAAGAATAAACAAGAGATAGAGAGATAGATAGATAAAGATAAAGATAGATAGAGAATAAACAAAAGTGATAGATAGATAAAAGAATAAACAAAAGTGATAGATAGATAAAAGAATAAACAAAAGTGATAGATAGATAAAAGAATAAACAAAAGTGATAGATAGATAAAAGAATAAACAAAAGTGATAGATAGATAAAAGAATAAACAAAAGTGATAGATAGATAGATTCTGTGTGTAGGTTATAGTGGTAGTCCTTCCTCTGCCAAACATAACTATCTGTACTTAAACTATGTGTTTCCTCTGTTAGATATTTTTGTAATGATAAATAATTTCCCTCTGACACTTAAGATCTAATCACAAGCCTTGTTGCAATTTATCTTTTTCTGAAATCCTAACCAAACATCGTGTGTATTAAGATAAGTAAAATAAGAATAACATCTATTTTGACTATCCTAGCGATACTAGAAAATTTAATACATGGAATTTTTATTTAAACAGCAACATTTCTATTATGCAACTCATTTCAACCTATTACTTAAAATAGAATGTAAGACAGTCCAAACACCAGCTTGTTATTCTGTTATAGGCTTCAGTACTCTGCTTTGTGGTCCTACAGTATTGATTATTGCCATTGCCAGCACAACAGAAAATCAACAAATATTGGGACGGAGAAAGAAAGAAACACAGAACGCAATGCGAAAACATTTGAATTATCTTTAGACGCCAGTGGAAAATTCTCTGAGATTCTTGTTATAACTCGTGACTATTCATAGAATTATTTTTAGTGCTTCTTTTAATCACTTAAAATTATTTTCGGCTATTCTTTTAATCATTTTCACTCCTCAACATTTAATCGCATGACCGGGTGTGGTTGTAGAGATGCTGTGCAACTGAATACCTGACCAATTCCCTCCATATGTCTCGGTTGCGTGCTAATGTTTCAGTCTCTGTGAAGGCTGTTCCAGTTGGCCCAGTCACATTGCCAGTTCATTTTCCCCTTTGTCTGTCCCTCTTTCTAGCTAAGGTGGTACCTTGTAGGATGGTAGAGGAGAGTAGTTGGCTTTGTGACAGGGTCATACCGTTTTAACTTGGCGGTTGTTATGAGGACTTCCGACAGATTTGTTTCTTGTCTGATGATGTCTCGCACTGCGCCATTTGTGCTACGGTCGGCATAGAAAATAGCTGGGATAGTTCTGTAGCATCTTATTCATAATGCTTGGAAACCTTGCTGTCATTCTTATGTTAATGTCCCCCAAGATTCGAAGGTGTACTGAAAGATTAAAAGGGCCAGTGCACGCAGCAGTCTGATCCTTAATTTCTTGCAGATATTATCTTCACAGTTTAGCTTATATTGTGTGTGTGTGTGTGTAATAATTTATATTCTGGAGCCTTCTTCGCTGATAATCGCGCCAAGATATTTCAATTTGCTCACTACTTTAAATACTTGACCTTTCTCTCGCTTGAAAGCCCTTTTACATTATTCGACATATCTTTGGCTTTTGTGGCATTGATCTTTATGCCATATCTGGGGAATGTTTCCTTTCAGATTGTTCACCAGACTGGCGAGTTTCTCTTTTTTTCCCAGCTTGATCATCTACAGGGTGCGATGGATGAATTCTCATCTTAATTACGCAAAAGTGAAAATAACACTAACACCTCATTTTAACAGATATATTTACCAAAATTACGCAAAAATATCTCGAAACACTAAAGAGTAAATTTGTTCATTCAAATCGTCATTGGTTTCAAGAACGGCCTCCAGACAACTTCGGAATCTTCTTCATCTCTTTTAGGCTGTCTCCTTGTTTAAGTTGGTGAATGCTTCTATAATCCTTGCTTTCAGTTCCTCTTTTGGTGTTACAAGGCGTTTTGTTGGTCTCTCGCTCACCTGCGCCTCACACAAAATAATCGAGGGGGTTGAAGGCTGGGGTGGTCGCAGAAATTATCTGACAGCTACGACCGGGTTCTCCTGCTTGTGTGACATAGTTCAGAGTCCTGTTGCCCGACATAGGGTCTTTCATCAGCAGTCCATTGACCCATAGAAGCACTACCTTCACAAGGTATGCTTCCGTGGTCAGTATGGAGGAAAATGAATGGAGGCATAATGCCCCCATCACTACTGGTCACTTTATGCATCTTCATAATACCATTAGACTTATCAGTCTCTTTCCTAATTCTCTGCATTGTTCTTAGATTGATATCTAAACACTCTTAAATGTTCGGATTGGAGCATCCGGTGCGAATGCCAAGCAGCACAGCATGCTGTTCCCAAATTTCTGGCGGAGTGAATTGCATCAATGTTTCTGCCTGACCTCTGCAGTTTTATTGACTAATTATAACTTGACCTCTTCAAGTCTAGAGTTAGCTGTTATCTTTCCTGCACAACCCCAAGAATTTCACTTCTTCTCCTTTTTAGGCTAATACAACACCACACAGTCATGCTCTATCTTAAGTGTCTCTTTGGCTTTGTGTTGGGTGAACATTAGTAAAAAAAAATAATAATAAATAAATAAAAAAAGAGGCTATGGCCTTGTGGGGCTCTTTTGGCTGTGATTTGATTCAGTTATGGAGGTGATCTTATAGACCCAAGACAACCACACTTAGGAAGTCGAAGTGATAAAATTTCATGAGAATAGAGTGTACAAAGAAGGACAAGAAAAACAAAGAAAAAAAAAGCAGGAAATTTTTGTGAGAAGGGAACGATAAGTAATAAAGAGTTGAAGCGAGAGGTTAAGTGGATTTTTTTTTATAGAGTCGGTGAGAAAGTATTTTTAACACGCGTGTTTGTTATTTGAAGACCTAAGCCTACCTCAACTACTTGACCTAATAAATACTTCTCGAGCCTTATTTCAATGTACTTTGCTGTTATTTCCACATTCATTCAGAATTCTCTATATTTACTATCACCAAGTTCTTTGTATTTAACAACCTTAGCGTAGTCTGATACAAATACCAAATAGAAATAAACTAAGACTCTGTTCCGCCAATCTTCTAAATGTAAAGATTTTATTTTTCTTAAAAGTATCAACATTCAAGAATCAAAACCGTGTTCCATTTTTTCTTTAGGTTAAATAGCTGACACTGATATGAAATATGTTATTTTTTTCAGTAAGCTTAAATATTTGCTAAACTTGGCACTTTTTTAAATAACACGTCCTTTCATAATTTAGGCAATATTGGCCCTCCACAGCTTCTTTTTCTTTATCTGTGAATTATCATGACACATTATTTAAAATAGTGAAGTGATTTTTCATTGCTTTTTTCACGGTTTCGAATTTAATGTTTTCTTTCTCTTGGATGCGTTGCCACCCAAAACTACAGAGCCCAATCTCTCCTGATATCTAACCCACAGCTGGAGGGAGAAAAACTGGATTCGTGTCTTTACTAGTAGGATTAATGCGAAAGTGAGTGCAATAATCTCGGTCGGAATTCGATCTCGGTTCGCCGATTGCATTTTTCGCGCCAATAACCGTTATTCTTCGCGCATATTAACCTAGCAAGGTTAAAGTTCAATTAGGGGAAAAGCGCTGATTGGTTGCGACACTCTTTTAAAATGGCCAGGAAAAGTTGATTGCAACATCAGTTTGGGGTTCCGATTATAGGTCCGGAAATCGATCAGCGTCATAGTTGGAAATGAGGCAACTCTCTTGACCACGGACACTCTCTAACGTGATGGAATGATCGATCTAGAAAATTGAGAGAATAACGGGTCATTAAAGAAGTTTCTTCGAAACTGACAGTAAAAGATAAAACTCAATTCATCTATCACTGTTTCGAAATGACATCCTTCAGGTTATTGCAATTTTTAACTTAACCCTTTATTTCGATCACTGGGGTAGATTGTTCTCGTTCTATAAATCATACCACTTCCGGGTGTCTTAGTTATCGCCATTTAACTCAACTCTCTAAGGTTTTTGTTCTCCACTGCTATAGCCAGGTATTGAACTCACAATCCATTGGGTCTAGTCTGTGGATCCAACCAACACTTTTATCCTTGATGACCTGAATATGGCACGATGAAGACAACAGTCCGAACAATGTAAATAATTACAATACAAAACATCGTTTCAGAAATATAGACAAATAGTAAGCAAACCTTAAATTAGATGAACTCTTTTATTCGTCAGCTTGTTAAGATTAGCTGGCGCAGTAATTTTTTTTTTATCTCTTTCCTTTTTCAAATATTAATTTCAGCTAAGATTTCTTAATACATACTGAAAAGATAATGCACCTAAGCTGTCTTCTTATTAAATTTATCTCACTTTAATTATATAATCATTTAACATTTGATTTTCTCTTTTAATATATATATATATATATATATATATATATATATATATATATATACACACTTGGTATACTATCCAGGTAAATTCCGATAGACAAACTTAAAAGAACTCAATGTTAAATTCATTTATTTAATTTAACAGAGTAATATAATTTAGAAAAGATTTTTGATTTATTACAATGGGTAATACATATTTCACCGCATAATGCTGTTAGAATAGCGGCTCGTCAGACCCAAATTGTACAACAGTTGATCCTCAAAATATACTCCAAAAAATTATTTTACACAGACGCTGTGTGGAACTTTGGATATTTACCTACCCCCTACACACACACACACACACACACACACAAGGAAAAAAAAGCGTAATGTAACACAAGGTTGTTTTTTTACATTCGCTTACGCTCGGGTAATTTCTCGTAGACCCTGCATAAGCGGTAATGGGTCTTGTCTCCGCTTTACAGGACGAGACTCAGCCCTTCGGCACACCCTGGTTCCTTTCTGTCTGAAAGCAGAGAGTCTGAAAAGGTTGAGCTTGCGTGGAACTTTGGGATTTACCCTGATTTTCCAACCGAGATGGGATGTGATATAATGTCGGGCTTTATGTAGGGAACCCGGGCACAGACATCCGGGCCAAGGGTTAAAATGTATAACTTCTCATAAGGGATTTCGTCCTTAAAATTCCAAGATTTCCATTACGAAATTCATTTAATATCCACTTTTGTAATGTGATAAGTATTGTTACTCTTTGCGCAAACATTAGTACTCGGTCATATAGCGAGTAAGCGTTGAACACTTACTCGCTATATAATAAACGATAGACGATTTTTAGAACAACATCCAGACTTGAAGTCTGGATGTTGTTCTAAAAATCGTCTATCTTTCTTTCAGTTGATTTTTTTTATTTTCGAAATAAATATGACTTGTTCTGCTTTTATTTTTATTTCATCCAGGGTAACGGGTAGTTTATTAACTATATTGCATAAAATATTTTTTAATTTCTATTTCATTTTTTAATGCTGAAATGACAGTATCCTCAAACTGTTCAGTATGTTTTTGGTATTAATCTTGATAAAACATGTCTTAATTTTTTTGGAAAGTTTACTATTCCATTTTAAATTGTAATTTAATAAGATGGTACTCCAGCATTGTAATCTTTTTGCTGTATGCGTAGGAATCGCTTCTTTTTTTTTTTTTTTTTTTTTTTTTTTTTTTTTTTTTTTTTTAAATCAAAAATTGATAATAGATCTGTGGTCTGTGTGCAAACGAAAACTACTTCCGTGTATAAGTTTATGAAATTTTTTACTGCAAATATTATTGCTAAAGCCTCTTTTAGGTATGGGTGTAGTATTTTATCTGCCACTAGTAGCAAACGCGAAGCATGTGCGACGGCTTTCATGTTACCGTCATCACCATTATGTAAAATTACCGTTCCTATACAATGTTCAATAGCATCTAAAACCAATGCAATTTCTGCTTTCAGATCGTGGTGCGCTAATGACATTAGTATTTGCTTGATTTCTTCAAACGCCTTTTGACACTTATCAGCTCAGTTCCACTTTACGCCATGTTTAAGCAATTTTTTCAGCGGAAACATCAAATTCTGCATATTGTTAGTTATTTAAATTTGATACTAATTTGCTAGTCCTAGAAATAGTTGTAACCTTGTGACGTTTGTTGGAGAATGCATATTTTTAATTGCACTTTCACTCGACAGATCTGGTTGACGATCATTTTTTTCAATGATTTGTCCTAGGAATTTAATTTTAAGCAAAAATAATTCTCACGTTTCCTCGCTGATTTTGAACACGTACAGTCGTTTTTTTTTTTGTTTATTTTTTTTGTTTTTTTGTTTTTTTACGAAACTTCTTTTTGCATGCTTCATATGTTGTTCCTTATATACACTTTTAATCAGTATATCATCCAGATAAGCAACTGCAAAATCACAATCTGCAATTATAGTGTCCATAGCTTGCCGAAAGATGGCTGGAGCCTCTTTTATCCTAAAAGGAGGTTGATTGAACTTATACAATCCTTTGTGCATATTTATGATTATTATTAACTCTGAACCGTCTTCAACTTGTATTTCCAATGTTAGGTCTTCGTTGCGTAGAGCAAACATAACATAGTCAAGAAATATAATGTAACTTGAAGTCGACGTAATCTTGCTGAAATCTGTAGTAGTATATCAAGTTCTGAAATATCTACAACATGCAAATACGCCTCAGAAAGACCCAGCTACGGAAAAGTTTTTCTACCGTTTAATTTCACAAGAATTTCCTCTGGACTTTGTCATGGATAGTTATGTGATTTTAAACATTTGTTTAACTCTGTGGAAAAATTAGCAGAAATACATTTTTTTTTCTTTACATACACTGCTGGTGCTGCCTGTTTTGAATGGTCAATTTTTTTTATTACACCCTTTTTGTTTTTTTCAAATTTAATTTTTCATTGACTTGATCCATGGCTGCGAACGGTACACTACTTCTCGGCTTAAATACAGGCGTCTGCTCCTTTTTCCCTTGAAATTTTGTTTTGACTTTGGAACACCAACCAAACTGACCCGATAGAACATCCGGAAAACATTTATTTCAATTCTTTCTTTAAATTTTTACATTGTATTTTTTTAAAACTGGTCACTTGCCCACTTATATTTTGCAATAACTATCTATAGGTAAATCTCATAACTCAAATAATTCTATTCAGTCAGTACCAAAATAATTTTGTAATATTTTTTTAACACTTAGCTTTGACACAATTGCTACAAAATAAAACGTTGGAAGTCATTTCATCAATAACAATTTATCACTCGACACTCCACGCGATATTTTCCCAGTTCTTTTTAATATAAATTTTCCGCTTGCATTCCATGTGGCTTCGTTGATTACTGTGATATCACTGCCAGTGTCTACTTGCATTTTTACATCCACATTATTAATTTTCACAAACAGAAATTTTCTTTGGTTTTCTGTAATTATTTTTTCTGTCTCAATGCTGCATACGAAATGTTTTCTGTGAGAATTTTTCCTTGGTTTTGTGTGACTTTTTATATCCTACTATTCCACACTTGTAGCACTTTAAATACTTAAAGGGACAGTTGTCTCTGGGATGTAACCTTCCACATCTGAAACATGGAATAATTAAGTAGATTTTGTTAACAACACCAAATCTGAGTCTATATTTCATAAAATTAGAATTTTCTGGCTACATGCTGATGTGTGTTGAAATCTTTACAATATTTAGTAGTGTTGAAGTCATCGCTATCATTTTTTTAATGTCAGTATTTACAAATTCTACGTTTCGTTCAATAAAACAACATTTAATTTTTCCCAAAAGTAATGCTAATTTATTTTACTAAGATATGCACTACAGTAAAACCAACTGTACTATGTACCCGCTAACCTGTTTTTAATTCTTCCCCAAAATTTGGTTTTGATCGGTCAATCTATGATTATTTTAGAGGGTGTGAAGGACGGACTAACGAAAGTCACACAATTAGATAGATAGATATTAGATAGATATTAGATAGATAGATAATAGATAGATAGATAGATAGATATTAGATAGATAGACTTTACTGCTGAATATTTAAGCTGTGTAGCTTCATTTTGGTAGTTTCTTTTACAAAAAAAAATTTTTTTTTATATTAATTTTTAAAATCTATATTTTCTTTGTTTTTCATATTTTTAATATTATCTTTTGTATTCATTTTTACATAATTCCAATATTTTAATTTTTTTCTTATATTATTTTAATATTATCTTTTTATTAATAATAATATTCGCACTAAGGCAACATTTCCCAATGCAGACTATGATTGTTCAAACGGACTTGAAATTTGCAACTGTCACGAATAGGTAATTATCCAAAATCGTTAACAAGCTGCGAATTTCTAAGAGGGAATGATCTCGTTGGTAGTTGCTTAACGAGGTCTTGATACATGTTCAATTCTTCCTTCTGGTTAGCAAAAAATGTATTGAAATTACAATAATTACTGATGGTTTCATTTATTCGTCGATTATTAAAACACCATTTTTAATTAATAAGAACGTTTCCTGAGCGATCAAGAATCGTGAATAGTTTTTTTTTTAATTTCGTTAAAATATTTTAGAATCTTTATTATAAATTTTTCCTGTGATTCGTTTTTACTTTTTCATATTCCACGAGTCAAAAATATAATTTAATAAATGACAATGAAAAGTTGCCAAATAAAACAATATTTTTTTATATTTGGCAACTTCAATTCTCCGATTCTAGGCCATAATTAACCGATCTTACTATCGTCATACAGCTATTCTCATTTTCATTGTTAAGCTGAACTTTTAAAATTCCCTATCTTTTAAACGATAAAATAATTACGCAGGATCAAATGGATTTTATTAAGTTACAGCAAACGGAATTGTACAACTGAAAAACTAATCTCGTTATTTCTGCATTTTTTTTTATAATGAAATCTTTTAACCCTGCGTTAGTCACATGGAGTTTTTTTTGTTACCCTTACATTTTTAAGTATTCGTAATCCATAGCTGTGGATGTACGTTGTAGTACCGTGGATATCGAATCGAAACGAGAAATCGGAGAGCCGAGTTCGAATTCCAGTTGAATTCATTGCATTCATTTACGCACAAATACTCTTGAGAAAGGTATGAATCCGTCTTTTCTCCCTCCAGCTATGAGTTAAATAGTAGTAAAGATCAGGTTCTATAGCCTTGTTTAGTAAACAGTCTACCGCAGAAAGTAATGGCAACCTACAATGAGAAAATCTTCTGCCCCGTCAGTGATGTTTCAAAAGAGACATGATCACACAAACGTCGTGCTAATGTAGTATTTTTCGATATGGTGGCTATTTTTTATGAATAAAACTTTTTTCTATAATTGTATTTGTGTGTTTCGCCTACAATTTACAACATATGTCTATGCAACCTATTTATAATATTTTTTATTTTAATGAATAATTATATCGTCAATTCAAATTTTGATTTAATATATATCATGATGGATATTGAGGTAATGAATAGATAATGAATATATATACACCTTGATTCCTCCTCACTGGAATGTGATTGGCTGGTGCCAGTCATAAATATAGACTAAGGCGAAAACGTCCAGATATATACAAGTCTTCCGCTAGAGATCTACGTCCATAGCTCTACTACGACTATTGACTACGCCTACATCTCAGGATAGTGCAGACGACAAGTACTGGACATTACGTCTACTTACTACATTCTTTTATCCAGTTACATTTGCCTAAACCGCTTAGCTACCTGGAATGATATATATATATCCCTTTCCGGGACATATCAGATATTGACTGCTATGTTGTTATTCAGCAGTACGACAATATTTTACATAATTATTGGAGTAGATAGACTTATTGGAGTAGATAGACTAAATTATCGCCCGGTTCACACTCCACCCACGTCTATTGAATAGGTGAAGAGGCTCATCCCTTGTTCCCTGTTTAGGATGTGGTTTTCGGCTTTCTCTTTTCCAATTTTTTCTCTCTTACGTAGCCCCCTGCGCATCAGTGGCGTTACCGCCTTGCTCGGGGTGATATGATTAAAAAAAAATTGTTTTCCAATCTTTTCACTCTTTTCTTTTTTTTTTCAATTGGAATAGATAGACTAAACTATCGCCCGGTTCACACTCCACCCACGTCTATTGAACAGGTAAAGAGGCTCATCCCTTGTTCCCTGATTAGGATGTGGTTTTCGGCTTTCTCTTTTCCAATTTTTTTCTCTCTTACGTAGCCCCCTGCGCATCAGTGGCGTTACCGCCTTGCTCGGGGTGATATGATTAAAAAAAAAAAATTGTAACACTAATAATTTTTTGTATTGGGGACAATCCATTTTCAGAATTCCGTGGTGACTAACGCGAGGCTAATAGTTGATTTTCTAAGCGCCGCTAAGATGTGGCACAAGGCCGAATGTATGGGGTACCCAGTGAGGATCGAACTCGCTACTCAGTTGTAATAGGTTCTAGCGAGACAAGCTTGCTGACTATTACACCACGTCGAGGTGCCCAACGGGAGGCTAATAATGATGCAAGAAACAGAAAATGTCACCAACTCTATTTCTAGCGCTATTTCATAGTTATTTTGATTAAAAACTGAATGAAAAAACATTTTAAACACACTTAACTTCCTTTCGATGTGCGTTGTGGCACAGTGAATATCGGCCCGGAAGGAGAAACCGGGGAGCCGAGTTCGAATTCCAGTTGAATTCCTTGCATTCACTTACGCGCAAATACCCTTTGGAAAGGTATTAATCTGTCTCTTCCCTCAAGTTATAGGTTAAATAGCAGCACAGATTGGGTTCTATAGCCTTGGTCGGCAACCAGTCTACCGCAGAAAGCATGGTAACCTTCTGCTGGATAATCTTCTGCCCAGTCAGTCATGTCTCTTTCGAGACGTGATCGCCCAAGCGTGTATCACGTATGGCACTTAACTAACTGACCTTCCTTTTGTATATGGAACGAAAATGTTTTTATACTAGAATGCAATGAGGAAAGAAGGCTTGGAGAACCTGATACAAACATCCCAGATAGAAGGAAAAAGAGACAGAGGAAGGTAGCGGATAACATATTTAAAGGGCCTGAGCAGGTGGATGACGAATTGCGGTTTGCATAGTGTAACAGGAGAAAACATACTAAGAGCCACCAGGGATAGGGAGATGTGAAAAGCCATGATAGCCTAAGTCCTGAAAGGACAGGGCACATAGAAGAATATTTTTCAATTCTTTTTAATGTTATAAGATTTATGAAAATTTATTTATATTTTTTAAGCCATTTGGAAGTCTATGAGAACATACAGGAGTAGATGCGTTCGCCTGTCGCCCGGTTCTCACTCTTTCCGAGTTTTTGCACAGGAGTAGAGTTTTATCCATGTTTAGAATTAGATTTACCGGATCCTTCTAAAGTTTTCTCATTCTCTTTCACTCCCAACCAATAGTTCTCTTGCGTCTTAGTGGCATTATTGCCTTGCCTAGGTGAATTTATTAACAAAAAAATGCACACGAAATTACCACTGTTGTATTTTAGAGCCGACTGCATTTGAACGAAGGCGGCGCTTATTCCTTTTTTACTTCACTCGCTGCTCCGTTGACTTTACCCTTACTCCAACACTTTCTGGTTTGCTTTAGTCCTTTCTTACACTAAAACATTAAATAGTTTTATGACAATTAAGAAATATTGTATGATTAATTTTATGGTGTTTTATCTACGAGAAATGGACTCTTCTTCTTACTATATAATTACCTGCAGGACGCAGTTAAAGACGGCAGATGACGACATCTAGTATGCAGTTAAAACCAGCCGATAGTCAGGCAATAAGCAGCGTAACTGTACCGTTTGGACTTATTTATTTCTATTTACTTTATTACTAACACTTACTTTGTACATATGTTCTTGTTATACTAATACACTGTTTTGAACTTACCTTCTGTGTTTCTGTGTCTTACTTTCGGCCAAACTGGTCACTACAAATTAGCGGCAAAGTTTCACCACAACAACTCCACAAAAAATAGGCGACGAAGATTTGCATTAAGATTTGCCACGACAAATTAGCGACGAAGATTCACAACAATTAAACACTAAAATTCGCAATTTTTTTTTATTCCAAATTAATATTTCTTAGTGTCGACATTAACTCGGAGCTGTGTGTTGAAATTGAGACAAAAAGAAATTGTTATTAGTTAGGAATTAGGATTCTTCTTCTTTACGTGCCGTGTTTTTTCAGGACACGAGCGACCATAGACCTCCACATCTTCCTATCCCTTTGCAGCTCTTAACACTTTTCTGCTTGATAAATCTTCCAAACTTCGCACTGCTATCCACTTACTCAAAGCCATAAATATGTCTCACGCTGCCATCCCGTGTCTCTCTAACCCTCTATTTGTCCTGTGATTATTAGATTCTCTAGGCCCTCCTTCCTCATTACATGTACCAAAAACCTCAGCAGTCTCTAACAGATGCAAAATGTAATTTCCCTTTTCATTTGCATCCTCTCCAAAACTTTATCATTTCTCACATGTTCAGTCTATGGTATCCTCAGCATCCTTCTGTAGAACTACATTTCTGTTGCTTCAAGTATGACTTTCATCTTTGGGAAGATCGCTCAGACTTCGCTGCAATATAGGATGACAGATATCACATAGCAATCCATAAATCTTCTCTTTGTCGCCAACGAAATCTTCTGGTTTCTCAATACTCAGCTTAGCTTTTGAAGTGCATCTTTGGCCATGCCAATGCGCCTTCGGATCGCACTTTCCATTCTCATGCCTGTAGTTTTGAGGTCCTTTTTTAGCTGATGACTATAGGAATCTGCAAGACCTCCTACAGAACGTAGCGAAGGAACGCGAGAAGAAAAGATTAAACACAAACTACAAGAAAACTGAATGCTTGGTCATCAGCAAAAAAGAGGAGCCAAAAATGTCAATTGCATGTCAGAGATACTAAAATCTCGCAGGTACAGAAAATTAAATGCCCGGTAAGTGTATTAACAAAGGTTGGAAAGTGCGACACTAAGATCCGAAGGTTTATTAACAGGGCCATGATCACATTCCAAAGACTGAGTAGATTATTAAGAGAGAGGAAAATTTCATTGAAAACAAACAAAAAAAAAAAAAAAAAGAATGCTGGATTCTTATGATACTAGCAGTACAGACCGACGTTGCTCGAGTGTAATGAAAGCTTTAAAACTAATCCATGGTCCTGGAGCTCAGACTCTTTGGACGTAGGTACGAAAGACTAAAAAGCAATAGTTGTTTCCAGTTAAAACGAAACCGTAGACTGAAATAAAAATGAATGGATCTAAGTCAAATTTTGATTTCTTTGTATCGATATCAAATAATTTTTTTTTTTTGTGGTAAACTGAATTTTGAAGGCTAAATAAGTCCTCTGAGTAAATGATATCATGTCTGAGACTAAGAACTACAATTATACCTACTTAGAGACAAACCCGAAGCAAAAACTAAAATAAAAGGGCTGAAAAAAATACAGACATACAGGCAGATAAACAGACACAGACACACACATCTTGCCTTGTATATATATATATATATATATATATATATAAAATCGATTTTCTGCACTATTGTAAGAACTGAAACCTTGAAACTTCTGAATATCGTTTCTTATGTCTTTTTCTATGAGTTAATCAAATTTGATTAAAATTGAACCACTTATCGATTTTCGATATTTATTAGGGGTACCTCGACACGAAACCTAGCTAAGAATACTCAGAGACGTTTATAGTACAACTGTGTAAACTTTCAAGAAAATCGGTTCAGCCGTTTCGGAGTCTATAGGTAACGGACACACACACACACACATACACACAGAAACAACGTTCCATTTATAAATAAGTTTAGATCTGTCCTCCTATATGACAGCGAATATTAGACGATCTCCTCAAAGATGAAGAAGAGACACAAAGTAACAGAAATGTATTTCTATAGAAGGATGCTGGGGATGCCATGAACCGAACATGTGAGCAACGACGAGGTTTTGTAGACAATGGAAACAAAAAAACACTTATGCTTAACTTCAAGAAGCGAACTCTGAATTATCTGGGACACGTAATGAGAAAGGAGGGCTTGGAGAATTTGATACTCACAAGACGGATAGAAGGAAAGAGATACAGGGGGAAGCAGCGAGTGACATACTGATGGGCTTAAACAATGGATGGTAGGGCAAGGTTTAGAAGAAATACTAAGACAAAATGTATTAAGAGCTACAAGGGACAGGAAGATGTGGATGGTCATGATCACCTACGTTCTGAAGAAAACGGCACTTAAAAGAAGAAGAACACTGTATATGCGTTTAAATGAATGTGAGATTTCGAGCCTCTATCAAACTAAAATGTTTAGCGTCGCTACTGTTAACCTATATTTTACCAGCTCGTCTCGCAGTTGGTCACACAGGTGCCTCATTATTATAGAATTATAGTTTAAGATTACCTCACCTGAGGCTAGTCTAATGGACTAACGCCATCATCAACAATTGTCCCTATATTTAGCCTTGTACCGAAATATGTTTGCTAAGCTTAGTAAATGTTTTATGCTCGCTTCTCTGTAGAAGAAGGATTGTCGCTATAGACAATTATTCCAAGGTAAATTCGATCCTCAAAAAATAGCAGTACTTTTAGCCTTTTACCTGACCTTGTATGCTAAGCTCAGTAAATTTTAAAGACGCCTCGCCGTAGGACAAGGATTGTCGTTATAGTCAAATAAACGATTATTCCAGAGTGACTTTGATTCTCAAAAAGTCAGTTAGTTTAGTACCATACGTGATACACGCTTGGGCGATCATGTCTCTTTCGAGACATGACTGACTGGGCAGAAGATTATCCCGCAGTAGGCTGCCATTGCTTTCTGCGTAGACTGGTTGCCGACCAAGGCTCTAGAACCCAATCTGTCCTATTATTTAACCCATAACTGGAGGGAAGAGACAGATTAATACCTTTCCCAAGGGTATTTGCGCGTAAGTGAATGCAATGAATTCAGCTGGAATTCGAACTCGGCTCCCCGATTTCTTGTTCCGAGCCGATATCCATTGCGCCACAACGCACCAAAGCTTAAACCTTTTACCAGACAAGCTTAGTCTGGTCAATATTTTTAATGTCGCCTAACTCATGGTAAGGATTATGAACATAGTCATACTGACTATTATTCCAGTGTGACTTCCTTATTCAGAAAATACCTATGCTCTTATCATTATGCCTGATTATAGTAAGTTTAATAAACATCTATTGAACAGGTGAAGAGGCTCATCCCTTGTTTCCTGTTTAGGATGCGGTTTCCGGTTTTCTCTTTTCTAATCTTCTCCCTTTGTATTTTTTTTTTCAATTGGAGTAGATAGACTAAACTATCGCCCGGTTCACACTACACCCACATCTATTGAACAGGTGAAGAGGCTCATCCCTTGTTTCCTGTTTAGGATGCGGTTTACGGTTTTCTCTTTTCTTATCTTCTTCTCACTTCATTTTTTTTTCAATTGGAGTAGATAAACTAAACTATCGCCCGGTTCACACTCCACCCACATCTATTGAACAGATGAAGAGACTCATCCCTTGTTTCCTGTTTAGGATGCGGTTTCCGGTTTTCTCTTTTCTAATCTTCTCACTCTTATGTAACCCCCTGCACATCAGTGGCGTTACCGCCTTGCTTGGGGTGATATGATTAAAAAATAATAATAATAATAATACAACGCATATTTTACTCGCTAAAAGAAAGTTAATATCTTCTTTTCCTATTCCATTTATACAGCTTCTGATTTTTTTAAAACTTTTTCTATAAATTCTAACCATACACGCCGAAAAAAAAAAATTAGCAATTCATTGTTTCAAAGCAATTGAAATTCAAAAGCAAGTAGATTATCCCGGGAATTTGAATCGATGATTCGAATTATACAAAAACAAAAATGCAAAGCAAATTACAATTTCTTTTTTTATCTTATTGATTTTTGAAAGCTGTCAATTCTAATTTCAACCATAAAAAAAAAAACATTGTTAATTCAAAAGCACCTGAACAACTGTCACAGTCTCAGTTATTTTTTGCTTGTTTGTTTGTTTTTCTTCTTTTTATTTTGTTTCGACGCCTTCGTTGGTTTCGTTTCTTTGTGTTCATTAATTAGTCTAAATATAATACAAATAATTGGTAATAAACATATAAATACAGAATTAAAACCAGATCTTAGCGCGAAATATTTCCTTTTGAGCTTCTCATTATCATAAAGAGATTTTTCTCACTTGCTAAGTCTGCTGCTAAGTAAAGTCAATTCACTGCTGTCTTTCTAGACAGTTTTTCTTCTCGGAATCTATTACACATTCATAAGTCTACCATTCCTCCCCTTGCATCGAGTATTTCTGCCACGTCTAGTCTGGGTCTTCTGTTTTATATCTAGAGATTCTTGACAAAATTCAAATAAGAATCTGCAATTTTATCGATCCAGAACTGGCATCTCGGTTTCAGTCCCTTTCCCGCCGCTGTAACGTAGCTTCCCTGTGTGTTCGGCTTCCTTGGGTCCGTCGGTCAGGATCAAAGTGTAGTATTTGTTCTCAGATGCTCACCCCCTGCTCGCCGGCCGGTTTGGAAGCAATGATCAGCTTTGACAAGCAATGACCAACCAAAACTAACTTCGTACTTAGTTACCATGTAGTTACTATGTAGGCGGGGCTAGATAACCTTTGATCAGTAACCCGAGCGTTCGCGCTCGGGGTCCCCACTTTAAATCTCCGACCTTGTGTCACATCTCGCCTCACTGGGGGAGTACGAGTAAATACCCTTCCCTGTGTGTTTTCTATAAATATTTTAATGTTAATTGTTCAGGTGTGCTTTCAATTTTTGGTACCTTAACTTTAATAAATAAGCGCAGCACTAGATTGGAAGTTAGGCCCCGTTATTTTACCGCTAAAATGCCCAGTGTTATAAGTTCAATGATAAGTTTCTTCTCTCGCATTTGCGCAGTTCTCTTCCGGCCTCTTACATTCCAGTCAATTTTGATTTTCAAAAAAATTAAATGCTGTGTCAATCGTTATCTTTTTGCCGTCTTAATTTTGTTTTAGTAATTTTTTTCTTTTTCTCATTTCTTTCATAGTAAGTATCCCATTGCGTTTTAGTAATTTTATTGCCTTTTTGTGATGAAATGATTAAAAAAAGAAAAGTAGTCATGGCCTATGCCACCAAAATAGCCGTGGTTAATTACACACCTATTTTCTTTTTTTTTTAATAAGCAACTTCAGATTTTGATCATTATACGACTTGCTCAACTTTTGCAAATGAAAATTAGTACGCAAATATCTTAAATAGTTGATTATATTTATTATGTAATGCATAGAAGCTCGGAATGAGAAATCGGGGAGCCGTGTTCGAATTCCGGTCGAGTTTGCTACATTCACTTGTGCGTAAAAAGCCTTGAGAAAGGTATGAACCCACTTCCTTCTCCAGCTATAGCACTTGTATCTGAACATCTTTGTTATTCTAAAAAAGCTTTAATGCAATATTCACTCGCAGAAAATATTGAATTATAGAAAGTTCATGCCGATATTTAATGGAAATTAAAATCCAAAGCAAAATTACGCCATTAAATATTTATACAACTAAATAGGAACCATTTTTTTTTATACAGCTTTTCACATTTTTCCTTCAACTTAAAGATTCCGTCTTCCCAAAGTTTTGGTGATTTCTTGGCAAAGAACTCATTAAGGTGTTCTTTATATCATCCAAACAATTACAATTTTTACCATTGAGATTATTTTGCAAGGACATGAATAAATAAAAATCCGAAGGCACTATGTCTGGAAGATATTGCGGGTGGGGGTAACACATCCCAGTCAAGCTGCAACAATTTTTGCCCGTCGCCAGAGAAACGTGAGGTTTTGCATTATCCTGATGGAAAACAACACCATTCTTGTTCGCCATTTCTGAGAGTTTTTCTTGAATTACTGCCTTTAATGCGTCCAGTTGCGAGCAGTACTTTTCAGAATCAGATGACTGGTTACTTGGCAGAAGCTCATAATACGGGATTCCTTTCCAGTCTCACCAGATGCACCGCATGATTTTCTTCGGATTAAAATTCGCTTTTGGGGTTGGCTAAAGTTGGCTCATGTCGTAGACATGATCTTTTTTGCTGAACATTGTTGTAAACGACCCATTTCTCATCACCAGTCACAAGGGTGCTTTTCATTGCGTATATACAGCAAACCACAGACAGAAATGTGATCCAAAGGATTTTTTTCACTAAGATCATGTGGTACCCAAACATTGCAGCAATGTGAGTACCCAAACTTCACTAAGTGCTCCTCGATAGTGGAGTTTGATAAATTTAGTGTTTCTGCTAAATTTGTACAATGAGGTGGGTATTCTCAATCAATGACTTGATTTGGTCGTCATCTGTTGTGTGTGTGTGGGGGGGGGGGGGTATGCCTGAGTGTTCTCCACTAATAAGCCTACAATTTCCAACTGTAAACTTAGCTAATCATTTCTGTACACTTTTGTCAGCTAAAGCACCTTCACCGTACACAGCGCATATCTTTTTATTCTTTGCGAGGCAATCTTTACCTTTTCGGTAATTAAAAAAAAGTGTAAAATCGGAAAGAATTAAGTAATTTTATACATTCTTTCTCAAGAGCTAGTTTGATAAGCATATTATATCTGTCGATAAATTTGTCGTTTTCTAACGTGTTGGAATATGAACAACTAAAAATCGGCATGAACTTTCTGGACAACCCAATATAATTATTCTTACAATCCGAAAAATGTCCTAGATTTAAATAACCCACAAAGGTTGATAAGCCGTAAAAAATAATCAATAGTTCTAATAGATAGAAAAGAAGTACATTTAAATGTAACTTACCTAGAATAATATTTAATATCTTATGAAATAACCTATTTCGTAACTCGTTATTTAATTTTATTTTTTTCTATATTTTCGGTTGCTTAAACCACGCTGAGGTCAGCGGTGGAGTTGCTTATGGTTCAGTAAAATTACAGTTATAAGTTGTTTATTTAAAGAAATCCTTTAAACACTTTTAATAATTTCCCCAATATTGTACACCAGACAGCGCTGTGAACTTTTACATCAGCCTCAATTACATAAAAAAAACATTGCATTTTCAATGTTTTTCTCTTGCATAAACGTGTTTACTTATAAAATCACTGACCGAATTAATGATATCCTTGAATGCGCTTTGTTAAATGTAGGTCATTAGCCTCATTTTCGATTCAGACGAAGAAAATGACATGATACTGAGCAAAGTCTTTTGAATACAGCACTTTTTGTCATAACGCTTGAATGACTAATATAATTACACTGCCTCCTGAAGTAAAAACAACGATATATCATGCATAAACGCTTTCAACGGAAGCACTTTCAATTTATGGGAAAAAAAAGTAGAAATGGATAAACTAGTTAGATACAAAATAATCTTACAGTCTTGTTAAACAATATTAAAATCAGTTTGAAGATTGCGATTTTTAGTAATATCTTGATTCTCTTAACAAATGCAAACTTTTTTTTTTCCAGCAAGGCAGCTGAATAAAAATGGTGAGCGTAAAATGACTCTTGTTTTTTAAAAAAATAAACAAAATTACATTGGCGAGTTTGTATATTTTTGTAGCTAAAATGTCACAAAATGTCAGAAATCATTTTATTTGCTGAACAGAAGAAGTACTTGATCTACCAGGGATATTAAACACCTACATTTCCAGGAGGTATAGTAGTAGTCTAATTTAAATATATGAAGAGAGGTTACTGTAACTTGTCTTTTGGCTGATCCACCAACTTCTTGGCTTCCTGTCAAAGATTTAATTACCACATCAATGACCATTTTCTGTCTTCTTGAATCCTGATCTCTTATTTCCTCTTTCTCTTCAATAATGTTTGCTCGGTGTTTTTTTTTTTTTTTACACTCTCAATAACCTATTGCGTTTCAGTGGCTTTATCACCTTGCTTAAGGTGAATTTTTTAAAGATATGTACGTGTATGCGTTTTTATTTTATTAAAATGACTGACATGGTTCTTCTGTTAATATTTTTTATTTGTTTTCCTTAGTCATTTTCAAGTATTTGGGGTATGCTATTGAAATAATGTGCACATTGTTGATAAATAGACATGTTTTTTCATTCCTGAACACAGCCAGTATGTACTAGCCGTGTTCTTAATTAATGTTATTAGGGGTAGAGAATTATGCTCCGAACGAATACAAATTTATAAATAAGTACGTCAGACATATCACCACTCATTTCACACTCGTTTCACACTCGGTTCACACTCCACCTATTGAACAGGTTAAGAGGCTCATACCTTGTTCCCTGTTTAGGATGTGGTTTCCGGCTTTCTCTTTACCAATCTTCTCACTTTTTTTTTTCAATTGGAGTAGATAGATCTATCTATCGCCCGGTTCACACTCCACCCATGTCTATTGAACAGGTTAAGAGGCTCATCCCTTGTTCCCTGTTTAGGATGTGGTTTCCGGCTTTATCTTTTCCAATCTTTTCACTATTATGTAGCCCCCTGCACATCATTGGTGTTACCGCCTTACTCGGGGGGATACGATTAAAAAAAAAAAACTGAACACACATCTTAATGGGCAATCGTACGAAAGGAAAACGCAATAAAAAAAATTAATATACATATCCAGTCAGTCATTTTTAATGAAACACACGCATACTTCATTTTGATAATTTCACCCGAAATAAGGTGATAAAGCCACAAAGACAGTTAACGGTTAGTGAGAATGAAGGAAAATGAGAAAACTTTGCTGAAGAGAAAAGACGGTTAAAAGTAGATGTTTCAAGGCGACAGAAAACGACGTTGCATTTAAACTTAAAGATTTTAGTTGGCTAGAAAGCAAGAAGCTGGAAATGAGTTCTACAGACGAGAAAAAATATTATCAGAAGACAAAAAATAGATAGAATCATAATTATAAATATAATTATAATATATTGCACATATAGTGCTAGTGTTAATAAAACAGTGCTTCATATAATACAACAGAACTATTAAGTATATATTAATAAATATACGTATTATTCCTGATACAGCCGAAAGTGCTCGGACATGCAAAACATTTGGACGAATTCTATATAATTTACGCCCCCCCCCCCGCAATAGAAAATTATAAGAACACATGAAGAATTAATTAATGTGCATGTGTTTGAGTGTATACCCATCTGTGTATTTATTGAAATGCATATATATATATATATATATTTGCTCTGTAATATTTTATTACATGGAGCTCTCTTCCTGTATCATTTTCTAATATTAAAATAAAATTTTAATATTAATTAGGATCGGGTTTTTGGAATTTACCTTCCTGCTTTTTCCGCTTGGATTAAAGTATCTGAATAATAATAATAATATATATATATATATATATATATATATATATATATATATATATGCAGTAATATTTTTATTATAAGTTTATAATAAAAACAGTTTACTGCAATACAAGAACCGTTGTGTTTTGGTACTATCTTATTAGCACCTCGTCAGGCAGTGAAAAACTTTTCTCTTAGAAATTATTATATATAGAAGCTTAATAACAGCACATTTTTTGCCAAATCCTAACATTTAAGGTGAGTCTGTTGTTTTTAAACTTCTATGTATAATAATTCCTAACGGAAAAATTTTTTTCACTACCTGACGAGGTGCTAATAAGATAGTATCGAAACACAACGGCTCCTGTGTTGCAGTAAACTGTTTTTATCATAAACTTATAATAAAATTATTACCATATATAATGCTCTACTAAATATTGCGCACTTTTAATGAAGTAAATTACGACAAACAGTGCACTGTCAACCCATTAGTTTGTACTAATATATATATATATATATATATATATATATAGTTTTAAGGTGTGCAATATTTATAGGAAACAATGCTCAATATCAGAAATACAGCGTATGCAAATATAAAAGTGAACATTGAAGTCAACACTCAGAGGCGACAGACTGTTCCAATCCAATCCAATCACAATCATCAGACCACGCAATCATATATATATGTGTGTGTGTGTGTGTGTGTGTGTGTGTGTAAACAATGATTGGTTGGCTGGTTGTTTTGTTTTATGGCAAATCAACCTCGGCGGGTCATTTATTGCCAACTAAATTTTATTTATTTATTGATGGTAATACCTTTTTCTTTCAACAATTTATTGTTGTTTTTTATATATAACTTTTGTGTCTAGTAATACTTTTTCTTTTCGAGTATCAAGATTCATTGGAATTTGTTTTTAAGGGCAGGGTCCCCAAGTCCTACCCTGTTATTTAACTCATAACTGGAGGGAAGGGACGGGTTAATACCTTTCCCAAGGGTACCAGTGCATAAGTGAATGCAGGGTATTGAACTGGAATTCGAACTCGGCTCACCGATTTCTCTTTCTGAGCCGATATCCACTGCACCACAACGCACATCCGTCACTAGACGCTTATAGCACCTGGTATAAACAATGAAGAAAGAAAGATGCAGTACTGAAAATGTCTTCGGTCAATGTTAGATCAACATCCGGAATTTGTTTCTGTGTTTCGCTTTTGGCCTTACCATTTCCTCCAGCTGCAGTATGTCAACTAGAACATTATTCTCACGCATTTCAATGTGAAAAGATTTTCTCACGTGATTTTGATCGCGTGTAAGCAACGCAGGACATTCTGGAAGACGAAATGTATATATTTTTTTAAAGATTGGTAGCTGTATTCAGAGAGGAATTTCAACTAGAAGAACCGAACCGCGAATCTTTTCAGTTTAATTGACTAGTTCTTAAGTGGCACTGAATGATATTTCTCTAGAATAAGGTTAAATATATCTTGTGTTCCCGATGAGAAGTTATGTCCTTTAAGAGTTGTATATCATTTTTAACGGATGTGCGTTGTGGTGCAGTGGATATCGGCTCGGAACGACAAAAATCGGGGAGTCGAGTTCGGATTCCAGTTGAATTCTATGCATTCACTTACGTGCAGATACTTTGAGAAAGGTATTAATCTGTCTCTTCCCCTCTAGTTATGGATTAAATAACAGGATAGATTTGGTTCTATAGCCTTGGTTGGCAATCAGTCTACCGCAGAAAGTAATGGTCACCTACTGCAAGATAATCTTCTGCCCAGTCAGTCATGTCTCTTTCGAGACATGATTGCACAAGTGTGTATCACGTATGACACTTAACTGACTGATATATTTGTGTAGCGGTCGAATAGTCTTCTTTTTTTCTTATTACATTTTTATATTGGAAAACAATATTAGCATCTACTACAGAAATACTAGTTTTTGTATGTTTTCTTTTTCTTTTTTCTTGCTGCTGCTACTGCCTTCGAAGATAGAGTATTCATGGGAGAGTAATTTTTACCCATGTGGATATTCGCGCCTTTTTTATCTATCAGTCATCGAAGCGTGACTGATACGAAATGTTTATCAAAATACCTGACAATTGGATAAAGCGTGCGGTGAAGTGAAGTCAAGTCTTCGCCAAGGACAATATCAACTTTAACTCGTCAGCTCGAAAAAAATAAATAAATAAATACGAATAAAATCTTTTATAGAGCTGTGTGCCTCTTTATAACTTGAAGCAAATCCCTCAAATTGTGGCTCAGCATAAATTAAAATCTCATAAGCAATTATTTTGGAGTAAATAAGAAAGGCGTTTCCTTTCAAACTATGGTAACTTATCCGGATGTTGTCGACTGACACTTTTGAAGTCATTCCGAAGTTAGAGTTTACTTAGAAAAAAGTTTTGGTAATGTTTAAAATTCGTACCTGCAAAAAATCTGGCGTGTCAAAAGGAAGCCTTCTCTCTTGATACAACTGTTATTGTAAGCTTCTTAGGCGATTTAAAAAGTTATGTTTAGAATTTTAATAAGATCCAAACATATGAGACTGGATTTTATTTATTTTAATCGTTTCACCCCAAGCAAGGCGGTACCTCCACCGATGCGCAGGGGGCTACATAAGAGTAAAAGTTTAGACACAATGAGAATGAAGAGAAAGGTGAAACAGTTACAGGGGGTGTCAGAGAATGGGCAAGAGAAGGGTGGGAACACAGGTGTGAAGACAGATGCGAAGGTAGAGAGAAAGGAAAAGAACAAGATATACCGGATGATGTAGAAAGAACTGGAGTCAAGAGATGGGTACTGACATCGCCTTTAAATTCCTGGAGGTTGTAACCGCCAGGAAAGTAAGAATATGGAAGAGAGTTCCACAAGCGGGAAGTGCGAGAAAAGAAGCTGATGGAGTAGAATTGTCGGCTGCATTTGGTTGATCTAACTGTAAATGGTTTTCATGCATTTTTTTTTCGTCGAGAATTCACAACAAAAGAATTAAACGTAACTTATTTTATTAAACTATTTAATAATGTTATATTTACAAGTTTATAAAAAATATATGAAGCGATTACAAATGTGGCCTTGTTGCTGCGTGCCTCACTAAATGCCATTGTTACTTTAGTTCACGTCCCGTGATTCCGCACAGCACCAATCCTGCGCCTCCACCCAAGTTATGTTTCGGTATACACAGGAATATCAGAGAAGAACTGTTAAAGATCAGGCTCGACTCCTCTATGCCCTGTTTATGCTTGAAAACTTAATTAACTTCAGCAACACTCATTAACAAGTGTTAAAAATAATAACTTTTATTTATTATACTGACTGATTAAGTTCATGGTTATATAAGCAAAATGAATTTGAAGAAGTTTCCCCGTATCTTCTTCTATGTGCCTTGCTATTTCAGGGCGTAGGCAATCATGGTTTTCCACGTCTCCCTATCCCTGGTGGCTCTTAGCACGCTTTCTCCTGTTACACCACGCAATCTCCGTTCTGCCATCGACCTGCTCAGGCCAGTCAAGTACGTTACTTGCCGTTTTCCCCTGTCTCTCCCTCCCTCTGCCTGGCCTGTTAGTATCAGGTTCTACAAGCTCTCCATTTTCATTGCATGTCACAGGAACTTTAGCTGTCTTTTTCTGATGCTCAGTATTAATTTCCTTTTCGTTTTCATCCTTTCCAAAACCTCATCATTGCTCACATGCTCGATCCATGATATCCGCAGCATCCTTCTGTATAACGATAGTTCACTTGCTTCAAGTCTTTCCTTCATCTTTGATGATATTGTCCAGCATTCACTGCCATATTGAAGTGAGTCGTTCAATTATTTAAATGAAGTCAATTGATCGACGGAATGACGTAAACGGCGCAGAGACAAGGGAGACTGTTGATCTACTAGCAGCGAGATCAGTTCCATCTTACTTCTGCTCTTTCGGCAACTGCTTTTATGAGGGTGCAAACCTCAATTTCACTACTCTAATTGACCAGCCAATAATAATGCTTGATCAATAGTTATGTGTCATACATCATGAAGGGGAAGAAGAAAATTCCCTAATAATTCAATGAGATTGGTGGTCCAGTCAAAATAATGACTCTGTCGTAAGTATTGAAGGGGTACGAGAAGGTCTATTCCAGCCCTAACACTCGCTGGCGAGCCAAAGAAAACTGTGGACTTACATCTCTCATTTTTACCTCCAGTGGAACATTTCCATACTCCGGAATCTCACCCTCATTTGATCCAATTATCACAGGTGTCATCGTCACCTCTATCTGAAAGTGTTATATCCCTGATCAAAACAAACCTAACCTGTAAAGATTTGCTTTGTGTCATTAATTTCAACGAAGAAATTTATCAAATGAAAATAAAACTTATATTAAACAGACCTAAAACTGTGCATAACGATCAATCCTACACGAGCACGCCCTCGCTGATTTCTAGCATAATATCAAAACTTGACCCTCACAAAGCGAGTGGTGAGGATGGAATCCCAATCATAGTCTTGAAGAAATGTGCCCCTGAAGTATCCTCTGTCCTTTCTAAGCTCTACAACCTCTGCCTATCTTCCTCCTGCTTTCCTGCCTGTTGGAAGTCTTCTTCTGTGGTTCCAATATTCAAGAACACTGGTGAACCCTCGGACCCCGCAAATTACCGCCCTATCAGCCTTCTTCCGATCTTCGGCAAAGTGTTCGAAGCCATTATCAATGCCGAGATCGTTCAGCATCTCACGGCCCACGGGCTCCTATCGGACAAACATTATGGCTTCCGCTTCACCAGGTCTACTGCTGATATGCTAACGACCATCACCGAGTAAATATACCAGGCTCTCGACAAGAATGGTGAAGCCCGAACTGTCACCCTGGATATCTCTAAAGCATTCGGCAGAGTAGGGCATGCCGGCCTTCTACAGAAACTGCGAAGCTACAGCATTACTGGACTTTTGTTGGACTTAATCCAGTCATTCCTCTCCAACCGCACACTGAAGGTGGTTTTAAACGGACATGTCTCTCAGAACTACCCTACAAACGTGGGTGTCTCCCAAGGCTATATCCTAGGTCCTACGCTCTTTCTAATCTACATCAATGATCTCCCCGATGCCATAAGATCACAAGTAGGCATGTACGCCGATGATACCACAGTATACGCTCGCCCCGATCAAAAATCTGGTGTTGATGATAAGGCGAACCTCGCGGCTGAGCTTGAAAAGGACCTCCAATCCGTGGTGGATTAGGGTAGGAAATGGCTCGTAAAATTCAATTCTTCCAAAACGAAGCTGCTGTCAATTAACCACTACAGACGACCGCACCTCCCTCCCATTAGCATGGAACAGGCATGCCCCCCAGAGAGTAAAACACTACGCCTGCTTGGCCTGACACTCTCAGCAGACCTCAAGTGCAATGACTACGTTGAATCCATTGCTAAATCCGCTGCTATGAAAGTTGGCTCTCTGTGCAGGGCCCGGAAATTCTTTCCGCCTGAATCTATCCTGCACTTATACAAATCTACCATCCGCCCGTGATTTGAATACTGTTGCCACATCTGGTCGGGTGCCCCTACTATTCTCCTCGGGCTTCTTGACAAAATACAGCGAAGAATCTGTAACGTGATTGATACCGACTTAGCTGACCGCCTGCAGTCACTCTCCCACCGGCGTGACGTGGCTTCCCTGTGCCTCTTCTATAAATTCTTTCATGGCTTCTGCTTTGATTAACTTAAATCACTGGTGCCTCCTAGGTGTGAGTTTGCACGAGATACTAGATTGGCAACTAGGTCCCACCCTTTTACAGTGAAACCGATGAACTGTAACCGCAATTTCTACTCCAACAGCTTCTTTTCTCGCACTTCCCGCCTGTGGAATTCCCTTCCACATGCTTGCTTCCCCGACGGCTATAGCCTCCAGGAGTTTAAATGTTAGGTCAATAGATACCTCCTAACACACTAACCCTCCCATTCTCTCCAACTCTCCCCCTATGTACATCCTAACTCTATCGCCCTGTGTAACCCCCTACGCTATAGTGGAAGTGAAATGCCTTGCTTGGGGTGACATGATTTTTAAAAAAAACACTTTATACTCTATAGCAGTCACAAACCAGAAAATTCATGGTATCGCATTGTTTCAACATGAAAAATATTTTTCTTTCTTTAGAAGTATAAATTAGAATCGCCAGTCACCAGTCATACAATGCAATATTTATCAATTACTATCAGTCAGTTAAGTGCCATACGTGGTAAACGCTTGGGCGGTCATGTCTCGAAAGAGACATGACTGACTGGGCAGAAGATTATCCCGCAGTAGGTTGCCATTGCTTTCTGCGGTAGATTGGTTGCCAGCAAAGGTTATAGAACCCAATTTGTCCTATTATTTAACCCATAACTGGAAGGAAGAGACGGATTAATACCTTTCCCAAGGGTATTTGCGCGTAAGTGAATGCAATGAATTCAACTGGAATTTAAACTCGGCTCCCCGATTTCTCGTTCCGAGCCGATATCCACTGTACCATAACGCACATCAATTACTATACGATAAAGAAATATCTATGATTTTTTTTTAAATGTCCGTGAACAAGAGAACAAGGAAACGTAAATAAACACAACTTCTTCTTCATGGGCTGTGTCCCTTCAGGAAGTATGTGATCATGGACTTCTACTTGGCTCTGTCTCTTGTCGATCTCAGTAATTTTTCTCTTGGCATCTCTTCCAAGCCCGGCTCTGTCAACCATTTGCTCAGACCTAACAAGTACGTCTCGCGCTGCTTTCCACTGTCTCTCATTTCATTTATCCGAACTGTGAATATCAAGTTTTCCAGGCCTTCCTTCCTCATTACGTGTCCCAGGAACCTCATTTGTCTCTTCCTGATATTTATTATCAGTTTTCTACTTGTCTACATCCTTTCCAACACCTTATCATTGCTCACATGTTCTGTCCATGGTATCCTCAGCATTCTTCTGTAGAACAACATTTCTGCTGCCTCAAGCCTCTCCTTCATCTTTGATGAGATTGTCCAGTATTCACTTCTATACAGAAGGACAGATATCAAATAGCAATTTAGCACTCTTTTCTTTGTTTCGAATAAGATTTTCCTGTCTTTTACTACTTGCAGGCGGGTTTACGGCCTATCACGTTGAATACACCGGTTCTCGCTCGATCACCGAAGTTAAGCAACGTTGAGCCTGGTCAGTACTTAGATGGGTGACCGCTTGGGAATACCAGGTGCTGTAAGCGTATAGTGACGGATGTGCGTTGTGGTGCAGTGGATATCGGCTCGGAAAGAGAAATCGGTGAGCCGAGTTCGAATTCCAGTTGAATACCCTGCATTCACTTATGCACTGGTACCCTTGGGAAAGTATTAATCCGTCCCTTCCCTCCAGTTATGGGTTAAATAACAAGGGTAGGACTTGGGGACCCTGCTCTTAAAAACAAATCCCAATGAATCGTGAAAAAGAAAAATGTTGTAAAAATAAAAAATAACCTTACCCAAAAATCATTGGTTATAACCTTAAATGATCCATAAGGATTAATAGGTCGTTAAGCCTAAAAAAAAACAAACAAACAAACTTACTACTCTGGCTATCTAGGCTTTAGCAAAAAACCCAAAATAGCTTTTTAAAGGAACAAAATTTGCTAAGGGTTCTTCTATACGATAACTGAGTCGGTGCACGGGTCTTGTGACCCCACTCCACCCCGGGTATTTATTTTCATTGATTCAATGATACGGTCTCCATCCGCTCTACTTTTTTTCATAAGGTAATATTCAAATAAAATACACATTTTATTGTATCCTGATTATGTACAATGATGGATCATATACAATATAGGTGAACAATTCAACGAGAAAAATTGAAAATAAATACAATGTACCTAAATGCAAATTAGAAACATGTCATATTAGAACATTCCATCTTAAATAAATCAGTGTTTTGTGGAAAATTTAAAAAGCAACTTTAATATTGATAATGCAGTGCTAAAGTTTAAAGAACACAAGATTTTAATCAAATTTGATACTCTCATAGACAAAGACATAAAAAACGATATTCAAAAGTTTCAAGGTTGCAGTTCTTACAATATTGCAGAAAATCGATAATATATATATATATATATATATATATATATATATATATATAAAATCAAGATGTTTGTGTGTGTGTGTGTCTGTTTATCTGTCTGTGTGTCCTTTATACAAATCCACAATTTTTATCCGATTCTCACCACACTTCACACAAATATTCTTTAGGCTGAGTCTGAGCTCCAGGACCATAGATTAGTTTTAAAGCTTTCATTACACCCGAGCAACGCCGGACTATACTGCTAGTAAGTAAATAAATTTATGCAAGAGTAAAACAACAAAAATTAAATATGTCATGTTTAACTGTTTTCGATGCAAAAGTCCACAGCGCTAATATTGATGAAATTTTACAAGCGTTTCCATGATTTTTTTAAATAAGCAACCCCCTTTTAAACAACTGTATGTTATAGAAATTTATGACAAAGTGAAAAAGATGCGTTTCGTTTTCCCAAAAGCAATTGTATTTAAATTTGTCTAAATTTGCTGCGACTCCACTGTTGACATCAACATAGTCTAAGCAACTTTTAAAAAAAGTAAAATTTAATTTTTATCACTTTATGTGAGTTCATATGCTCTACAAAAGGTTTAGATTGCCACTGAAGATGACTCTGATCCCTAAATTTGAATTTGTTTGAATTTCATAATTGTGTTATCATATCCTGCTATAGCAACAAAAAACATCTTTGAGTTAAATTAACAGTAATGTTACTGCACTTGAGAAGTTTTGAAAAAAATGCAGTGGAAGTAATATTAATAATTCAGTGTGTTAAAAGTTAACAAAGACAATTACTAAATAGGTTATTATATAATGTATAGGAAGGAGGGCTTGGAGAACCTGATACTAACAGGCGAGATAGAGGGAAAAAGAGACATGGGAAAGCAGCGGATAACATATTTGAAGAACCTGATCAGTTGGATAACGGAACGAGGGTTGCATGGTGCAACAGGAGAAAGCGTGCTAAGAGCCACTAGGGACAGGGAGATGTGGAAAGCCATCATCGCCTACGTCTTGAAAGGACAGGTCACATAAAAGAATATGTGAGCGCTGTTTGAAAGTTATTCTGATGTTAAATAATGTGCCTCATTTCTGTATTGTGTGAAAAAAAAAAGAATGTGTCTACTTCTATTTCTACTGCAGCGGAATCAAGAATTTCCATTGCAATCACATAAAATAAGACAGTTATTGCCACTGCTGTGTCCATGGAAATGGTACAGCCGTAGTTAAAATGGTTGTCACTTTCCCCACTTCTATCTCCTCCCCGTCCCCACTACTCTCTTAATCAAATCTTAGTTGGATGCATTTCAAGGTGACTTTCGCAGGTATCCACCACTGGAGTGAATTTACTACAAAACCTGACATTCTTATACTCGTTTCCTTTCCTTATCGTCTCTCTTTTCTTCTCTCCCTCTTTCATTTCGCTTCCACTACCTCTCTCTCTCTCTCTCTCTCATTCTTCTTCTTCTTATGGTGATTTTTTAATCATAGCTTAGATATGACACAAGGCCGAAATTTTGGAACACCCAGTGATGACCAAACTCACTATTCAGTTGTAACTAATCTAGCAAGACCAGCTTGCTAACCATTGCGCCACGTCAAAATACCCTTTCTTTCTCTTTTTATGTTAGAAATACCTTTCCTTTGCTGACAGCCTCAACCGGCGCGGCTAGGATTGTTTCCAGAAAACAAATGTCACGCCCTTTCTTTCGGTGAAAGGTGACAAATTAATGCAATGTGTTTGCATCCAAGGTGATAAGATATGGCTGCAGCGAGCATGGGGGGTGGGAATTACGGGTCCCAGTGATGCGTTATCAGAAAGATAGGGCGTTCACTTGCATTGCAAGTTTGTGAGATGCCTACAAGTTCTTCAATATTTTGTCTTATCTAAGAAGGAAAAAAGTAGGCTGTCCTGATTTGTAAACCAATTCATTTTCAAAGTGAATTCGATCCTCAGTGGAGTGCCCTAGTTTTATGGTGTTGCCAAAGTAATTTAAGTTTAACATGTTTTATGCCCTTTCTCTCATTCTCTTTGTCACAGTAGCAAAAGTATTAAATGAAGCAAAGCCACGTCCCTTCAGAAATCTGGCGATCATGACTCACCTCTCCTTTGAAGCTCTTAATAATTTTTTTTTTATATCTCCTAAACCTTTAGGCTTACAGCCTATCACCTTGAATACACCGGTTCTCGCTGGATCACTGAAGTTAAGCAACGTTGAGCCTGGTCAGTACTTAGATGGGTGACCGCTTGGGAATACCAGGTGCTGTAAGCGTATAGTGACGGATGTGCGTTGTGGTGCAGTGGATATCGGCTCGGAAAGAGAAATCGGTGAGCCGAGTTCGAATTCCAGTTGAATACCCTGCATTCACTTAAGCACTGGTACCCCTGGGAAAGGTATTAATCCGTCCCTTCCCTCAAGTTATAGGTTAAATAGCAGGGTAGTACTTGGGGACCCTGTCCTTAAAAACAAATCCCAATGAATCTTGATACTTGAAAAGAAAAAAAAATATTACTAGACACAAAACTTATATAAAAACAACAATAAATTGTTGGAAGAAAAAAGGTTTTACCATCAATAAATAAATAAAATTTAGTTGGCAATAAATGACCCGCCGAGTTTGATATGCCATAAAACAAAACAACCAACCAACCTAAACCTTTATCCACCATCTATTTGCTCAAGCTTGCTAGGTAGGTTATGCGTCGTTTTCCTCTGTCATTTTTCTGTCATTTAAGTATCATATTTTCCAAACCCTCTTTCCTCATTATATGCCCATTATTTCAACTTTCTTTTCCTGGTCTTTTATAAATGTCCTTGTTGCTTTCATTTTCTCTAAAACTTCGTCGTTTCTCACATGTTTGTGGCATTTTATCCTCTGTATCGTTCTGTAGAACCGCATTCCGTTGCTTCATGTTTCTTCTTTATCAACGAAAAGATTGTGCAGCATTTACTACTATATATGAGAACTGATATTACATAGCAGTTCATTACTATTTTCTTTGTTTCCAACAAAGCATCAAGAAACAGGAAAAATAATTAGCAACAAAGAAAAGAAGGTAAAACTGTTATGTAATCGTGCTGACTTATGAAACAGAGAATGCTAAACAATGTCTTCATAGAAGAACTTGAAGCAAAAGAAATTTAGATATGCAGAAGGATACTGAGAACACCATGAACAGAATTTCTTAACATTTTAGAAAAAATCAGAACAAAAATATACATTTGCTTAAAGTCAAGAAATGAAAGTTGATTTTTTTTTGGGAATACATAATGAGGAAAGACAGTTTGGAGAATTTGACATTCGCATGATATACTGAAAACAAAAAGAGCAGAGGGAAGCAGTTATTAACTTACTCGTTGTGGTGCAGTAGATATCGACTCGGAACGACAAATCGGGGAGCCGAGTTCGAATTCCAGTTGACTTCCTTACATTCACTTAAGCACAAATACCCTTGGGAAAGATATTAATCCGTATCTTCCCTCCAGTTATGGGTTAAATAATAGAAGAGACTAGGTTCTATAGCATTGGCTGGCAACCAGTCTACCGCAGAAAGCAATGGCAATCTACTGCGGGATAATCTTCTGTCCAGTCAGTCATGTCTCTTTCGAGACATGATCGCCCAAAGAATGTATCACGTATGGCACTTAACTGACTAAAACAAGCTTTAGATGGATGACAGAATATGACCTGGGTATGATAGTTAGGAAACAAATAATACTTAGAACTACGAAGAATAGGAAGTTGTTAAGAGCCATGATCACCCACATCCTTCTTTTCTTTTATTTCTTTTGCAGAAAGGAGAGGAAACACTAGTTTCATAATACTAGTTTATGATTAGATATAAAGGGCTGGCATATAGTCATGGCTGTCGTTTACTTGGATGTAGAATAGAAAGAAAATATTAGATGATATTAAGGATGAGATTTCATTATCTCAACAATGCCCTTGCAGTAGCCCACCTTAGCGCTGGGTGCTTCAAAAATCGGCACGAAGCATTAATGATGTTTCATACTGCTACGTGTAACCGTGTGTGCGGATCTTTCCGGGGAATGCCAGCTGGTAAAGTTATATGTATTCCTTAACCTTGGGCCATGTCATAACATGTACTTAAGTCACGTGACTAGTCACTACCCTGTTTTCGCTCAGCCAGTTTAGTCTTCATTCAGTTGCGTCACGTCGCAGAATATGAGAAACGTTCGTTTGTCGATTTTGTTTAGCGACATATCACTCTCTATGGGTTACTAGCAGTATAGCCCGGCGTTACTCGGGTGTAATGAAAACTTTAAAACTATTCCATGGTCCTGGTGCTTAGACTCTTTAGACGTTGGCACGAAAGACTAAAAAGCAATAGTTGTTTCCAGTTAAAGCGAAACCGTAGACTGAAAGAAAAATGAATGGATGTAAGTCAAATTTTGATTTCCTGGTATCGATATCAAATAAGATTTTTTTCGTCGTAAACTGAATTTTGAAGGCTAAATAAGTCCTCTGAGTAAATGGTATCATGGCTGAGACTAAGAACTACAATTATACCTACTAAGAGCCAAACCCGAAGCAAAAACTAAAATAAAAGGGCTGAAAAAAATACAGACATACAGTCAGATAAACAGACACACACACAAACATCTTACCTTTTTTATATATATATTATCGATTTTTTGCACTATTGTAAGAACTGCAACCTTGAAACTTCTGAATATAGTTTCTTATGTCTTTGTCTATGAGTGTATCAAATTTGATTAAAATCGGACCACTCCTTCTATCACCCGATTTTTTCGATTATCGATTTTCGATATTCATAGGGGGTACCTTAACACAAAATCTAGCTAAGAACGCTCGCAGACGCTTATAGTACTACTGTGTAAATTTTCAAGAAAATCGGTTCAGCTGTTTCGAAGTCTATAGGTAACGGACACACACACACACACACACACACACACAGACACACACACATACACACAGACAAAGTTCCATTTATAAATAAGTTTAGATTTAGTGCTGAAATCTAAATATTTGGATTTTGGTTGGTTGATTTTGTTTAGCGTCATATCATCCTCCATGGATTATTTAATGCCGAAATCTAAACATTTTGAATACAATTTTATGACTTCAACTAAATATCATAATATCAATTGCATGCCATCAACTAAAGATATTTTGTACGTAATTTTATACTTTCAGGATAAACGCATGTCTTATAGATACATAGTTTTAGCAGCATATCAACTTGTATGCTGAAACTTAAACATATTGAAAGTAATTGTGTGCTTTTTAACTTCAGATATTTTGTACTTTATACTTTCAATGTAAATGCATATTTTTTTAAGTCCGTAGCTTGCAGATAAAATGTGTTGCTCGCAATTTTTAAAGTATTGCTGCTAATTTTACTAGAGAAATGTACTGTTGATAATTTTATTATAAAATGTACTGTTTTGTATTTGAGGGAGGGGTCACTATTTAACAAGATGCTCCAATAGAGTTAATAACAACGGCAATCCTAAAAAGAAAAAAGTTGACCTCAGTGACAAGCCCTACAATGGTAGGTCTGCTGCTATTGTGAATAAGAGTAAATTCAAACAGCTGAGAGAAGTATTACTATTGAAAAACTTCGTGAATGCCTTTCGTGTTTCAAATCCTTATGAGTCATTTAATGTCGATATATAATTTTCTTTGGAGTTTTAAAGTAATCAAAATATATGTTATTCTGTTTTCAAAGTTGGTCCTCAGCTTTTGTGAACATTCATGTTTGTGCGGTCGTGATTACTAGAGGCAGTGATATTTGCGTTTTATGTTGTAGTTTTGTTGACGTTATATTTTAGAATGCAGTTTGTTTTCTTTAAGAAATTTTTGAATATTATATGGATTGTCATGAGTTCTTTCCTGTCCGTTGTTTGATTGATTTCGTTTCACGGCATATCTATGGGTCATCTAAGGTCGAAATCTAAATATTTTAACACAGTTTCATAGCTTAAACTAAATATATTTTGAATGCCTTCAATTACAGACTACGCATTGTTGGTAATTCTACAATAAAATCTATTGCTGGTCAATTTGCTTTAAAAATGTTGGTCATTTCACTATAAATAGGTAATATTAGTATTTTTATATAAAATGTATTGCAGTTATTTTAACTATAAAAATGTATTTTTATACTTTCACAGTATCTTGTTTTTGCTTGGGGTTCATTATTTGCCCTAACACGTTCTACCACCCCGAGTCAGAGTGGAGCTGGGAATAACAGCAATTAAGAGGTAGTTCCTGTTTCACAAATCTTCCAAACTTCCGATCAGAGGCCTTGCTGCTGGATGTTGTTTTTCGTCATATACAGAACATCCGGGCAAAGGTATGTGGAAAAAATGCCGACATTTTCTCATTCTTACCACAAGTGAGAAGAGAGGGGAATGTGTTGACGGCTAGATTTGTTATCGTGAGATTCTGTGCCCATTCAGATGTATTTCTACTATTATATTTGTCTTAAAGAACAATCACTACTTACTGACTGGGTAGGCGCCTCTACGAGAAGAAGTGATTTGGTAAAGTAGCCTCAATGATTATCGCTACCGTAGTGAGTTTGATCGTCGTCTGCTGTTATCTCATATGAGAACATCATCACGGTGTCCTCCCGAACTTCGAAGTTTGGCATGAATCTGCTCAGCTAAAGAGACAAACTCTTTGTAGTTATATATATATATATATGTTGTAGCTGTTTTCTTTCCTTTGAGCTTAAGAGAAACGAAACATTCATTAGCACTATCATCAATGAATTAATATTAAGCCAACAATTAGTTTAATCCATACTGAGTGTCTAACGCTTGTTATTTTCTGCTAAAATTAAATTCAAAGAAATTGAATTTCTGTGCACTCTGGGGTAGCTTTTAGATAACAACCCAGTTTCATCACGCCCTTAGGGTGGTGCATAGAATATGCCGGCGACATCCCCTTCATAGGTGTTAGTGTCCAACAAAATTAGCCGCTAATAGCAACGAACCTAAATATAAAGTAATATACAAAGTGTGTTTTCTTTGTCTTCTTGTTTACAAGTATTCAGCCATATGAAATTTGTTTATAGTTCTTGCTCAATTTAAGGGTCTACTTAAGCCCTGAAGGCCTTTTTCGACTTTACACCCACTTGAACAAATTTATACGACACAAAGCGCATATTGTTTTGGTAAAATGCGCAAATCAGTTGATATTTTCCAGTTGGCAGCCGTTTTCTCACAGATATAACGGGGTCTTGGAGTGTAATAAACCGAAGAAAAATAAATTCTTATATTTTCTTTTTAAGGATCATCCTATGATCGTCACCACATTGAGTCGAAATATTTTAAACACAGTCTTTTTTATTTATTTTTATCCTATTTCTAGGTGACAAAGACAGCTTTGTCAAAAAATGTTTTCTCTTTAGAAACATGTTATGAACACTTATTTTGGGTATTTTATAAGCCTTTCTGAATAACTCGTTTTGACACATTTTCAGTTGATTTCAATTTATCGAATCAATTTTAATTTTTAGGTTGATAAAACGCGTTTGTGCGCACGCACAGGTGCATTTTCCCGCTAACTTGTCAGCTATAAATGCTATTTCATTTTTTTTTAGGTTTTTGAATTGCTATCTTTGCCTTACGAGTGGGCCTGTGCCGTCTAAAATTACAGCAAAATATTTACGTCGATATGCCCTCTAAAATGACGGCAACATACATATTGATGTATTTACTATTGAGTATCTTATATTAAGACATAAGAAAAAATAATCCAAACCCCCTGAGCCCTGACAGGAGGAATATATATTGCATCTTTAAAAGAGGCTGCAGACAAACAAGATGGTACTCGAGTGAAAGAGCAGCAACACGTGCGTAGATGAAAGGAAAGAGGTTTATTGTAAAGAGGATGCACTACGGCAAGACAGGAATTCTGGTATCAGGCTAGTAATTGCGGATGCAAGTTCCAGGTATTTCTTGTGTTCACTATATATCGCTGCTAATATTGTTAGTGCAAATAGACGATAGGAAATATGGGACACTCCATTACAGCAATGTTCTTCACTACTTGACGACATAATTATTTCAAAAGAATAAAATAATAAGCCACAATTAAAGAGCAAACACGCGGCAAAAGCTTTCTTAATTGGTTGTAAAGTTTAATAACTGGTAGTAAAGAGAATGAACTGAGCCGATGCTGCTTCGCTAGTGTCTCTGTAATAAACTGAGTAGACGCTGCTTCGCTATTGTCTCTCTCTCCATGAGCGTAACAGGAGGGAATATATATATATATATATATATATATATATATATATATACACACACACAACGATTTTTGTTTTATTATAGATAAGATTATTTATTTAAATAGTCAAATTATTAGCAAACAACAGAGACTGACCGTCCTATTCGAACAAGGCTCTGGCTGCACCCGCTTTCCCACTAGAGAAACCGCTTCTACGGTCGACATGTCCGAATTTAAGAGTGCATTCCTTAAATAAGGAATTCAAACCTAGCTCTTAGCAATACGGCTTCCTTGGCGAAATTGGTAAAGGCGTGTTTCAGCCGGAGAAGCGTCTTTACCAAGAAAACAAATCACATTAGATAAATTTTTTCTCCATAGGAGATGGAATATTGAAGTGTGTATAAAAAAATAACACAAACATAAAGATTTGATTTCAATTCCAGTACCAGCAAGATCTTTGCTTACCATACTGACAACACACAGTTCTTGATAGTGACTGTGATAATCAAAAGTTATTGTAAATAACAAGAAAAAAAGAAACATAGAAATAGTGAACAACGTATTCATAACTTTAATCCCGGTGTACTTCTCATTCGGAAATTAGAAAGATGGAATAAAAGTTGTGGAAACAGATCTTGTCAGTAGAATTTAATAAAACTTATTTGAATTCTTTTTGTCTTGTAATTACATCTTATATATATATATATATATATAAGGTGTGTAAAGTATTTAAGTACAGAATTATACTTACACAAAAATGACTCTTAGAAACAGATAATGATGTCTTTTTACTGAAAAAATTGTGATAAGAATAAAGATATTTGTTCGGTAATTTTATTCGATAAAGTCTCCTTCAGTTTCGATAATAGCTTCTATGCGAGGTCTGAATCGCTTACATGCTAGGATCAAGTGGGCGTTGTTCATATTTGATATTACTCTGACTATCGAGGCTTTTAGAGGTTCTTTAGTTTATTGAGGGTACTCATGAAATTCTTTCTCAACTACGTTGCATACATAGTAGTTCAATGGACTGAGATCTGGTGAGCTAGGAGGCCAAAAGGTATTGGTTACGTGATCATAACACTTTTTGCCATGCATTCCTGCTTTGTTTGAACCTTGTATGATGGTGCCGAGTCGTGTTGAAACACATAATGTATTCGGTTGTGTCCATCGTCGATCCATGGCCTAACCATTGTTTCAAAAGCATTCTGTGCAGGCAGCAAAGTTTACTTTAAGAAATTGTGGAAAAAAAGTTAGGAGTCATTGCGTGTCCTTAACGGCTGACAACGACCAAAGCCATAAAAGTGGCAGAAAACTTTGGATGCCTTACTCTTTGAACTCCCGAAGGATCAGCACATAAACATCTATCATATCTTTTGTTTGCTTTCTGGTCTCGATCAAAGTTTTTCTTTTGAGAACCAAATTACATCTTTCGCTGCTGGATTTTCAAGTTTATTTAGGAGCTTCTTATATCTAATCAAGCGAATTCAATTTACCTTTTCAAACATAAAATGACCTTTTTTATTGTTGTGGATTCCGGGTGAGGAACCACACAAAACAATGAACTACAACACAGATATTTGAGATAGAAAAATAAGTTATATTAAACGTAAAGATACAACTGGAATGCAGGTTAGTAGTCCAGGAATACAATTAGTAAGGAATATATATGTTATGTTGTTCCAAAAGATCGTAAACACTTGCAAAAAATTGAAATTTTACTCGTAAAAACAACAAAAATTATTGCTCAAATAAAGACCATCATTTTTCAAGACTTTCTGCCATCGATCTGCAAGCTTTCAGGTCTGGTCAAAGTACCATTCAGCCGGCTTCGATTCAAAAAATTCTTGACACGCTTCTGCGACTTCATCAAACGATTCGAATCGGCGGCCCTTCAGAAAGTGTTGCATTGAGCGGAAAAGGCCGTAATCTGATGTAGCACAATCAGGACTGTAGGCTGGATGTGGCAGAACCTCAACGACATCCAGCTCTTCAAACTTGTCTTTGGTTTTCCTGGCGGTGTATAGCTTGGCATTTTCCTGCTGCATCAAAGCGCGCTTTTGGTTAATCAGAGCCGGGTACTTTTGCTTCAACTTTTCGCATACCCGCTCAAGTTGCTGACAGTAAAGTTCAGCACTGATGGCACGACCATTCGGAACCAACTCCAAATGCACGATTCCTTCAAAATTCCACCAAATGCTTAACATGGCTTTCTTGTCGAATCGATCTTGTTTTGGAACTGACGGTGTCTCTTGCCCTTTCTGAACCCATCGCTTGTCTCGATTGTGCTGGACCAGATAGACCCATTTCGCAAGTGTTTATGAACTTTTGGGACAACCTAATATACAAGTCTTGAAGTGAAGCCGTGCTGGAAATAGTATATCCGTGTAATATTATTCTGGCTGAGTGGAGCTCAGAGCTACTATGGCTATTGACGCGGTATTCTCTGTGTAACTTCGGTATCTTCCGGTAACTTACGGATCAGTCACTATTCTCTCTACGGCAGGAGTAATATATATATATATATATACTCAAGTAGAGTCCATTATCATAGAAAAAGGGGAGCTCCCACAACACTTATCACATATATCTTGTATCTGATGTCTTTTTGAACATCATTTCGGATTGTTTCTTTTGACACATGGTGTTCTTTTGCAATCGATCTCATAGTTCTTCTGGGATTGCCATCAATGTTCTGCTGTATTTGCCGAATAGATTCAGGTGTTCTAATGGTATTAGTGCGTCTAAATGTTTTTGCGTTTTGAATACTGAAGATACATTTCTCATCTTTGACCTCTAGCTCCTTTATAGGCGAACTTGAAAAATTGTGCATTTCCAAATTGCTATGCTCAGCCTTTATAGCCACAATAACTGTAAAGTGATGCCTAGTTTTGTAATCGGTTTTTCCTATGTTTATTACTCACTGGGTACTAGACGGCTGGTTAAGCTTAATTTAATACATAACTAGGGAAGTGGGGTCGTTAAATCTGACTACTTTTAAAAGTCCGTCGCTACTTGCAACTTTTGGGAGTAACTGGGCTAATGTGGTTTATTAATAAGGAAAATCACTTCTAAATTTAGTATCTCTAAACTTTCAAATGTACTTGGCTATTTGTTAGCTTGATCTGGCCATTCTGCATGCAAGGGTGTTTGATGTCTATTAATGGGTAACTTTTCAACCCAGTCATTTCTGTTTTCATTGACTGCGCTGTAGTTATAGTCTCAAGGCAGACTTATTGAATTTGTCACATGTGCAAGTGTTCTCATTCCGCCTGCTTGTGTGTAGGCGTTCGTTTGCATCTGTTTCTGTATTTTATTCTCTCTCTCCCTCCTTCCCTCTCTCTCCCTCTCTCTCTCTCTCTCTTTCTCTCTCTTCCTCTATTTGTTCGATTGCATTTCTGTTTGTACCAGAACATCTGACTTTTTGCGAAAATATTGGTGATATAATAAAACTATGAGGAATTCATAGAATGGAAAGAAGTTCACCGTGACCTGGGTGATAGCATGATAGCATGTGTTTGGGTCCCACCTATGGGGAAATAGTGAACGCTCAAATAAAAAACAAAACACTATGAAAGTATAAAAATACATAAAATATGGCAAAATTTTATCAGTAGTTGAAGGCATGCAATTGCATTCTCAATCAAACAACGAACATGAAAGAACTCTTTCATGACATGAATCCATATAATATCCAACAATTTCTTAATGAAAACAAACTGTATTCCAAAACGTAACTTCAACAAATTTACAACATAAGACACACATATCACCGCTTCTAGTAATTACGTCCACACAAACATGTATATGCACAAAAGCTAAGTATCATCTACTATGTATTCACTTGTCAAAGCAGAATAACATATATTCTTGTTATTTCAAAGCTTCCAAGATAATTTAAATGAGCCATAAGGATTTGAACTGCTGTTAAACAAACAAACGTATAATTATTACTGGATTTATTTTAGAAAGTATTAATATTGTATATTCTTTTGAATCCTATAATCAGTAGCTGATTTTCATTTTATTTTTATAGGTAATGTTGGGTTTGACAGTAAGCATTAACGAGTTAAATATGTTATATAAATTCTATGTACTATATACATTTAGGACGTGGGCGATCATGTCTCTGCATGACTTCCTTTTGTGATAGTAAATAGACTACTCACGTCTAAACTTATAAATAAAGCTTTGTCTGTGTGTATATGTGCCTGTGTCTGCGTACGTTACCTATAGACTCCGAAACGGCTAAACCGATTTTCTTGAAAATTTACACAGTTATACTATAAGCATCTGCGAGTGTTCTTAGGTAGGTTTTGTTTCGAGGTACCCCCTATGAATATCGAAAATCGATAATCGAAAAAATCGGGTTATAGAAGGAGAGGTCCGATTTTAATCAAATTTGATACACTCACAGACAAAGACATAAGAAACGATTGTTCAGAAGTTTCACGGTTGCAGTTTTTACAATTGTGCAGAAACTCGATAATATATATATATATATATATAAGGCAAGATGTTTCTGTGTGTGTCTGTTTATCTGCCTCTGTCTGTATTTTTTCAGCCCTTTTATTTTAGTTTTTGCTTCGGGTTTGACTCTAAGTAGGTATAATTGTAGTCTTAGTCTCAGCTATGATACCATTTACTCAGAGGATTTATTTAGCCTTCAAAATTCATTTTGTGATAAAAAAAAAATTATTTGATATCGATACCAGGAAATCAAAATGTGATTTACATCCATTCATTTTTCTTTCATTCTACGGTTTCGCTTTAACTGGAAACAACTATTGCTGTTTAGTCTTTCGTGCCAACGTCCAAAGAGTCTGAGCTCCAGGACCATGGATTAGTTTTAAAGCTTTCATTACACCCGAGCGACGCTGGGCTATACTGCTAGCTTATAAATAAGTTTAGATTAAACAACATGAAACAAAAAATTTTTCAACAATAATTCTCCAGATCATGTTATTGATTAAGAAATATATTTGGATTAAAAGAATTTTTTAAAAAATAATATCAGTCAGTCAGTTAAGCGCCATACGTCATACCCGCTTGGGTGATCAGGTCTCGAAAGAGACATAACTGGCCAAAAGATTTTCCCATTACTTTCTGCGGTAGACTGGTTGCCAACCAAGGCTACAGAACCCAATCTGTCTTGCTACTTAACCTGTAGCTGCAAAGAAAATCGACGGGTTCATACCTTCCCAAGGATATTTGTGCGCAAGTGAATGCAACGAAAGTAATCTGGAATTCGAACTCGCTTCTGAGCTAATATCCACTGCACCACAACTCACCCCCAACAAAAAAAATAATATAGGCATTCGACTGGATATCAACAAAAACAAAGATTCTATCAAAATACTTTGTTGTAACCAGATGCATCCTATCAATAAACAAGGTGAAAAAGCCATTGAAATATAATCCAAAGTTATATAACACTTATTGATCCCAACAAATACTTTAGATTTATCATTTAGTGCAAAAAACTTAAAAACGTCTAATCTAATAATTCAGCAACTCAGACATCTATCCTATGTAAAAATAATATTGTTTTTCAATTCTTGTGTCCTTTGAGAGATTGTATCTCCAACTAACAATCAACGAACAACATTAAATTCTTAAGTTGGCCAATAACAGCATCACACTCTCTTGTAGGCTGACTTGTCATTTATCAAAATTTAGTATAATTCACGCACATGTAGATCAACATCTCACAAAGAACCAAAATAATATTAACATAAGGTAAAGTTTAATGGATAACACCAAAATATTATATAAGACTCAATGTAAAGAAAGACCCAGCATTCTTGAAGCCGTTGTAATACAAGAGAAGTAGTCAACGTTAAACAGGGTATATTTTTTTCATAGAAGAGAGTATATTCAAAGCTAAACTTATTTATAAATGGAACTTTGTGTGTGTGTGTGTGTGTGTGTGTGTGTGTGTGTGTCCGTTACCTATAGACTCCGAAACGACTAAACCGATTTTCTTGAAAATTTACACAGTTGTACTATAAGCGTCTGCGAGTGTTCTTAGCTAGGTTTTGTGTCGAGATATCCCCTATGAATATCGATAATCGAAAAAATCGGGTTATAGAAGGAGTGATCCGATTTTAATCAAATTTGATACACTCATAGACAAAGACATAAGAAACGATATTTAGAAGTTTCAGGGTTGCAGTACTTACAATAGTGCAGAAAATCGATAATATATATATATATATATATATATATATATATATATATAAAAGGCAAGATGTTTGTGTGTGTGTGTTTGTTTATCTGACTGTATGTCTGTATTTTTTCAGCCCTTTTATTTTAGTTTTTGCTTTGGGGTTGGCTCTAAGTAGGTATAATTGTAGTTCTTAGTCTCAGCCATGATACCATTTACTCAGAGGACATATTTAACCTTCAAAATTCAGTTTACGACGAAAAAATCTTATTTCATATCGATACCAGGAAATCAAAATTTGACTTACATCCATTCATTTTTCTTTCAGTCTACGGTTTCGCTTTAACTGGAAACAACTATTGCTTTTTAGTCTTTCGTGCCAACGTTCAAAGAGTCTGAACTCCAGGACCATGGATTAGTTTTAAAGCTTTTATTACACCCGAGCAACGCCGGGCTATACTGCTAGTGAGTAATAAAAAAAAATGCACGTACACATCAGTTTGATTGTTGTAGATGTCACCTTTAAGTGACTTGAAATTGGTTCCAACAAGCTAAGGAACGCCACAATTTGCTGAACATGCTATTCTAATAACGCACAAAATGAATATGCAATTCTTGAAAACGTATGTAGTGACAGCCTAAAGTACCCAAATGGCTACAATAAATTAACTTTCGAATGTTAATTTTGACATAAAAATTAGTTGGAAATTAAAAAAAACCTAAATAAAATGTTGTACAGACAGATTTTGTAGGTATTGTCTAATAAAACTTGTTTAAAAGAATTCTTACTGCTTAACTCACCTCACACACACACACACACACACACACACACACACACACACACACAGCTACTCCGGCATATACGCATCGCTCATTCAATAATGAATTAGAGCACTCTAGCTATTGGGCGTGTTTATACGCGCTAAAAAGCCTGCCTTCTTCTACTGGACGCTCGTGGCCTAGGGGTAGAATCACCGACTGACGCCGATTCGGTCGGGTTTCAATCCTGGGTTAGGAAGCGATCGGAGTCTAAGTTGTACTGAGGAGCTGCGATATCCTAATGGGGGATAACCTGTATAGAAATTGCTAATAATCCTCTCAATTGTTGTCGTGGACCCGGTTAAGAAGTCAATCAAGAATAATATAACAACCAAAAATAGGAAATAACTATATATATATATATATATATATATATATATATAAAGCAAAATACAATACGTGGAACTGTTAGTAGAACGAATAAATACGGGTTAGGAAATAATACTATAACTGGAACTCGCAATAGTCGTACGGTAGCAGTCTTGGCTATATCTGCCTATCGCTCTCTGCTGATCTTTTGATCTCTGCCCTCCTCTTGTGAAGGAAAGTATATGTAGTTGTAGGAAGAGTTCAATCCGTTGAATGGTTGATGCCACCATGACAATTGTATATAACAAATATACCTTTCTGTTGTTTTAACTTTTCAACTTCTTTATAAATAAAATTTTATGATACGCTTAGCTGGATTGCATAACAAAACTGACACCTCCAAAGCAAGTTATTATGAATCGTTTTTAAACTTCTTACTCCGTGTTTTCTTTCCCCCTCAGAATTTGGCCGCCATGATTCTTATCTTCTTCTCTTTTGTGACTCTTAATAATGTTTGTCTTTTCACCATCTCTCCGATTTCCTGTTTTGCCGTTCATTTATAAAAACATGTTACCTAGGTTATTCACTCTTTCCCCGTCCTTCTAATCTTCGATACGTCTTATAAGTGTCAAATTCTTCAAGCCCTCTGTCCACACTGTGTCCTAGTATTTTCAACTGTCTCTTTTAGATTCTAACTACAAACGTTCTTTTAGTTTTCCATAAAACTTCCTTGTTATTCACATGTTCAGGCCATTGTATTCTATGCCATTTTTTTTTCATTTGTGAGGCAAGTTTTTTTCATAAGGACAGATATTATAGTCTAAACGGCGCACAATATATTTTTCTTGTAAGCTTATCCCGATTATTTTGTCCACATCGCTTAATACCGATTTTATTATGAACACGTTGACTTACAGAATAAAAGTTTTCATAGTATCATCATCATTAATCCATCACACCCAGATGGTGCATAGGGCAGCAACTTTTTGTTGCTGTTTCTGTAACAAACTGTTTCTTTACGGGACAGGGTTGTTAGCCCTGCACCCAACGCCCAAACCTGGTGGACCATTCTTGGTCCTTACGTTTACAGCACCTGATATTCCCAAATGGTCACTCAAGTACTGACCAGGCTCGATGTTGCTTAACTTCGGTGATCAGACGGGAACCGGCGTATTCAACACGATATAGCCGTAGACGTTCATAGGATAGTTCAACACCAAAAGAAAAGAGTAAAAGTGAGAAAAAAACTGTCTTGCCACATTCTTCTAAGTGTGGAGAAATTATAAATACGGTCTTTGACGCTTTTTGGAAATACGCAACTGTCACAACCACATGGCAGTCTACAATACGTCTTTTTTTTTTTTGTTTTCTTTCTTATTGTAACTAGCAATTAAGGAAAAAAATCGAATTTCCCCAGACTAAAAGTTTCAGTTGAGAACCAGTCCTAATTTATTTTCGTTTATTGTTTATTTTGTTTATTTGTTTTAGCCTTTTTGACAACTTTTTTACATTAACACTAAACAATTGAGTCTAACAAACTCTTACTACCGCTGTGTGTATCATTCTTAGTGATTGTCTCCCAAAACTGTGGTACTTTGCCAGGCTCACTAAAACTTAATAAATTCCCAATGATACCTTACCAGGAATTAGTGTCTTGCAATTTCGTCTCGCAGACCATTATTAATTGAGAGACTTCAATCATCAGTTGGTGCCTCACACTTGTGACCAAGCCAAGCCTAATTAAACAAAACGGCACTTCAGCATCGACTATTCGTTTTTAATCTCTTCTCGCAGACTATTTGTCCTGCAAGGAACTTTATCCTCGCTTGGTGCCTTATCTCTCGTAGTTTTGTGCTAGAAGCACACCTTCGTAAGTATTTTTCCATAGTTCAAAATTTGAAACTTTTATTCCTTCATAAAACAAACGTACGTCTTCCATTAAACCTCTAATGCATTCATTTCCATGTTGTATTGATCTTAATTCTGTAAAGTATAGTGCCACAGCCTCAAAATTCAAAGTGTTGCTTCGGCGGTTTCTCTAACAAATGGGTTTTTACGAAGTGACATTGTCAACTCTATACTAAGCCAGGTTTGAATTCAGATTTGTTTTTCTCCTAGACTGGCTAGCAATCGAGCCTAGATAACTCTATCTGCTATTGTTTTATTGGACTCAGTTTAATAAACGCTGTTTTACATCCTGTCTATTTTCTTATTATAAAATTACAAACTTGTTAGATCCCATACCCAATTCAAATTCAATTTTTTTAAATCATTTCATCCTAAGCAAGGCAGTTTTACTGCCACTGTTGCGCATGGGGGTTACAAAGGTGAAAGTGATGATAAAGAGGGGCAGGTTACAACGAATATTAGGATGAGGGTAATAGACGGATGAGAACACCGTTGTAATGGGGGTGGAGTGAATGGAGAAAAGAGCTTGAGAGAAAGGATGCGAGACAGTGAATTAGATGTCTATTGACCTTACATTTAAATTCCTGGAGATTGTAGAAGCCGGGAAAGTATTTGTAGAAGAGGCATAGGGAAGGCACGTCACGCCGGTGAGAGAGCGACTGCGGCCGAGCTGCCAAGTCGGTATCGATCACATTACAGAGGAGGGATTGAGAAAAGGTCATTTTTATAGTGTATGGATGAAATAGAGACTAGGTTGGTGTTTTCAGCATAACTGGGAAATGATGATTACATTGATACAAAAATCGAATTCAAGGATGTTTATATATATATATATATATATATATATATATATATACGTTATTTTAGTGAATACTCGTATCTGGATAGACGTTCCATTTATTTATTAGATAGTATATTTATTTATTTTCGTCGAACGGCTTGAATATTTGAGAAATCTTATTAGAGCAAAATATGCACTCTCCAGCAGAATTCGAACCTGCGTTCCCCTCGGGAGAACCGTCATTAGATCTGACTTGCTTTAACCACTCGGTGACAAAATGCATTGATGCTCAAGCAAAGCCGAATTGTGCCTTTAAAAATAGATTTTTCTTTGACTCTTGAAATACACACATCTCTTCAGTTTCTCATTCTAACGTAAATAAAGCAATTTATAAAGAACAGAGAGAAATATGTTTATCTATTAATGCGGTATGTTTTAATTGCTTAATCGTTATTATTTCAAGAATTAGAGAAAAATTAACCCATAGCTGGGGGAAGAAGAGCTGGATTCATAACTTTCCCAAGGGTATTTGCGCGTAAATGAATATAACAAACACAACGGGAATTTAGAACTCGACTTCCTGATTATCAATTCCCACATAAGCAAGCTTCTAGTGGCTGGTATTCTCTAACGGTCAACCATCCTAGGTACTGGCCAGGCCTGGAGTTGCTTAACTTCGGTGATCGTACGGGAATCGGTATTTCAACGTGATGCTGCCGTAAGTCGTGAACATTATGTTATAGTGGAACATCCTGCCATCCCCGAGAATGGAATGCTCTAGACTTTAAAGGACGGTGACAAGCGATACGAGGGAGGCAAAACGTCTTAGGCGAAGGCATTCTGTACTTGATAGTATATTCCGCTCCTACTCGTTGATTGCTTATCTGTATCTTATTGTTAATTGTACATTCGTACAATAAATCCGTTATATCGTATTCCTGTGTCGAGTACCATTCTTCCACTAATCTTTACACTGATATTCCTTTCCGGGGTATATTACATTAGTATAAAAACGATATGTGTTGTACTTGCGACTCTAATTGATAACGAGACTTCTAACCTGTTATATAGTCATTTTTAATGCTAGTTTTATCAAAGACAAGCATAACATGATGTAAGGGATCAAATACCCAACGGAGTCGTGAATGTATTAATATCAACTGCAAATATCGATGAACTGTGATGAAGTTGAATTTTATTTGCTGGAATCGTTATCCATATAAGTTACAAAGCAGGAGATTGTCGACAGATTTAGCAAGTTTCCTTGTGTTGTGCCCGGTCTCTTTGTCAGATGATGAACTCCTCTCTGCTAGTTACTTCTGATGTTTGCTCAGTTTGAGAATAAAATGCAACAACAATTTTCCGATTTCTGAATGCGTAAACGTTTAGAGGCTGGCTCTGCGCAGCGGACATCTCAGTGGCAGAAGTTACAGTCAATTTAGATTAAAACTGAAGATTTATTTTTTCCTCTTTTTGTCTGTTTTTAAATTTTTAAAAGTTTTACTGGAATAATTTTTTAACCAATGCTTAAATGAAGGCTTAAGAATTAATTTTTGGCAAACTTAGACATACATACCCGAAAAAAAGAAACGGTATGTTAAAAATTTGTTTTTTCTGTTGACGCCGCTATTATTATTAGCGTCACCCCTTAACAGTGTTTGATTTAAAAAGGCGATTATTAGAATTGTAATAAAACCTAAACATATTGGCGTGTATTTATACATTGCTTTTGTCTTGAGAATTTACAGCAAAAATAATAAACAGTATTTATTAGACGAGTGGGCCCCTGCCATGAAAAAGGTCCGTAAAATATATCGATATGCCGTCTAAAATTATGGCAACATAGATATTAATGTAGCTAATATTAAGCATCTTACCTTAAACATAAGAAAAAACAATAATCCAAACCCCTGAGTATGATAGGAGGGAAATATATATATATATAGATAGATAGATAGATAGATAGATTATAACTGAGTATATTTTTACACACACACACACACACACACACACACACACACACACACACATATATATATATATATATATATATATATATTTTAATTAACTTTAATCCAAAAGGAAAAGTAGGAAGGTAAATCCCAAAGAGCCGATCCTAATTAATATTAATATTTTAATAATAAAAATGATACAGGTGAAGAGTTCCATGTAATTAAAATTACAGAGCCAATTATAAAATAAAATAAATTTCGATGTTCAAAACTGTTTAATGATCATTTCAACATGAAATCCCTAAGAGAGATTTTACATCTCATCGGCAACTACCACATTTCAAAATGAAATAAAAAAGAAATAAAAATGAAGGTTAAGAATTAAAAAATTTACGTCACAAAAAAAAAAATCGGTTAGCAATCAGTGTCTATTTTTAGATTTTGGACAATTTTACATTTCTTTTCTTAGCTTACTTCCCTGTCAACCAGCCCTCCCCACTTTTACTTTCTTCCTTTTTACTTCCTTTCTTTTTCTTTTTATTATCCCCCCTACCATTTCTTTCGATTAGATAAGGCTAAATTTCAACTTTTAACTCTCGACTCAGTTAAGAAGTAGGGGTTTTCAAAAAATCTAGAAATAAAAATACATAGATTTCTGTCTGCTTTCTTATTAATCCCACCCCTTTAATTTTCCGTGATGAAATTTTTTTTTAACTTCCGCCGGTAAAATATCTTTGTTCATTTTGTTATTTGGTTTTTTGTAATAAAAAATTCGTTGCTGATGATACGAGAAATTTCTCGTAGAAATGGCCATTCAGCGAATTTGAACATCGGAATTTGTTTTATTTTATAATTGCCTCTATAATTTGAATATAAATTGCATTGAGCCTTCCACCTTGATCAGTTTTAATATTAATGTAATTAATATTAATTAGGATCGGATTTTGGGGATTTACCTACCTGCTTTTTCTTTCGGATTAAAGTTATAAAATATATACCATTATTACCGATATATTGGGAGGCTTTCCTTTCAGTTTAACTACTAGAATTCTTTCAGATATCTGGTAGTATCCCATAACGCATTTTCTTGTGTTTTATCCAGTATAATGCTGACTTCTTTTTCATTATTTTCACCTCCTGTGTATATATTTCTGTGGTCGTCACTGATGAAGTCTCCATTGCTTGTTCATTTTGATTCGCATGTGTCTAAAATGTGTCTCTTTAATCTAGTCATCACTTGTTTCACGTTTTCCAGCTGTTCACAGTTGTTCATGGTTCTGACATTCCACGTCCCAAAAGTTATTTTTGTTTGTTGCGAACAGTCGCAGGGTAACAGTCTGGCGACACCTGTCGCTCATGTCCTTCAATTCTGAGGAAATTTATCCCCTTTATGCTGTTAATGCTAACAGTCGCAGGATGACGGTTCAGTGACACCTGTAGAGCATGCCGTTCGTTACTGGACGAGGAGTCAATGTCTTTAGGCTTAAACCCTTCATACCGTTAGTGTTTGTCATATTGTTGTGCAAGTACATGAATATACGTAGGAAAAATAGTAAAGTGGTTTTCCATTGCCTTCTCCGCGGTGTTTTATCGAGACACCACCTCTAGTTAACTGGCCGTTGACTCCTGAAAAGTTCATCCGCTCTTTGTAGGTTTAAGTTTTTGCCCTACCGGATTGCTAACATCCTGTGAGACAGACAGACAAAAAAACTTATCGGATAGGAACGGAGGGAGAGAATGAAAAATGTAAATATTAAGTACGTACTTAGTATCAGTTCGAATGACCACTCTTATAGAGAAAGATAATGTAGATTCCCCAGATTAACATTTCGTTGCTAGCAGACAAAAATAGCTTACAATTAAAATTTTATTCCATTTTTCAAAAATATTTTGTTAAAAAAAACATATAAATATACCTTTTTTTATCTTTTGGCAACTCGGTAGCAATTAATCTTAAATAAAAAACGAACCCATATATATATATATATATATATATATATATATTCAAAACATATACTGTTAAATATAAGAGACAATGAATGTCTATTATGTTTAATCATGAGCCGTTCTAAACGTCGTCGTATTTTGGCTTTAATTTCAGTGGAAAATAAAGACAAAAGTTCTCCAACATTTGGATAATTTTTTTTTAATTTGGTTCTAAGCTTTCAGCTCACATGAGCCATCTTTAGAGAGATCACCAAAACGGTAAGACAATAACATCCACCATCACCGACGATTTTATTTTGTGTTGACATAAAACTCCGCTAGGCAACGGCAATAGTTACCAAAAATAACAAACGCAGTTCGCAAATTTGCAATGCTGTTCTATGACGTCACACCGCGTGATAGCGCGAAATGACAACAAAACCATGTATTCAAATGCAATGAAATTTAATTTTAAAGCTTAGAACCAATTTTTAAAAAAATTATCCAAATGTTGGAGAATTTTTGTCTTTATTTTCCACTGAAATTAAAGCCAAAATACGACGACGTTTAGAACGGCTCATGATTAAACATAATAGACATTCATTGTCTCTCATATTTAACAGTATATGATTAGAAAATTCTTTGCTGCCTCGGTACACACACACACACACACACACACACACATATATATATATATATATATACACGGCGGTAAAAATCCAGGTTAAGAATGGTAAATAATCCAGGAGGATCCTAGTAATATCGCTTGAATATTAAAATTGATCCAAGAGAGAGCTCAATGTAAAATTAATTTTATTTACAGAGAAAATATTTATTTATTTATCTGTAAATTCAGATAAATATTATCTGAATTTACAGACACGGGCCTATAGAATAGGGAGAGAGAGAGAGAAACAGACAGCAACAGAGAGATGGGTAGAAATATTAGCCTATGCACAATTTTAGATGAAAACCTCAATATTAAAATTTCAGCATCAAACAGCCTGAATCCATTGAGAAGAACCTGTTAAGATAATTGAAATTTACTTGCATCGCATAAGATTCGTATACGATTCCTCTCAATAGCCTGATGGTAAGACACAGGCCGAGTCGTTAATGCTCGTTTTATATCAGGATGATATGAGTGTAAAGCTTACAGTACCGGATGCTCCTAAGCGGTACCTCATCTACGTACTGACCAGATTAGACGATGCTTAATTTCGGTGATCTAATGGAAACTAATATCTTCAGCACGATCTGGCCATAAGTAATTGTGATTTTTTTTCAAGTAATACAATCAATTAACTAATCCTCAAATATAGACAGAGCATATGTCATAGGAAACACCTGCCTAAATGTGATTAACATCTATCTCTTTTATATTTTCATCGTAACTCACGTGCTAAATATTTTTCGGATAACTGGTATAAAGTAAAATATGGTCCCATTTCTTGTCAAGTTTGGTGGCAATGCAAAAAACAAATAAATTAATTTCGTTTGTGAGATTTCACACAGAGGTTTTCATTTACAAACCCCAAATCTGTAGACACAAAAAATAAACATAAATAACCAATATCGTTGCAGTCTTCTCAATTATAATAAAGACCGTTGTATATATATAAATATATATATTTCCCTCCTGTAACGCTCATGGTGAGAGAAACAGAAGTGAGGCAGCGTCGGCTCAGTTCATACTCTTTGCTACCAGTTATGAAAGCTTTTGTCACGTGTTTGCTCTTTAACAGTGTCTTATATATATATAGTTATGAATTAATTGTACATTGCGGCATGGAAATTTCTATGTTTCGAGATAGATTCTCATCATCAGGCAATGTTTGATGTTGGTTGTACAGATGATTTACATTTACAAATTTTGATTTTTTAAATGTAAATAATCTGTAAATCATTTTTGATGAAATTTTGAAATGTAAATCATCTGTACAGCCAACATCAAACATTTCCTGATGATGAGAATCTGTTTCGAAACATAGAAATTTCCGTGTCGCAATGTACAATTCTTTCATAATTATATTAAGATCTATAATATTTATTATATTGAGCACTATTCATAATAAAATAAATGCCGGGACAGTCACCTGGAATTATATATATATATATATATATATATATATATATATATATATATATATATTATGGATTCTCCCGTCGATTTCGACGTATGAGTGTCTAACCTCAGTTAGACTACCATACAAAGAATTGAATAGAGTGGTGAAGGCTTGTGTAGCACCATCCACACTTTTTGGAACTGCTGATAACAAACAATCGGTGCAGAAGTTTGCCACGGATCGCATGAACAGCAGACCTCAGATATTTAACCCATAACTGGAGGGAAGGGACGGATTAATACCTTTCCCAAGGGTACCAGTGCGTAAGTGAATGCAGAGTGTTTTGACTGGAAATCGAACTCGGCTCACCGATTCCTCTTTCCGAGCCGATATCCCCTGCACCACAACACACATCCGTCAATAATCGCTTACAGCACCTGGTATTCCCAAACGGTCACCGATTTAGTACTGACCAGGCTCAACTTCGGTGATCGAGCGAGAACCGGTGTATTCAACGTGATATGACCGTAACTATATATATATATATATATATAAGCAGCTAACCTAGAGAGCCAATGAACCTACCAAGGTTTCACCAAATTGGATCTTCAGCCAACTTTCTCTGAAGATCCAATTTGGTGAGACCTTGGTAGGTTCGTTGGCTCCCTAGCCTAGCTACTTTCTTATTTATTTGCTCTACCAGTGTATTGAGCACTCTTGCTGTTAGGTTACGCGTCTCGATTTTTTTTTCTTTCGACTAGTACTTTGACTAATGTTCAAGTGCTTAGTTCGTTTCTTTTTTTGTTTCCTTTTTTTTATTTTTCCCCCCTCCGCGTTTATACTCTGGTGTTTTTTCGAGACGTGTTCAAAGACAAATTTACAGTTATATATATATATATATATATATATATATATATATATATATATATATATATATATATATATATACTCTGTATTATAATAAAAACCGTTGTGTATTTATTTAGATAGATAGATAGAATGATAGAATTTTCCATCCCAGCCTTTAGATTACTTTGTTGTTTTTTTTTCTCATGTCTTAATAGAAGTGCGTTGTGGTGCATTGGATATCGGCTCGGAACGAGAAATCGGGGAGCCGGTTTCGAATTCCAGCTGAATTCATTGCCTTCACTTATGCGCAAATACTCTTTGGAAAGGTATTAATCCGTCTATTCCTTCCAGTTATAGGTTAAATAACAGAACAGATTGGGCTCTATAGCCTTGGTCGCAACCAGTCTACCGCAGAAAGCAATGGCAACCTACTGCAGGATAATCTTCTGCCCAGTCAGTCATGTCTCTTTCGAGACCTGATCGCCCAAGCGTGTATTACGTATGGCATTTAACTGACTGACTTAATGGAAGATACTCAACAGTAGGTACATCACTATATATGTTGCCGTCGTTTATGATGGCACGTTTATTATAATAATCAAGTAGCATTCTGTATATATATCGTAAAATTATGAATATAAAACTAAATAAAAGTTACTCAAAAAATACATCAGCCTAATTATCACTATTTTTCGCGGAACCCCTAGCGACCTCTTGCGGATCTCTAGAGAACACTAGTTGAGAAGCACTCTCCTGAAGAGATATCGTAAATGAAAACCAAGAGTTTCTCCCTCCCAGTAGGCTCTCAGCGCCCCTTATTATCAACGTAGCTATTATTTTGACACTACACTTTATTATACACGTGCATACACACTGCGTTTAATGTATCTCTATATAGTAAGATGTATGAAATGGATTGATATACTGATTTATATCGTTCGTTCGATTTTTTTGTTTTTTTTGTTTTTTTTTTGGCGGGTAGCTATTATCTTTGTGACGTAATATTTTCCCGTCCTGTACAGATGCAAACATATAGTGACGTGGCTACTCTTGAATTGTATTGTAATTATCTGCAGCGGTTTATACGCAACAGATGCACTGCTCATAATAAGCTAAAGAATTATTTGGATTAAGGCGTGTCAGTTTTTGCTCACAGTATTTGTCATGTACGGCTTTCACAGAAGGAAAATACTTGACTTTAGTCCACAGTGATGTTTACCTTATACAAGGCTCAAGAGCCAGTAGAGGTAAAGTGTTAACAGAGTAAAAGTCACTAACCCAAGCAAGGTGTTAATGCCACCAAGACGCAAGTGGCCACCGGAAATGAAAGAGAGAGAAAAGATTTTAAAGGGAACCAGAAATCCATTTCTAAACAGGAAATAAGAGATAAATCTCTACTTTTATGTAACAGAAGTAGAATAACATCCATGTGATCATATCTCCCAAATCACAGATCTCGTTGCAGTGACATACGTGATACACGCTTAGGCGATCATGTCTCGAAAGAGACATGACTGACTGGACAGAAGATTATCCTGCAGAAGGTTGCCATTGCTTTCTGCGGTAAACTGGTTGCCAGCCAAGGTTATAGAACCCAATCTCTCCTATTATTTAGCCCATAACTGGAGTGAAGAGACGGATTAATACCTTTCCCAAGGGTATTTGTGCGTAAGTGAATACAAGACCATTGTATACTATGATTAATTTTTAAAAAACCATATCCCTTCAGGCCGTAGGTGATGATGGCTCTTCAAAGCTTCCGTTTCCATATTATCCGTGTATTGCAAATTCACACAATCCTCTAGTAAACACAAAAGATTGCTCTTAATATAGTAGACTGGATGCAATGCTCTGTTGTGCGTTTGAACTAACTCTTAATGTGTAAATTGTGCTGTGAACTAATTAAACATATCTATTCAATTTAATTTTTTTTAAATAAATAAAACATTAAATTAAAACATTCTGTGTTTACATTTGATACCTACTGCCAATAATATTTACTGTACATCTTCACAATAATTACTAAGAAATTCACATTTTTCCCAGTAAAAAATAATTGTACTTTTTCCATATGTATTTTTAATTTTTTTTTTTATTCGTTATGAAAATTAAATTATTGTAGTTGCAGGTGGGCTTTCTTTGTCTCTTGGTAACCAATATATTTAGACCCACTCCGCCAATGTCCAACATCATCACCATACAGCTGCAACTCAGCTTCAAACACATTTAAGAATTTATAAAATAGACATGCGCATCTAGTCAGACAATGCAAAAATGACTTTACCGTTTAAGGTGCAGTTGGGTATGTCGCCTCCTAACAAACATTTATGTAATGTAGAGAGTGCAACAATGTATGGCTATGACGTCTACTGATGAGTGCAGAACCACTCTCATGCAAAACAATAGCCGTCAATGTGTGTGAGATTGCGAAGATGAGCATTGTGCTGAATTTGGTCATTGTTGATGATGGAACCACCCTGAGTGAAACCATGATGGCCTAAACATTGTCTCCACGGTGATATGAATCTCCTTTCTGTGCTGGTATCGTCGCTAAATTGCTTGTGTTCCACACATGTATTTTTTAGACATGTGACCAGATCTCAAATCGAAAGAACACGTGTGTGAGATCAGTTAAAATAGCGTGTTTATGTACGAGACCCCCGACCCCGCTCATATGACCTCCGAGAACTGTGTGGAAATGTGAAATGACATACCATAAAACAAGGTCGTCTGACTGGTAAGGAGTATAAGGAAGCGATGCCAGGCAGTGATTGATGCTCATGATTCAAGAACACGTTTCCGAATGTTGCCTTAAGCCAGTTGGTGTGCAAATGGTGTAATGGATAGCCGCTTGGAATAAGAAATAGGAGAGCGGGGTTCGAATACCAGTCGCGTTTATTATATTCTCTGACGCGCGAATACCCTTGGGAAATTTATGAATCCGTCTTCTCCCCTTAGACATGAGTTAAATAGTAAGGATTGTGTCTGGAAAATTCATTGTTATTCTCAAAAAATATTACGACTCGCAAATAAAGGAATTATTCTTACAATACAAAATATAAAATTTAAAATAACCCATAAAGTGTTGATAAACCTTAAGAAAACAAATTATTCAATTGCTTTAAGCTAAGGGTGGACAATTAATTTGGAGCCCGGAGCCACTTTAAGTACGCCACGTTTAGCGGAGGGCCGTGCCTTCTAAAACTAATCATATTTATTCAATCAGTCACTTAAGTGCCATTCGTCATGCACGCTTGAGCGATCATATCTTGAAGGAGACCTGACTGACTGGGTAGATTTTTTCCCGCAGTAGGTTGCCATTACTTTCTGCGATAGACTGGTTGCAAACTAAGGCTATAGAACCTAATCTGTCCTGTTATTTGACCCATAGTTGGAGGGAAGAGATAGATTAATACCTTTCCCTAAGGTTCTTTTTCTTCTATGTGCCCTGTTCCTTCAGGACGTAGGCGATCATGTCTTTCCACGTTTCCTTATCCCTGGTGGCTCTGAGCACACCTTCTGTTCTCGTTCCGTCATCCACCTGATTATGTCCTTCAAATATGTTATCCGTTGCTTTCCCCTGTCTCTTTTTCCCCTCTATCTGGCCTGTTAGCATCAGATTCTTCAAGCCCTCCTTCCTCATTGCTTGTTCCAGGAACTTCAGCTGTCTCTTCCTGATGCTCAGTATTAATTTCCTTTTTGTTTCCATCATTTTCAAGACCCCATCATTGCTCACATGCTCGATCCATGATATTCGCAGCATTCTTCTGTAGAACCACATTTCAGCTGCTTCAAGTTTTTCCTTCGTCTTTGATGATATTGTCCAGCATTCACTGCCATTAAGGTTATTTGCGCGTAAGTCATTGCAACAAATTCAACTTGATTTCGAAATTAGTTTACGTAAATATTTCAGTTAATGTGAAATTTAAATACAAATTATACACGTAAGACATATAATAAATAAAACAAAAATAATAATGGTAGACAGAAAACGTTTAAATAAAATTGTTGACATACAAATACACATCATTCAGCACAAGAAATTCAATGAGACAAATAAAAAAAACCCTCATACTTTTAAACAGGTCTTTTGAAATCAGGAGTGAGGTTGCTTGTTGAGATCCTCATCACTGCCTGCAAGTTTAGGTCAGTTTTTTTTTTTACTTTTTTTTACTTTTGTTGATGTTCATGCAAGAAAAAACTTCGTTCACAGATATATGAGGATCCCAAACTAGAAAAATTCAAAATTCTTCAAACATGGAAATTTGTCAGCACTAACATTTACCGTGATAAGTTGGAGAAAATGTTAGAATTAAAGATTTTTCCTAAATGCTTCCGCGAGCCACTGAAAACTCTGTGGCGGGCCGCATGTGGCCCATCCCTGCTTTAAGCCATGAAAGTAGCGTTAGACTAGTCAATAGAGCTTATAGACCAGCAATGTGCTCTTTTCTGTGTAAAAGAAACATTGATTTTACACATATTGAAATTGAGAAATTAGATTAAAATAAACAGCAAAATTATATCGATGATAATCAGGTATATAAAACACAGTTAACTCTGACATATTTGGAAAGAAGATTAGAATAATCAAGAACGTATACTGACAGTAATCCGTTTGCATACGGATAAAAAATGAATTCTTTAAATGTAAGATAAAATGTAGAAAAAGTTGTAAGACAAAGACGTATCTTCTCACGGGGCTTATACAACCTACAAGGAGAGACGATTCTGAGAGAATTAGAAGTTCTACAAGAATTAATTACTGACAGACACAATTTTAACAGCATGCGATATGCAGATGACACAGTGTTGATAACAGATACAAAAAAGGGACTATAAGAACTTCTACAGAGGTAGTGTGCCTTGTCATTTCATGATGTTTGCGTTCATGACTCTCCACAAATTCCTGTCTTTTATAGCCCTTAATAAATTTTGTTTTTTCCTGATCTCTCCTCGACCTCCTTCCGCCAAACATTTACTCAATTTCGCTCGGTATCTATTATTTTTCTCTCCCCCACCTTGCCTTTAATCTTTCCTATGAGTATCAAATTTTTCAAGCCCTTTTTTCTCATTACGTGCCGTAGAAATTTCATACCTCTTCCTTTTGATCCTTTTTGTTTTGCTCTAATTTTCGGTTCATAATATTCTCAGCATCTTTCTGTAGAACCACATTTCTGTTGCTTCAAGCCTCTTTTTCATTTGTGATGAGATTGTTTAGCGTTTACTACTATATAGGAGGACTGATATTACGTAATCTTTTCTTTGTTTCTAAAAGCGAGAAGAAAGGACTAAACATCAATTTCAAGAAGACAAAATGCATCGTTGTCATCAAATGGAACAGCCCAACATCCAAATTACAAATGGGAGATAATTCAATTTTTGTACTTGTTTGATTTTAGTATCTTGGAAGTGTTTTAACAGAGGGCGGTAAGTGCAACACTGAAAGGTGTATTGGCATAGTGAAAAATGCCTTTCAAAAACTAATCAAAGTATTAAGATACAAAAAATAAATTCGTTAGAATGGCGGAAGGAGGTTGAGGAGAGATAAGAAAAAAACAAAATTTATTAAGGGCTATAAAAGACAGGAATTTGTGGAGTCATGAACGCAAACATCATGAAATGACAAGGCACAAAAAATGAGAAAAATAGATTACATTTTAAATTATAAGTTTTCTAGCAGTATAGCCCAGCGTTGCTTGGGTGCAATGAAAGCTTGAAAACTAATCCATGGTCCTGGAGCTCAGACTCTTTCGACGTTGGCACGAAAGACTAAAAACTAATAATTGTTTCCAGTTAAAGCGAAATCATAGACTGAAAGAAAAAATGAATGGATGTAAGTCAAATTTTGATTTCCTGGTATGGATATCAAATTTTCTGCACTATTGTAATAACTGCAACCTTGAAACTTCTGAATATCGTTTCTTATGTCTTTGTCTATGAGTGTATCAAATTTGATTAAAATCGGACCACTCCTTCTATAACCCAATTTTTTCGATTATCGATTTTCGATATTTATCGGGGGGTACCTCGACACAAAACCTAGCGAAGAACACTCGCAGACGCTTATAGTACAACTGTTTAAATTTTCAAGAAAATCGGTTCAGCCGTTTCGAAGTCTATAGGTAACGGATACACACACACACACACACACACACACACAGACAGTTTCATTTATGAATAAGTTTAGATCTATACAATAAAAGATAATAGTACATTAAATATACTTTCTGATAATTATTGTTGCATTTAATATTCCATCATTGTCATAATATTGATACTGTCATATAGTATCGTCACTGAAAGAGAAGAAATCTGAAACTTGACATCACTAGAGCCGAGACTCTAGTACAGGAAAAAGTTACAAAATACACATATGAAGAATGTGCGGTGGGGTGCAATGGATAACGGCTCGGAATGAGAAATTGGAGAGCAGAGTTCGAATTCCAATCGGGAATCTTACATGCAAATACTATTTTTTCTTTCCGTCTCCCAGCTCTGGATTGAATAGCAGGACTGATTGGGTCCTATATCTTTTGTTGAGAACCACTCTACCGCAGAAAGAAAATCTGCCTAGTCAGTCAAAATCAAAAAAGACATGATCGCCAAGCGTGTATCATTTAACTGACTAACCCACATGTAATATAACGTTATTAAATAATATATCTCTCCACTCTCTAAATGCGTAACAAATGCTCATAAAATATTACAAAAAAATGGCCTCTCCCGATAAACCCAATGAACACAGAGACATTTTACAAAACAATGCATCAAATGCGTTGGTTGCCCACCGTAAAAAGATTAACCACAATCTTGATATTTATATAAAAAAAAAAACCTACTCTGATCAAAGGGGAAAACAGCTCACAACGAGAAAAATGTCTTAAGAGTGAATTGATCGCAAGCTCATTTACAGTATGTCCGGCCCTTACAATATTTCACCATTCATGGCAGAATTTTTATTTTCACAGTGTGGGATATCTACAAACAAAAGAGATGGGAAGAAAAACAGAAAGAATATAAATTAAATCCGTTAGATTAAAAAAAAATTCAATTCAAAATTCTCAGCATCCCTCATTCGTATGCATGTGTAGTCGTACCAACATAAAACTTTAAGATCTTTGAAGTCCTAAAGGATGAAACGCGTGACAGGAAAAAGAAAAATTTTTCCTCTTTGCTATACATTTTTCCCCCAATATTGTTCCTGAGATCTAAAAATATATATCGTTGTCTCGTGTATATATATATATATATATATATATATATATATCAAACAAAGAACTGTACCAAATAGCAGAAACCACCTCACTTGAGGACTACCAACAGCAGCAACAACTAAAATAGATATCACATGTAACTCGATGAAAAAATAATGATATAATTAAGATTTTGACAATCGACACTATTTCAAATAAAATTTTAGTAAGGAAACCCCCATCAATACGAGAAAGTTACTAGAGAAATCTATTTTTCTGAAAAATTGTTTTAAGGAAAATATGCTTTATGAATTTCAACCAAAAGAGGTACTGACTGTACGTCCAAAGAATGCCAAATGTTTCCGTGCATGGAAAAGGCTAATATAACTCTATATATATATATATGAAGGAATATTGTTTTTATTAATTCGATAGATTTTTATCATTTAAACATATTTTTTAGTGGGTACCCATATTTAAGTAAATGCTCTATTTTTATTTTTAAACATTATATTTATTATCATATACCTCCTTGAATATTGGAGAAATCTTATTAAATGCAAAGATGCGTCCCCTGCGGCAGGAGGGACCGTTGTTTGATCCGACGTTTTTATACCGACTAAGTTACGAAGAACATTGCCGAACAAGCAAGGCCGATAGATGCACTGTTAAAAAAATAAAAACATTGTGTCCACTCAAATATAAGTAAACACTAAAATTAACGTTAATGGCAGAAATTGTGGGTAGAAAAGGTATTTAGCACATCAGATTTTATTAATTTTACAATAAAAATTTGTTCAATTCGAACGATAATTACTTCAAGTATTTTAATGAATATTGCCTAAATAAGCATAGAGGAAATTTTGTCAATTTAAAATATTTCAAATAAGTGTCATCCAAACTTAACAATTGTTTTGTAAAATTTATAAAAAAACAATGTTTTGATTAATTTTTCTACCCACTGTGTTTATATATATATATATATATATATATATATATATATATATATATATATATATATAATTAAAGGTGGTTCAAAAAAGTAAGTGAACAGTAGGTGGAATAGTTATGTGTATCGGTTATATTATTACAATGGTGTTCATTATAACTATAGTATTTTTGCATTATTTTACTAAAATAGATTTATTTTTCAATTCAATAATTGTATTAGTAAATATAATAGTATACATAATCTCAAAAGAAATTACATTATTTATTATCAAATTACTTTTGAACTACCCCTCGCTCTCTCTCTCTCTCTATCTATATATATATATATCCAGGTGACGAGGATCCAAGGTTTTACGATTTTGAGTTCCCTGGCATTTATTTTTTTTATATAAACAATGAATATATAGGTTTTGTGTCGAGGTATCCCCGATAAATATCGATAATCGAAAAAATTGGGTTATAGAAGGAGTGGTCCGATTTTAATCACATTTGATACACTCATATACAAAGACATAAGAAACGATATTCAGAAGTTTCAAGGTTGCAGTTCTTAAAATATTGCAGAAAATCGATAATATATATATATATATATATATATATATATATATATATATATAAAAGGCAAGATGTTTGTGTGTGTGTGTCTGTTTATCTGCCTGTGTGTCTTTTTTTTTTTTTTTTCCAGACCTTTTATTTTAGTTTTTGCTTCGGGTTTGGCTCTAAGTAGGTATATTTGTAGTTCTTAGTCTCAGCCATGATACCATTTACTCAGAGGACTTCAAAATTCAGTTTACGACGAAAAAAACTTATTTGATATCGATACCAGGAAATCAAAATTTAACTTACATCCATTCATTTTTATTTCAGTCTACGGTTTCACTTTAACTGGAAACAGCTATTGCTTTTTAGTCTTTCGTGCCAACGTTCAAAGAGTCTGAACTCCAGGACCATGGATTAGTTTTAAAGCTTTCATTACACCCGAGCAACGCCGGGCTATACTGCTAGTATATATACATGTGTGTGTGTGTGTAGTTTTAAGGTATGCTAACTGTGAGTTGTAGAAGTCCTACCGGAAGGTAGCTAAAGAAAGCGGAAAGAAAGGAATACATATTATCTACAAGAAAAATGAATGTGTGGTCACCAGTAAAAAGAAGACCCTATGATGCCAACTACAGGCCGGGGATACTAAAATCAAGCAGGGACAGAAATTTAAATTTTTCTTTCTCATCATTTCACCCCAAGCAAGGCATTCCACTGCCACTATTGCGCAGGGGGTTACATAGGGGAAAGTGATGAGAAAGAGTGGTTAGATATAGGAAATATCAAAAGGAGGGTGATAGACGTGTAAGGGTACCGATAATGAGGGTTGGTTAGATGGTGAGAGTGTTTGAGAGAATTGATGCAAGTTAGTGTGTTAGGAAGTGTCTATTGACCTTACATTTAAACTCCTGGAGATTGTAGCTGTCGGGGAAGCAAGTATATGGAAGGAAATTCCACAGGCGGGAAGTGCGAGAAAAGAAGCTGTTAGAGTATAAACTGCGGTTACATTTTATCTGTTTCACTGTAAAAGAGTGGGACCTAGTTGTTAATCTAGTATCTCGTGCAAATTCATACCTAGGCGCACCAGTGATCTAAGTTCATTGGAGCAGAAGCTGTGAAAGTATTTATAGAAGAGGCACAGGGGAGCCACATTACGCCGGTGAGAGAGTGACTGCAGTCGGGCTGCCAAGTTGGTATCGATCACATTACAGATTCTCCGTTGTATTTTGTCAAGAATCCCGAGGAGAATAAAAGGGACACCCGACCAGATGTGGCAGTAGTATTCAATACACGGGTGGATGGTAGATTTATATATGTGCAGGATGATCTCAGACGGGAAAAACTTCCGGGCCCTGCACAGAGAACAGACTTTCATAATGGGAAGTGTTCTAACAGTGGGCGAAAAGTGTGACAGTGAGATCCGAAGGCGTTTTGGCATAGCCAGTGATGCATTCCAGAAACTGAGTAGAGAAGTGAGAGACAGGAAAATTTCGCTGGAAACAAAGAAGTGTGTGCCGGATTTTTAAGTGATATGTGTCTTTCAGTATGAAAGATGAAGGAAAGATTTGAAGTAACCGAAATGTGGTTCTACAGAAGGATGCTGAGGATACCGTGGACCGAACATAAGAGCAACGACATGATTATGGACAGGATGGAGACAAAAAGGAAACATACTTAACATCAAGAAAAACAGTTTCTGGGAAATGTATTGAGGAAGGAGGGCTTGGGGAACCTGATACTCACAGGACAGATAGTGATAGAGAGACAGCGGAAAGCAACGTGTAACATATTTGACGGGCATGAGCAAATAGATGGCAGCGCAGGTTGTGGAAAGGGTAACAAGAAAAAGTGTTAACAGCTACAAGGGATAGGGAGATGAGGAGGGCCATGATCGCCTACGGTCCATAGAATAAGAAAATATATATTGGGTTAAAGCATATGTAAATATATACGTGAACACTGAGGTCATCACTCGGCAGCAACAGTCTGTTTTATGCTTGGGCACAATCTTCAGGACATGACCTGAAGATTGTGAGTTAGCATGAAACAGACTCTCGAATATATAAGAGAAAAAAAGAACATTTCTTTTCTAAGCGCCGCTTACATGTGGCACAAGGCCGAAAATTTGGGGCACCCAGTGAGGGTCGAACTCATTGGACCATTATAATGATTCTCGCTAGAAAGTTTGCTAATCGGGGTAGATAGATCTATCTATCGCCCGGTTCACACTCCACCCACGTCTATTGAACAGGTTAAGAGGCTCATCCCTTGTTCCCTGTTTAGTATGTGGTTTCCGGCTTTGTCTTCTCCAATCTTTTCACTATTACGTAGCCCCCTGCACATCAGTGGCATTATCGCCTTGCTCGGGGTGATACGATTAAAAAAAAAAATTACACCATGTTGGGGTATCCAAAAGAGAGAGAAATAACTGATTTTCTAAGCGCCGCTTAGATGTTGCACAAGGCCGGAAATTTGGGGCACCCAGCTAGGATCGAATTCATTACTCAATGGAAATGATTCTAACGAGACAAGCTTGCTACCCATTACACTTCGTCAATATGAGAGAGAGAGAGAGAGAGAGAGAGAGAGAGAGAGAGATCACAAAATTATATAGTTGTTGGTAGTTTCTTAACTAACAATTATTTTTCTCGCAATGCCGAATCACTTTCAGAACAATAAAATTGTAATGTTTTGCAGAAAATGCATTAAACATTGAAATAATTAAAAAACAAAATACTTCATACTTTTAATCAAATATTGATTATCTCTGTAAAAGTATTTGACTTCGTCTATCGATTCGTACATTCAGAACGGAAGGAACGTAATTCCTTGCCAGTGAAAATTCTTGGGTTTCTTCAGTTTGGTAGCAAAGTTGCTTAATTATCTCTGTAATCTTTATTGCCAGCAGAACCTCCCATCATTCACATTGTTCACCGGAAATGAATGTGGACATTTGGAAATGATTTAAATATCCGCAGACAAAAAATAACGAGATTTTGTTTTTAATGATTTTTATTTAGAAAAGAAAAAAGTAATTGAAAAAATAAAAAAAAATACTTTTGGGGCATTCGTAAATGGCAAAAGAAATATACGCAAGGAACTAAGTAATGATTCCACTTCTTAAGTGCCATGTTACGTTAAGATGTAAGCGATGAAGGCTCGTCATAAATTAATTTTTTTTTTTTATGTGTAAATTGTCCATTACTATAATTGATTTAAGGAAAGATAGCAGAATGGTTTCCCATTGCATTCTACTTGACTAGTTGCGAACTAAAATTAGAGATGCTAGTTTGACCTGATATTTAACCCATAGCGGGAGAAGGAAAATATAAATTTATTTATTTCTCAATGCTATTAGGGTGAAGTAAACCTATACCATCTCAGCTAGGATTTGAATTCTGATCACCGATTCCATTTTCCGAGTTATTAACCGTTATTTCGTTATTTTCTTTTTCTTTCTTTCTTTTTTTCTTTCTCTTGTTTCTGCTTTCTTTTCTCTTTCTTTTTTCTTTTTCCGTTTTCTTTTTTTCTTTCTCTCCAATTTTTCTTTTTCTCTCGTTACTTTTTTCTTTCTCTCTCTCTCTCTCTCTCTTTCTTTTCTTTTTCTATTCTTTCTTTATCTCTTTTCTTTTCCTTTTCTCTGTTTCCATTTTTCGATCGTTATTCCATTATTTCCTTTTGCTTCTTTTCTGTTTTTCTTTTTCTTTTCGTTTCTTTGTTGTTTTTCCTTTTTTCTTCCTCTTTTGTTGTTCTTCTGTCTTTCTTTTTCTTTTTCCTTTCTTTTTTCTCTCTCTCATTTTTCTTTCTTTTTTTCACATTTCATTTCTTTCTCTTTTACTATTTCTCTTTTTCTTTTTTCTCTTTCTCTGTTCTTTTCTTTCTTTTTTCTCTGTTTTTCTCCCCTCTTTCGCATTTTCTTTTATTTTTTTTCTCTTTTGTCTTCTTATAAATCATATAAAGTCCTGATTGAATTTTGTTTGATGGAATGTTTTAACGCGCTAAAATTTCTGTCATTGCACGTCTATGGCTCAGTGGCAAATGGCGGAAATGCCTGTCGCGGTTAGTGGTTTAATAATGGTACAACATAAAAAAGATGTGCTGTTAATAAGAGAGGATGGATTAAATTATTTGTGCAATAATTACTTTTAGAAAATCTTGGTGTGTATATATATATATATATATATATATATATATATATATATATATCTGTTATCCTCACTTCCAATTAATTGCATAAAACTTCTAGAAACACATTATCTATACCAATTTATTTCTATTAGTTAAATGCAGGACTCGTTGGAGAATTTTAATCATGTAATTAAATTAAATCAAAAATGCATTAAAACTACGCCATTTTTAATTTACATAAACTTTTTAATTGATTTTATAAATAATATAATTTAAGGATATCATATTCTGAAGAAGAAAAAAATGATGAACAATGAATTTTTATAAGAATTCTCATTTTTTTCTTTAAAAAGTTTCAAACATCTTTTAAATTTCTTCCAGTTACTCAGTGTCTTCGCTTGTTAATTTATTAAATAAAGACTTTACTTACGAATCGAAAATTCAAAAGCTTAATACAAAACATTTAAAATTATTATTTTAAAAATAATTTCTAATTTTTTTTATTTATGTTAAACTGTTGTTTTTTTTTTCTTTTACTATGGAAGCTTATAACAGACTTATCATTAACAGGTCATATGTTTCACGAGTTGTTCCTCTTATGAAATGTTAAATTGTTTTTTGTCAATTTTTGGTCACCATACTTCCAGAAGTGCGAACTGATTTATGACAGAGGTTATCATTGCCGACCTTTCTGATTAAGAAATACTTTTATTCTAAATCCATGTCATAAACAAGCAATATTTGTTTTAAATCGGATTAATTTAACTTGAAATTTGTTAATTTTCCAAAAATAATGAGTGGGAGATGTATATTTTATTTTTTCAAGATTTTTAAAGCCAAGAACTAACTTTTGATTACAAATGTATCAATCGCTCAAAAAATGGCGGAAAAATTAAAAATAAAAAAAAACTCAAAATTTTAGATTCTAATGAATATAATTTCTGTTTGAAATACACCTATGTATTTTGCTTACTGGAAATAGTAAATTTAATCATTTAGCTTTCAATTAAGCTAAAATAAAAGTTTCATGAAAAACTTTTTTATTTTTAAAAAATTCAGTTTAAAATTTAGATATCGAAAATGGGTGGAGGTACCTACCCAGATTCATTAAAGGGACATGTGCACCAGGCCCTGGGTGCAGTGTGTGTATGTGTGTAAGAGATTCGACTAAAAAGAACGAAACAGACCCCTTCGTGACTTTTCGGAGACTCTGTATTTATCTTTTATCACACGCCCTGCTCTTCAAATTTCCTGCACGACCGCAGAACTCTATTTTAGCTTTGCAGTCAATGAAGAAAATTGCTTTTGTACGTGAGAAATGTCTCAATACACACACTGGATTTAATTTTCTTATAGGTACTTCTACAATTCATTCCATACGATGCCGCGCGATCATAAACAAGACGAACGTGTCAGCTTTGTATGCGAATCGCGCTCATTTTAACATTTGATTCCCTGTGACAGACGCTAAAAGTTCCCTCGCCTTTTAGAATCAAAACTCTTTGCCGAAATCCGAGATTCGCTACTGATTTCACTGCGCAGCTGTTTTCAAATATTCATCTATGCCAAGATGTTTTATCTACAGCTCGTTATTTCTAGCTGTTAAGATTAACGGCCATATCACGTTGAAACACCAATCTCCTCCATACGATCAACGAAAGTAAGCAGCGTCGAATGGGTTCAGTATATAAATGGGTGACCGCTTGGGAATACCAGGAGCTGTGTGAATGATTTAATGGATAATGACTCGGAATTATTAATCAGAGAGCAAAGTTCGAATTCCATCTATATTCACTTATATGTAAATATCCTTGGGAAAGGTATGAATCCACACCTTTTCCTCCAGTTATGGGTTAATCAGTAGAAATTGTATCAATAAAAAATTATTCAGTCAGTTAAATGCCATACGTGCTACACGCTTGAGCTATCATGTCACTTTCGAGACATGAATGACTAGGCAGAAGATTTTCTCAGTACGTTGCTTTTTCTTTCTACGGTAGACTGGTTGCCAACCAAAGCCAATCTGTCCCACTCTAGAACCCATAGCTGGAGGGAGAAGTAATGGATTAATACCTTTCCTTAGGGTATTTGTGCGCAAGTAAATGCTTCGAATTCAACTGGAATTCGAACTCGGCTCCCTGATTTCGCATTCTTACAATCTAAAAATATTTTCTGGTTTTAAATATCTTAGAAAAGGTTGATAAGCTGTAAAAAATAATTAATCATTCTTAGTCATTACTTGTTTTTTTTTTTGTTTTTGTTTTTCATTTTTGTTGTTGTTGTTTTCTTTTTTGTTTTGTTTAGAATTTCTTGATCTAAATACAAGTGACATTTTTGTATCCGCTTTCAATAAAAAATTTCTCGTTGCTTGAACGCTTCGTCCATGTTATTCTCAGCATTGTTCTGCACAAGAGTTTTGCTACTTCAAGTTTCCTATTCATCTGTGAAATAAAAGAGTGTTTAAGTTAATATTTTGCATTCACGCGATGTACTGTGGTTTGGTTAATGACATTTGTTTTGAACAAATTTGTTTAAAACTTTTGTGAAAAAATGAATAAATGACGAATTGAAGTTTTATTCTTTATTTTCATATAGCATTTACAAAAGTAAATTAAAGAAAGCGGAAGAGACAGTTAAAGTTTCTAAGACACATAATGAGGAAGGAGGGCTTGGAGAATCTAATACTCACGGAACAGATAGAGGGAAAGAAAGACAAGGGAAAGCAACGGGCTTGAGCATGTGAAGCAGGGTTTGGAAGAGATACAAAGAGGAAAAGTGTTAAGAGTGACAAGAGATATGGGTAAGTGGTAGTCCATGATCGCCTACGCCCTGAAAGGACACGGCACATAAAGAAGAAGAAAACCGACAAGTCGTTTTTCATGTGAAAAAATGTCAAAGCACAAAATAAGAGGAAATGCCGTATTTGCCGTTGCATAAGTCGCATCAGGTACCTCTTTTTATTTTTAATATTATTTCATATGCTTATCTTCTTCAGTTACAAGATCCTCTCTCACTTAAAACATTGACGCAGAATCATCTTTCTCTTCGTTTTCTCTCGTTTGGCGCTGGGCCATACGAAGCAAAACTCGATACTGTGAACAAGGCCCTTTTTTTATTATTGTGGTGTGCCATTAGCCAATTCAAAAAGTGATCGATTCACGCGACCACTGTCACGCTGGTGAACAGATACCACGTATTTATCTCAATCGAACGCCAAGAATCGATTTTTAAAGACTAGACGTAACTTAGATATCGCGCAATGGCAAACTATGGAGCGCCCAATAAGGATCGAACTCACTACACACTCGTAACGCATCTAACGAGACAGCTACTCATATAGTAGTCATGAACAAAGATGACTATAGTCTTATGCATTTTATCGGTAAAGTGGTAGTAATAATAAACAATTTGACTCATAGCAGGTAGTAGTACTGAACAAAGATGGCATGTCATGCTTTTGTGCGTTGTAGTGCATTGGATATCGGCTCGGAACGAGAAATCGGGGAGCCGTGTTCGAATTCCAACTGAATTCATTGCATTCACTTACGGGTAAATACCCCCGTGTTCGAATTCCAACTGAATTCATTGCATTCACTTACGGGTAAATACCCTTGCGAAAGGTATTAATCCGTATCTTCCCTCCAGTTATGGGTTAAATAACAGGACAGATTGGGCTCTATAGTCTTAGTCGGCAACCAGTCTACCGTAGAAAGCAATGGCAACCTACTGCAGGATAATCTTCTGCCCAACGTGTATCACGTATGGCACTTTACTGACTGACTACTCCTCCTACTACATACTGATAATAGTAAGCAAACTTGATTTTAACTATAACAGTAAAACTTAAACTTTATTTTTTATTAGTTTTAACTTGTATCCAGCTTATTAAAGAACCTTTAATGTGCGGATAGCGTGCAGTTATCGACGCGAAAATTGGAATTGGTGTGTTGAGTTCAAATTCCTGTCCGGTGTGTTGTGTTTACGTTGCATCATTTCTTTTTTTTTTTTTTTTTTTTTTTTTTTTGCCTCCATCTACGGGTTCGATAGCAGAGTAGACTAGGCCCTCTAGACTTAGGTAGGAGAAGAACTCTAAATTTAAGGTCCTGGGTATGACGGTGAACTGCATCCGGCAGCAAGGCCTCTGACTGGAAAGTTGGGAAGAGAATGGAACCACCTCTTAATTGCTATTGTTCCCAGGTCCACCCTGAACCGGAGTGATAGCACCTGTTAGGGCCCTATCTATGGGCAAATAGTTAACCCACAAACTTGGGTTAAAACACTACGAAAATATAAAAATAAACTTTTATAGAAATATATCCATGAAAATGGTATTTTATAGAAAAATATACATAAAAATGGACTTTTATAGAAAAATATACATTTTTGAAGGAAAAAATTATTACCAGCAATACATTTTTAATACAAAACTAGAAGGCATCTTCAGTTTTCTAAAATAAAAAATTAAAAAAATGAATCAAAATCTTACTTAATCAACCTTCTCACTATAACCACATTAAAAAAAGAGAAAGAAAAAAGAAAACTTAAAATCCCACCTTTTTGGCATTAAATAACCCACAAGTTATTAATAAATATTAATATAATAGCCCACAATAATAACCCACAAGTTATTAATAAATATTAATAATTATTAAATAACCCACAAAGGTTAAACAAAACCCAAACTCTAAATTTAAAACTGTGGAGAGAACATCTGAAAATCTTTCTACTATTTTTCGCAAGAATCATAGAATTTTTTAAAAATCTACTAAACCCAAGCAAGACAATAATGCCACTAAGTCATAAGCGGTTACTGAGTGTAAAAGAGAATGAAAAGACTTTAGAATGAACTGGAAATCCAGTTCTAAACATGGAGCAATAAATAAACATCCGTTAAAAAGGCCGGGAAGGTTTGTGAACTGGACGAATAGGCGAGATTATTTACTTCTAAAGAAAAGGAATCCATTATCGCCTGCATTGAGATATGAGATACGGCATTATTATTTAAAGACTCTGTCTTGGTAAACAACGACGACAAACCATCTCTGTGAAAGTATCATTGTTTTACATATGGAAAATATACCGAATATCATTCGTCATGACAGAACAATAAACATTTTACAAAAGTTGATTTGCGTCTCAACAATGTCTTTTTTTATCTACTGATGATAACGGTATACATCAATAAATGTCTTGTCTGTCTTCCATTTTTTATTAAGGAAGTTTACTGTCAGCATAATATATTTCTCTGCCAAGAGACTGGTCACTTCATTGAAGCTACCCTATAAATATTTAATCGTCTTAACCAATGTTTTTTAACCGGTGTTGCCCGGAAACAAAATGTTGCTGGGGTTTCCACAAGAAACATTGATAAATAGGCTAAGGGATTTTTTAGTCATTTTTGTTTAATTTCATATTCGTAATTTTACTATACACGCACGGCGTATTGTTGTGGTATGACGATAAATTACATCCGGCAGCAAGCCCTCTGATGAAGGGGTTTTGAGAAGCGTCGAACCACTTAATTGCTGTTGTTCCCAAGTTGAACCTGACCAGAGGGGGTAGGACTTTTTTGGACCCTAACTATGGGCAAATAGTTAACTCCCAAACTGGAGTCAAAAATAAAAATATCAGCAATATTTTTTCATAGCAAAAAAATAGCAACAATACGTTTTTACAAAAAAATAGATTACTATCAATACATTAAAAAAATAATACCAGCAATATATTTTTGTAAAAAGAGAAAATATTACGAGGAAATCATTTTTACTAAAAAATAAAAAAAATTACCAGTAATGCGTTTTTGAAAAAAAAAACTTACGAGCAATACTTAAAAAAAAAACAAAAAAAAACCAAAAACAAAAAAAACAGCAAATCATTTTTGTAAAAGAAATTACTAATGCTCTCAAGAAAATTAAAAGTTTCGGCATTAAATCACCCATAACGTGTTGATATACCTCTAAAGTAAACAAACAAAATATACTGCTCGAAAATTTTATTATTATAATTAAAATCCTATCATTATACATTATAATGATATTGGTTATTTATGTTCATTTTTGTTTGTGTTTATGGAATTTATTTTGCAAATGTGTGAGATCTCATATACGAACAATATGATTTTTTTTTCATCGCCAATGAATTTGACAAAAAGGGGCTTCAAACTAATTATCCGAAAAATATATTACGTTTGCCTCAAGAGCTACAATAAAGATATAAAATATAGATATTAATAATGGTATATCATGATTTTTAGGCTGGGTTTCCTTTAACTTGAAAACTATTTCATGCGTTCCACAAGGGTAAAATGGTTGAGAAACGTTGTACTAAACCATGTGGGACACAAAACTAGATTTCTATTATACACTCGCTTCACAATGCTTAAAAAAACCACTTGAATAGTTTTATTTTCATTATTACATTACTTCTTATTTAAATCATTTGTTGTGGTGCAGTGGATATCGGCTAGGAACGAGGAATCAGGGTACTAAGTTCGAATTCCAGTTGGATTCCTTGCATTCGCTTACGCGCAAATACCCTTGGGAGAGGTATTAATCCGTTTCTTCCCTTCAGTTATGGGTTAAATAACAGGACAGATTTGGTTCTATAGCCCTGGCTGGCAACCAATCAACCGCAAAAAAGTAATGGCAACCTACTGCGGGATAATCATCTGACCAGTCAGTCAAGTCTCTTTCGAGACTTGATCGCCCAAGCGTGTATCGCTATGGCACTTAACTTTGTTCGGACTGTTGTCCTCATCTTTATTGCCATATTTACGGCGTTTCGACCGATCTTCTTCATGTGATTGGAATTTCGAACTGAAATTTTTGTTTCATTCACTGGAGTATATGTGTTCCACGAGACATGCCACTTCCGAATGTCTTATTTATCCCCCTTTGACTCAATTCTCTACTTTGTTGTTCACCGCTGCTGTAGCCAGGTATTAACTCACAACTTGGGTCAAGTTACTGGATCAAGCCAACGCTTTTAGACATTGGGCCATGTGTCCTTGGGGACATTAAAGACAAGGACAACAGCCCGAACAATGTGAATAAAGTTAAAAAATACAATACCTCATCTCAGAAGTACAGACTTACATTATCTCTTGTCAGTATTTTCTCTTGTGTTGGTTTGGTTGTTTTGTTTTATGGCAAATCAACCTCAGCGGGTCATTTATTGCCAACTAAATTTTATTTGTTTATTGCTGGTAATACCTTTTTCAACAATTTATTGTTGTTTTTATAGAAGTTTTGTGTCTAGCAATACTTTTTTCTTTTCGAGTATCAAGATTCATTGGGATTTGTTTTTAAGGGCAGGGTCCCCAAGTCCTACCCTTGTTATTTTACCCATAGCTGGAGGGAAGAAATGGATTAATACCTTTCCCAAGGGTACCAGTGCTTAAGTGAATGCAGGGTATTCAACTGGAATTCGAACTAGGCTCACCGATTTCTTTTTCCGAGCCGATATCCACTGCACATCCGTCACTAAACGCTTACAGCACCTGGTATTCCCAAGCGGTCACCCATCTAAGTACTGACCAGGCTCAACGTTGCTTAACTTTGGTGATCAAGTGAGAACCGGTGTATTCAACATGATATGGCCGTAAGCAAGCACATCCGTCACTAAACGCTTACAGCACCTGGTATTCCCAAGCGGTCACCCATCTAAGTACTGACCTTTCTCTTGTGTGTTTTTATATATTTTCGTTTCACATGAAAAACGACTTGTCGGTCAGCTTTCTTTCATTTACTTTTGTAAATGTCTTCACACACTTTTATAACACGCTACATGTAAATAATATAAATATCGATTTGCTTTTATTTATTCATTTATTTTAACTGTTTCGGGTACCTCTACAAAAAGGCGATAAATCTACTAAGACATTAATAATGATTCCGTTCAATGGTATCTGAAGAATTTATGTTTTCTTTTCTTATGCCATGTCTTCTCAGGACAATGACTTTCGACGGGTATCTTTTTTTATACAATTTGTTAACTGACATCACTTATTTTAAATCATTTTACTCGAAAAAGCTATAAAGCCACTAAAACAAGCGGTTACTGAGTGTGAAAACTGAGAAAAACGTTACTGACTAGAAAAAGCAATAAAGAAAAAGGATTCAAAAGGACAGATGATGACCATTAATGTTGCATTAAAACTTTTAAAGATCATAGTTTACTGGAAATTAAGAAGCCGAAGAGAGTTCCACAGTCGAGAAGTGTGCGAAAACAAACTGTTAGGACAAAACAGTTGTATATCTAACTGTATTATACACTATTAGGATGTTCCTACCTTCTTAAATACGTGGACTTTATTGGAATAACGGGTAGTAAAGGAGAGTGATTATACTGACTAGCACATCAATAGCGGTGTATCTACTGCACGCAGAGTGCAAGTCTTCTACTTGTTGATATACTATTATTCCCAACCTCCGTTTTGATGATTGCTCACGCAGTAACCTTTTAGGGTTACAAAAAAATTAACGTTACCACTAGCAACTTCAACAAAAATTGATGAAACCTAGCTGCTAATCTAGTACTGGGTTTAATTTCGTGAAGTAGCGGTATCAAAGAGGAAAGAAGAATCGCCATGAAAATATTTGTTGAAAAGGCACAGGGATGATACGTTACGGTAATTGGAAAGTGACTGATGCCGAGATGCTAGGTCAGGGCCAATAACATCGCAGATCATTCTTTGAGTTTTATTTTAAAAATCTCTAAATATATAACAGGAGCACCAGACTAGATGTGTCAAGAGTAATCAGTACATAGACAAACGATAAACTCATAAAAGTGCAAGATCGATTCTGGTTAGAAACATTATTAGTTAACACAATGAACGAACTTTCCTAGCAGCAATTGATTCGATATGATCGTTCCAATCCATACCTGTGGTAAAAGCTAGACGGAGAAATTGCAACGAGTTACTCTCTCGGAGGTTAGCATCGGCCATGCTGATGGAAGCTTTTTTTGCTCTCCAAGGCTGTTAGAGAGAGCAGCTTATTTTTAAACGTATATTGCTCCAGTTAACAACAGATTGGGTGTCATTTTCGCTATTCGCCGCCAATTTACTTATATCGAGCCAATCACACTTACCACTTCAGACAGGAGTAAACAGTTGCTTCATCAACGCAGATACCGTGTTAAGAACTGTTAACACCGTGAAAGTCGTTGATAAAAATTAAGAAAAATGTGTGTCTGAGGAAAGCCCTGGGACTATAGATCACAGAATATATATACAGAATCATTATAAATTTTCAACCTGTGAAGAAGACCTGCATGCCAAAATTTAATCAAAATGCCTTCGGGATATTCTTTATTGTTTTACCCACAGTTTTGAATTCTGAGTTGACATTCTCCTAAACTGGCTGCAATTCAGTGCTAGAGAGCTCAGTTTACCTTGCGATTTAACCCAAAGCTGGTGGGAGGGAAGAAATTGATTCATGCCTTTTCTAAGGGCATTTGTGTGAAAATTGACACGACAGCCTAGAGATCGGAATTTGAACACACCTCGCCGATCTCACCTGCCTTCCGAATTCGTATTATTTTGTCCTGGCAGAACAAAAAGGTAAGAACGAAGATCAAAAAGAAAAACGAGAAAATAAGAGGACATCCCTTTTCTCATGCTGTCTTTCTTCTACTGCACGAAACTGGGGATCCCATCTAATCCTGCTGTTTAATGGGATAAGCAATACAGTCATGACCTTGTCAAGGATATTTGTGCGAAAGTGAAAACAAGAGATTAGACAGGAATTTGTACACGGTTTACCGATTGCATTTTCTTTCTAAATTCATATTATTTTAATTGGGTTAGTGTTAAGGCGCCGCTCCTATTTGACTAATAATGGACTGTTCCCATTGCTATATATAGCAATGGTGGATTCTCTACAGGGAGAGTCGCACAGAGTCTCTGGACGACTCTACGACACTGTCAGCACTCTGCCTTTGGGCGGGGGGCGCTCTCTGCTTCCGAGCAGAGAGCAGTAACCCAGTCGTGGTTCCGCCGAAGGGTAGAGACACGACTGGGCAAAAATAGACAGATATTTTTTGGCTGGGCCATATAGCCCGGAAAGCCCAGATATAAACTGACCATGTGTCATATGTTGCCCTTACTGGGAGGGACGACTAAATAATGAGTCGTATGGAGTCACTAGACTGACGACTCTACGACACTGTCAGCACTCTGCCTTCGGGTAGAGGGCGCTCTCTGCTTCCGCGCAGAGAGCATTAACCCAGTCGTGGTTCCGCCGAAGGGTAGAAGCACGACTGGGCAAAAATAGACAGACATTTTTTGGCCGGGCCATATAGCCCGGAAATCCCAGATATAAACTGACCATGTGTCATATGTTGCCCTTACTGGGAGGGACGACTAAATAATGAATCGTACAGAGTCATACGGGTTCGTACAGAGTCGTGCAGAGTCACTTGAGAGTCAGTGCGAGTCAGTGGAGAGTTAGTCACACTTCCGGTGGCGTACCGGAAGTAATCACGTATACACACGTCTTACGACGGATTGGACTCTTGTATCTTTTCTATTGTAAATATTACTAATCATTTCTGTACCTACTAACCGTCTTTCCGCGGAATACAACTTATATTCTGATTCTATTGTTGAGTTATTTATTTACACTTGGCGACATAACAGTTAGACAAAAAAAACCTAAGAACGGAGAACATGAAGAAAATTTTGAAACAAATACTAATTAGAAACCGGACTGTTTCTATTTGTTACCTTTTCATTATCTTTTTAATTATTTCACCTTAAGGCAATAAAACCACTAATACACAAGGGGTTAATGAGTGTTAGAGAAGATGAGAAAAATACTATTAAGGAGAGACAGCGTTAAAGACAGTGGATAACGATTGACATTGCTTTTTAGTTTTTGAAGATCAAAGTCGACTGGGGAGATCTGAAGAGAGTTCCTCAAGAAAGAAGTGCGATACTGTTAGCATAGAAGTTAAGGCTACATCTAATTATTTCAACTGTATAATGACGAGAACTTGCGGCCAAAATATTCAGTCATTTAAGTACCATATATGATGCACACTTTGGTGATCATGTCTCGAAAGAGACATGACTAACTAGACAAAAGATTTTCCCTGGGTAGATTGCCATTACTTTCTGTAGTAGAGACCAACCAAGGCTATAGGACCCAATCTATCCTATTATCTAACCCATAGCTGGAAGGAGAAGAGATGGATTCATACCTTTCCCAGGATTATTTGTGCGTAAGTGAAGGCAACGAATTCAGCTGGAATCCGAAGTCGGCTCTCTGCCAATCTATTCATTTAAGTGCCATACGTGATACACGCTTGGGCGATCATGTCTCGAAAGAGACATGACTGACTGGGCAGAAGATTATCCCGCAGTAGGTTGCCATTGCTTTCTGCGGTAGACTGGCTGCCTGTCAAGGCTATAGAACCCAATCCGTCCTGTTATTTAACCCATAACTGGAGGGAAGAGACGGATTAATACATTTCCCAGGGGTATTTGCACGTAAGTGAATGCAATGAATTCAACTACTGGGCTTAAATTCAATAAAGTCTTGGTACCATAGAGGAAAGACCATCAGAACTATTATCATGAAAGTATTTATAGAAAAAGCACAGGGAAGCTACGCTACGACGGTAAGAAAGTAACTGAGGCCGAGATACCAGGCCAGGACCAATAATATTGCAGATTCTTCTTTAGAGTTTATATAGAATTTCTAAATATACAGCAGGAGCACCAGACTAGATGTGGCAGCGGTATTCAAGGCAAAGACTCTATCTAGATTTTGAACACGTTGCAATGATCCCACTGGAATGAGTAGTAGTCTTAAAATGATACGATCTATAATTGTCAACCTTAGCTTGATTTGCATCAAGGCCACCACGTTTCGGTTCCCAGCTAGGATTGTATTACTATCTCTAAGACAAGCTTGTTAAACATTGCTAAAAAAAAACAAAAAAAAAACGAGGCACCCGATGCGACTTATACAACGGCAAATACGGCATTTCCTCTTATTTTGTGCTTTGACATTTTCGTTTCAATTGAAAATCGACTTGTCCCTCAGCTTTCTTTAATTTACTTTTGTAAATGTCTTCACGCACTTTTATAACATGCTAATATCGATTCGTTTTTATTTATTCATTTTTTTTCACAAGTGTTTCAAATATCAACAAATGTCATTAACCAAATGACAGTTCAGCGTATGAATACAAAATATCAACTTAACCACAGTTTTCTTCCGCTTTATAGAAAAACAGTCTGCACCTGGGCGAAAACAAAGGGCTAGTTGTACCACATCGTAGGTTTTAAGACCTGGTTCACAAATCTCCGCAAATGACCCACGTCCTTGTCACCGTCTTCGCTTTTGTTTCTTACCACCATTTTGTTTTATTTCCTCGATTTGTATCCACTACCAGGCAGTCATAAATTAAATCCGAGACTTAACTGCGCTGAACACAGACAACTGCACGTGAGGCAGCTGACATCAACTTGTGGCAAATAACAGAAAGAAAAAGTTAATTTTCCGTAAGGATTGCCTGTTACTGTTTTCTGATTCGCCATTTAATGCAGTCCGAGAAAGAATAGATAAAACATGGTACCCAAAAGTTAAAAGTAGTCCTAAACAGATATCAGTGCATGTGTGTGTGTGTGTGTGTGTGTATGTGTTCCTAAAACACCCCTGGTATTTTGAAATACAAAAAAATAAAAAATAAAGACAAAGAAATATTAACCTTCGTAAGCAGTAATAGTTAAATAAATAAATGAACGAATTAAAAATAAATGTAGGCTCCAAGACTTCAGTCAAAGAATGTAGCTAAATATACTCTATAGTGTGTCAAACACTGTTTTAATTTATGCAACTGCTAGATTATATTTTCACATATATGCAAATTAATTTAACAAGTTAATATATTTTTTATTTTAACCCAAGATTTCTTATAACTATAAACGAGTAAATTTCTTATAACTGTTTTAGCGAGTACTCGTGTTTGACGTGTTGCGAGAATGGAAAGCGTTATTATTTTATGCATCCTGCTACATCTGTCCCGCAAACAATATCTGGCGGACTCATGTGAATCCGATTAAAGAAAAAGGCAACAAAAAATAGAATTCTAAAAACAACCATTAATAGATGCATTAAGAAGACATGTTGCAAAAGTATAAAGAAAGAAACGAAGTTGAAGTTATGAACAGTTCAATGGACAGGCTTGCCTCCCAGAGAGTAAAATACTACGCCTCCTTGGCCTTACACTCTCGGCGGACCTCAAATGGAATGACTATATTGAATCCATTGCCAAATCTGCTGCTATGAAAGTGGGCTCCCTGTGCAGGGCCCGGAAATTTTTCCCACCTGAAACTATTCTGCACATATACAAATCTACCATCCGCCCGTGTATTGAATATTGCTGCCATATCTGGTCGGGTGCCCCTGCTGCTCTCCTTGGGCTTCTTGACAAAATACAAAGGAGGATCTGTAACGTGGTTGATACTGACTTGGCAGACCGGCTGCAGCCGCTCTCACACCGGCGTGATGTAGCTTCCCTGTGCCTCTTCTACAAGTACTTTCATGGCGTCTGCTACGATGAGCTTAGATCACTGGTGCCGCCTAAGCACGAATTTACACGAGATACTAGATTAGCAACTAGGTCCCACCCTTTTACAGTTAAACAAATAAGATGTAACCGTAAATTCTACTCCAACAGCTTCTTTTCTCGCGCTTCCCGCCTGTGGAACTCCCTTCCACAAGTCTGCTTTCTCGACAGTTACAATCTCCAGGTGTTTAAATGTAGGGTCAATAGACACCTCCTATCACACTAACTCCCAACTATTCTCACAACACTCTCATCTACCCAACCCTCATTCTCGGTATCCTCACCCGCCTATCACCCACCCTCTGTTATTTCCTATATTTAATCAGCCTTTCTCCACTCTACGTAGCCCCCTGCACAGTAGTGGCAGTGACATGCCTTGCTCGGGGTGAAACGCTTATAAAAAAAAAAATCTTCAGTCTGTGTCTTTGAAGTACTTACATGTTCCATGTCTGTTAGAACGAAAGGAAACGTGTGTTGTTGCTTCAAAAGCCAGACATGAAGAAGAAGTGCCTTTCAAATATCGCGCCGCCTGTGATTATCCAGCAGACAGAAAACATGCCTGTTTATTCACAATCAATAAAATTAGCATCTACCGGCCTAGTTCATTGAAAATTTTATTAAAGATAAACGTATCTTTTGGCAGATAATTTCACTGTTTGTAAATAAACAGATTTCTACTCACTTGAATAGCAATTTTTCCTTTATACACGTTTGATCGAAAAACAATAAAAGTTCCTTGTTAACTTTTTTATTTAGCTTTTCAATATTCCGAATATTTCTTTGATTTCCGTAAAATACCCAAGTCTATTAGACATACTGAAAAAGTAAATAAAAAATTATCAACAAGGAACTTCTTTTTTAATCGAACGAGCATTACACACACACACACACACACACAAACATATATATGTAAACAGTAGCTACCCCGGCATATACGCATTGCTCATTTGATAATTATTCGACACACCCATTTGCTAGTGCCTTGAGTTCAGTCTCCACGAGTGGTCTATCACTGTAGCCTTGTGTCAGACTAAGCTAAGTTTAATTGACAAAAGAACATTGTGAACAATGGGCCGTGTAAGACTCCATAGTTAAGCAAAAAATTTCACAGAAACATTCGTTTGTGAAAAATGTAATTCTCTCGACTTCCAATTAAGGTTTTGAATAAGATTTGGGTTTTTTATTTTTTCATGAAGTAATGAGTGAGTTTCTCAGTTACAAAATATAAGCAGATTTACTAAATATTAGTAAAAACCTAAGCATCTAGAGTCATATTTCCGGTAAGTCAATGAACATGCGTATTTCGCATTAATTTTGCTTTTCGGAATGTCTGCAAGCGATTTCTTACACAAGAGTTTTGTTTTGAGAAATAAATGTTCGTTTTTGGCTGTTCGTTTTTTTACTTTTATGGCTTTATATAACATATCTGTCTTGTTTGTTTTTATTTGATCATTTTTGTTGTGGAGTGAGTGTTGTATTTTCTAAATGCCTGCTACTACTCCGATGATAATTTTTAATATGTGCTTATCAGCTTAAAGTGGATTTTGTATGCTTTATATCTTTCAGAATATATTTATGAATTATTAGTAGCATTTTAAAAAGTCGATAGTAACACTTCTGTCTATGTTCCTCCATTTATAATATTTCGTCTTATGGCAGGAATGTTCGGATCTTAACCTGAACGACAGAATCAGAGTAGCGAAAACTCTGTAGACCTTAAGTTCTTATAATCTCAGTTACACCTTTGTAGGCTTACGGCCATATCACGTTGAATACACCGGTTCTGGCTCGATCACCGAAGTTAAGCAACGTTGAGCCTGGTCAGTACTTAGATGGGTGACCGCTTGGGAATACCAGGTGCTGTAAGCGTTTAGTGACGGATGTGCGTTGTGGTGCAGTGGATATCGGCTCGGAAAGAGAAATTGGTGAGCCGAGTTCGAATTCCAGTTGAATACCCTGCATTCACTTAAGCACTGGTACCCTTGGGAAAGATATTAATCCGTCCCTTCCCTCCAGTTATGGGTTAAATAACAAGGGTAGGACTTGGGGACCCTGCCCTTAAAAACAAATCCCAATGAATCTTGATACTCGAAAAGAAAAAAAGTATTACTAGACACAAAACTTATATAAAAACAACAATAAATTGTTGAAAGGAAAAGGTTTTACCAACAATAAATAAATAAAAAATTAGTTGGCAATAAATGACCCACCGAGGTTGATATACCATAAAAACAAAACAACCAACCAACATCTTTGTAATTCAGTAAAGAGAGAGAGAGAGAGAGAGAGAGAGAGAGAGAGGTTAAGTATTGAACCTGTCAGAGTAAAACTAATAAATGTTGATTGTCAACAAGTTCTTCTGTGCTTCGCTTCCCTTCTGGACATAAGCAATTGTAACTCTCCACAACTTTTTTTTCTAATCTCGTTTGGCTCTTAGCAATTTTTCTCCTTCTGCTAAAGACCCCGCCTCCGGTCCACCACAAGCTCGTCAAACAAGTGGCTCGGTTAGATACCGTGAGAGTTAAGTTTTCCAAACCCTCATTATGCGTTCACAGAATTTCAGCTGTGCAAGGCTCGAGATCAATTCGAGGTAGAGTCTAAGAGGCACAGCTTATGGGGATATGTGAGGAAAATAGCGGTTAATCAGAGACCTGAATAGGTTAAGACTATACTCATCTTTGTGGAACCAACTCCTCTTGGGAGTTGGTTCCACAAAGCAGCGGTTCGTGGGAAGAAGCCGCTAGAGTGGAACTTAACCTCTCCAGTTGAATATGAAGAGAATGACGGTGGTTCTCTGCAATGTGCGTAGCTTGGCGGATCTTAGCTGTAAAGGTTAGAACTGATATTTTGAGTATTTGCTTTTTTATTCCCTTTTTGTTTTCAGAGACTCCATTGTTACTTACTGGTTCCGTCCATGGAATTTTCAATATCCTTCTGAAGAACCACATTTCTTCTGCTTCTAGTTTGTTCGTCATCTGCGGGGACATTGTCTAACTTTCACTGCCATATAAGAGAATAGATATAGGATACTGACATAGGAATCCGGCACTTTTTTTTTCTAACAATTTTTTTCCATTTCTCGGCACCTTGCTTAGCTTTAGGAAAGCCTCATTCGTTAGTCCAATGTATGTTCCCTGTCTCATTTTTCACATTTTTCACATTTTTCCACCCGCTGTTAAAACCCTACGAAGATATTGAACTTCTGCACCAGCTTTGATGTTTACATGTGAATACGTGTTGTAGCGAACTTTTGACTCCAAGTTGTTGTGGCCTGTTTAGGCCAGGAAGAAAAACACGAAACATGAAGGTAGGTTCAAACAGTGTATTAGAGTAACAGAACATATACACAATTAAGAGTGCAATTAATCAGCAAAAATAGAAGTATAAGTCCAAACGGTATAGTTACGCTGCGTCCTGACTGCGTTACGACCGTTTCTTGGCTGCCTCACAGCTGCCTCCTCGGAAGTCACGCAGGTTATTATTTATTGACGACGGAAGAGTCCATTCACTGTAGAATAAGGCACCATAATAATACGTATCTTGGGCTTTTTCTCTTGTTGATGACCATACTTTCTATCTTCTTGCTGCTGATCGTTATTCCTTTTCTCTTGCTTTCTAATATCATCATGTCTAGAAAGTTATGTATTCTCCTTTCCAAATAGGCTTTCAATACAGTGTCATCTGCATATGTTATATTGTTATGGCTACGCTCACCGATGATAAATCCTGGTAGGGACTTCAACTCCCTCAAGAAAACGACGCTGTAAAGGTTGAATAAATCTGGGGAGAAACGAATCTCTGTCGCACACCCGTCTTTCTCGCCGTATAAGTTCAGTATTCTTCTAACATCTTTTCTAAATAGATCTAGTCTTCGCAGATGTTCAAATAAATTCTTTTGTCATACCCTGTCAAATGCGTTTGCGTCACAATTTTAAAATAGCCAATGAAATGCATCAATTGATGGAATGAAACTAACCTATCGGTGATGACGAAATTTAATTCAAATCAACTTTTCACTCTTTCAAAACATTGCTTTTCTATGATACATTTCAGATGCGGCATATTTGCATGAATTATGATTTTTGAATAACATGGAAAGGAAGATACGCAAGAGATTGTGTGTGGGAGGTTATTTATCTCTTTCATAGGAGTAACTGCTGTTTCGCTGATAATTTAAAAAATACTGGAACAATGAATTCACCTGATTATTACGAACAATTTGCTAGCAACATTCAGTAGTGTTTCCGTAGTAAACTATTTACATTTTTTTCTTTATCAGAAACTAGCAGTATAGACCGGCGTTGCTCGGGTGTAATGAAAGCTTTAAAATTAATCCAAGGTCCTGGAGCTCAGACTCATTGGACGTTGACACAAAAGACTAAAAAGCAATAGCTGCTTCCAGTTAAAGCGAAACCGTAGACTGAAAGAAAAATGAATGGATGTAAGTCAAATTTTGATTTCCTGGTATCGATATCAAATAAGTTTTTTCGTCGTAAACTGAATTTCGAAGGCTAAATAAGTCGTCTGAGTAAATGGTGTCATGGCTGAGACTAAGAAATACAATTATACCTACTTAGAGCCAAATCCGAAGCAAAAACTAAAATAAAAGGGCTGAAAAAAATACAGACATACAGGCAGATAAACAGACACACACACAAACATCTTGCCATATATATATATATATATATATATATATATATATATATATATATTATCGATTTTCTGCACTATTGTAATAACTGCAACCTTGAAACTTCTGAATATTGTTTCTTATGTCTTTGTCTATGAGTGTATCAAATTTGATTAAAATCGGACCATTCCTTCTATAACCCGATTTTTTCGATTATCGATTTTCGATATTTATCGGGGGTACCTCGACACAAAACCTAGCTAAGAACACGCTCAGACGCTTATAGTACAACTGTGTAAATTTTCAAGAAAATCGGTTCAGCCGTTTCGGAGTCTATAGGTAACGGACACACACACACACACAGTTCCATTTATAAATAAGTTTAGATAATTCCATTTTAATTGTGAAAAGATGTGTAGATGACGCTACGGTTATCAGCACCGAAAACGGAATCAACCGGCTAAATATAAATTCTAGCTGATATTGCTGCGTTCTCTTCGCGTTATTGACCCTGATAACATGGACCTATTTCTTCCCTGCTAATTTTGAGTCAAAAAGAGTAAAATGGGATAGGTTCATTAGTCTTGTTTTGCAAAGATTGGTCAGTCTAGAATTTTCGTTATTAATTAATATATTTTCTTTTCCACTCCTATTGCAACGCTCATGTCGTTTACATTCTACGATCATTAAGTACACAGCATAGTTCGGAAATAAAGAAGTTAGCCTCTGACAAGATTTGAACTCAGATCCCTCATGAGCTACTTACTCTTTTTGCTTTTACAATGCTGTTCATCCTGTATAAGGCCTTAGAGGCATTCGATGTAGAGGGTTACAGATTAAAAGGCACAGTTTATAGGGATATGTGAGAAAGGTAATGCTTAAGTCTAGATTTGAAAAGGTTAAGATTGTAGTGATCGAGGAAGCATCCTCTAGGGAGTTCTCGTAGAAATAAAACGTTATGAAAGTTACAGTATAAAAATCATGATTAAAAAGAGACTCATCAAAAATAAATAACGGAATGTGCCATCTAAGAAATTCTAACAATAGTATTACAAGATCGAGTAATTATGTGAGCGGATAGTATGACGCATATCAACCCAGAAAGGGAACTCAACAAGCCGAGTTCGAATTCTGGACTGGTCTGTTGCGTTCACTTTGCTTCTGGCATGAATACCTTTTTTTGTTTCTTTCCCAGGGTAGATTGAGATATCTAGCCTTAGATAGCAGCCAAATACAATTCTGAATTCAAACCGTGGGGAGGGCAATTGGAAACCATAGTCTTCCCAACTCATTCATACCCACAGAAAATAAAGAAAGAGAATCTATGAAGAGAAATGATCGCCTACATCCTGAAAGGATCATGTCATTTAAAAAGAATAATTTTTTAAATTTATTTGTTTGGACATTATTTTTAATCGATACTCGTATTGAAGTAAATATTCTGTTTTTAATTAAATTGTATATACAGGGTGGGCCATAAGTCGCGCCCCAAAGAATTAATTTGTGATTGTACCGGCGTGTACATTATTATGTACCATATTATGGTTTGGTTTGGTTTATTTCAAAAAAGAAAGAGGAAAGAGCCTACTAATTGGATGATAATTGTTGAAGTTCGCAGGAAGGTGGATTGAAAAGTTGTGAAGAAAATTCCAAAACGAAATGCGTTGAAAAATTATATTTCAAAGTAATAAATAAAATCCCGAGCAGTTACAAGGAGAATCGAACCCAGATGTAACAAGAGGGCATTCAGTATGGTTGAGCAAAGCAAAGACTACTCGTCCGTCCCTTCTTCCCGACAATAAGAAAGAAACAATTAATGTATCCGCGAAGATGTCAAATAGAATATCATATGCTGTCGATAAGGAAACCCGGGTTGTCACCGAAAATACATTTAAGATTCTTATGGACAAAGAGCCAAGAAAAACATCTAGTTTGAATCGGACCCCAGAGAAAAATATCTCTACAAAAATAGAGACAGGTTCGAGACAGGTTCGTTCATTTTAATTTCTGTGACATTCGTCAAAAGTTTTATATCCGATATTAATTTGGATTCCTGTAGATAAAAGTAATAGAGAAAAATTAATTACTAGCTTGGAGTGACCATAGGCAAAAAGGCTGTGTGGCCTTGTTGACCGAGAAACACATAAACAAAAAAATATCTTTTTTTTTACTTAAGAGATTGAAAGTATTTTTCTTTTACTGACCACACAAACCACCCTTGAGATTAGCAAGGAAGGGGACTATTTGTTTTTAGGGGCTCCGAGTAAGTCCATGGCTCTAGGAAATCACAGAGTGAGACAAACTGATAAAGAAAGATTAATGACTGGAAATCTCACTTTTGCCAATGCATTCTGAAAGTTTGGATTAATCATAGAGTCCGAGTGCTGGCCTTTGGCGTGGAATGAGGTTAGATGCTGAGAAATTGGGAAAAGAAAGAAAGAGATCAGCCCTGCGTATATGGAGCGATGATGCGAGATATGACGTGAAAGGAGTCGGAGTTAAAGGGCGGCTTGATTCATCTGACAACTTTCAAAAGGGAGGCTGAGCAACCCCTAAACTTAGAAAATCCCTCGAGTGAACATATTTTGAAAATATGGAATTTTAGAAAAAAGTTGATAAGGTAGCTCAGAGTGGAAGATGGCTGAACCCAGTCCCTGGTTAAGCGCACCCCTGCCGGACACAGGACTCCATTGCTGCTACTGGAATCAACATCGTTCGCCGAAATCTCCTGACAAAGACTTTGTGCCAGTCCTGAAGTCCAGAACTTAGAAATTTAAATTATTATTAACACAAGCTTTAAACTCGAAAGAAGATCTGTTATGGTGCCCTTTACAGTGGAATGGACTCTCCCTCCGTCAATATAATACTAACCAGTGTGACGTCCGGGGAGGCAGCTGTGAAGCAGTCTAGACACAGTCGTAAGGCAGTCGTGACGCAGCGTAACTATACCGTTCGAACTTACACTTCTATTTGTTGATTAATAACACTTATTATTGAATATATTGTTCTGTGATTCTAATATACTGTCTGAACCTACTTTCTTGTTTCCGTGTCTTACTGCCGGACACAAACAGGCTATAACAAGATCACAGTGTAATTTGATTATAACAGTAAGTGGAAAAGGTTAAAAACCTTGTACACAACAAATCATATATAAAACAAATCGTTGTTAAATGTTTAATCCGAGTTACATTTTTATTTCAAAGAATTCCTTTTTTGTGTAGTTTCTCGCCGTCAATCTGTACTTTGCTCCAGTTTACTTAATCAACGATCTTCTCACCCTTTAAAGACACAACGTAAAAGACGAGTAGAGGGTCAGGAAGCAAAAGCCAGATAGATCGAGTGTAACTCTACTCTTCAACACGCTACTAGCAATGCGTTAAAGAGTGAGGAGTCAACTAGATGCTAACCACGGTTGTCTGATGAAATCTGAAGACCAACGCGGCGGTGAATGGGGTTACACACTGTTTTGACCTCCAGTTTAGAGGTTAACAGTTTTCCTCTAGCTAGGACCCTAACAGCTGTTACTACCCCCGGCTCAGGCTGAACCTGGAAACAACAGCAATTAAAAGGTGGTTCCAGGCACCTCAAAACCTTCCGATCAGAGGCTTTACTGCCGGTTGTAGTTTATTGCCATACACAAGGCGCTCATAATTACATTTGGAAACTGAACGAGAAAGACTGTAACTACACAAAATTTTATAAGCAACTATACTTCAGATTTGATTAGATTTTAAGCAAATCTACCAAAAGAAAAAAAAGTAAAGAGTGAAATTAAACAAAACAAGTTACTAAATAGTTATTTTATATTGCATTTTAAAATTCTACCAATTGTACTAATTTACTTGTACTGAAATGTCTTTTCTATTTATTAAACCAGGGATTGTCAACGTTTTATATGCCGAACACTTTTATAAATATTTTATCAATATTTGCATCTTTTAAAAATGAAAAATAATATCACACTTGAGGATGAACCTTAATATTTTAATCGCAAACATTAGGACGTGTGAACAAACTGAACTCAAATATATGTCTATATTTCTTTATATTTAGATGAAGTATTGTAACTATTTACATGATTGTTATTAAAACGATTCTGATAATAATAAACGTTAGTTTATTAAAACCAGTCTTAACTAATGAACTAAGAAACACATTGTACACGCCGGTACAATCACAAATTAATTAATTCTTTGGGACGCGACTTATGGCCCACCCTGTATATACAATTTAATTAAAAACAGAATATTTACTTAAATACGAGTATCGATTAAAAATAATGTCCAAACAAATAAATTTTAAAAATTGTAAATATCTAAATCTATTTTGTACGAAATGTTTTTATTTATCTTGAGATAATAAAACCTTTAGTGATACAATTCTTACTAATTAGTCCATCACTATAGGAAAAAGATATGGATTCCCACCTTTTCCAACTGTATTTGTGCGTAAGTGAATATAACGAACTCAACTGGAATTGAAACTCAACTCTCCAATTAACAATTCCGAACCATTATATATTACACCACCCACACAACCAAGCTTACAGCACTTGGTATTCCTAAATGGTCACCAATCTAGGTACTGACCAGGCATAACGTTGTTTAACTTCAGTGATCGGACGAAAATCGGTGTTTGAACGTGATGTGGCCATAAGCAATAAAAGCAGAACAAGATAAAGACTCTCCTCACTCGGAAACCATGAAATCCTCACCATGAGTGAATTACTTCCTGATTGAGAACATCTGTCCTTGACATATATCTCCCCAACGCTCTTTTGTATTATTTTACGCTCATTTGTTCTCGTTTAATTTTAACCGTTTTTTAGTTGTTTTTTTTTTGGGGGGGGGGCACTCTAGAGTTCATCTACACTGTTGTCATTAGAAAACAGAAAGTTTTAATTATGCGTTTTAAATTTGCTTAATCCAGAAGGAAGAAAACTTGTTGGACTCTCTGCTTTCGGACGGAGAGGAAACCAGACGAGGCTTTGCCGAAAGGCAGAGTCTCGTCTCGGGAAAAATAGACAAGAACACGACCCAGCCTATGCAGCCTATACGAGAAATTTTTGCCCGGGTGTATGCGCACGGAATTCCCACGTAAAATTTGGCTTTGTGCCACATCGCGCCTTTGTGGGGAGGACTCGGGTAAATACCCAGAAGGAAGAAAAGTTAGTCTGACAATCAACAAATACTGACTTAAAGTCAGATATTCATCTGGAAAATTACTGCCTGGGTGATAGTCATGATGTGCATTCTGGTGCAGTGGATATTGGTTCAGAACAAGAAATCGGAGAGCCGAGTTCAAATTCCAGTAGAATTTTTTGCATTCATTTACGTGCAAATACTCTTAGCAAAGTTATAAATTGATCTCTTTTCGCTCTAGGTATGGGTTAAATAACAGGATATATAACATTGGTTAGCAACCAGTCTACCGCAGAAAGTAATGGTAACCTACTGCGGAATAATATTCTGCTTAGTCGGTCATGGGTCGAAATAGACATGATCGGCTAAACGTGTATAACTTATGGCACTTAACTAATGGAATTGTCATGAAAGAATGTTTTGCCCAAGTCCTCCATCACTCACCTTTTACTCTGTCACTCGTTGTGATATGCTTTTTTCTTTTCCTTTTTTTTTTCTTCCTTGCAATTAAGGTCGAATAAAAAATATATTGATTCCCTAGAAATTACAAGGTTTACGTGCGTTGTGGAACAGTGGATATCGGCTCGGAATGAGAAATCAGGGAGCCGAGTTCGAATTCCATTTGAATTCATTGCATTCACTTACGCGCAAATACCCCTGGGAAAGGTATTAATCCGTCTCTTCCTTCCAAGTTATGGGTTAAATAGCAGGACAGATTGGGATATATAGCCTTGGCCGGCAACCAGTCTACCGCAGAAAGCAATGGCAACCTACTGCGGGATAATCTTCTGCCCAGTCAGTCATGTCTCTTTCAAGACATGATCGCCCAAGCGTGTTTCACGTGTGGCAATTAACTGACTGAAAAATAAGTAGATAGGAGATCTGAACAAGAGGCCGTGCATCCTTCAAAGGGGTAATTGAAGATTGCTGGCCTTTGACACTCTCTGTGTCCGAGTTGTTTAATAAATACCGGGTTCATTGTTAGTTTCTCCTCTCTATGAAGACAGAGGGTTCGTTTAGCTTTTGCAAGACCAATTTCGCTATTTCAAATGTGTCTTTGGATTTCGGTGTCGCATACTAAACTTGTAATATATTAATTCATACAGAAACATGCGTGTGTAATTCTGATTCACACATTGTATAATAAAATACGAATAGTCAGTCAAGTCTCACAGGCATGCACAGAAAATGCTTATCAGAATCTATTTTCATATCATGGGAGAGGATTCCTTCCACTTCAGTGGAGTAAGAAATTGTCGAAATAACTTGATCGCTTTGGGAACAGATACACTATTATTGACTCACTGAGCTACACAATAAAAACTGTTCGGATGTTGCCGGCAAAAAAATAGCAAATAATCTTACCAAAGCTTTAAGAGCCTTCTTAAATGTCTATGGGCTTATTGCTTCCCACTTCCTGTCTGGTTATCTGGATTAGAAATAAGTAATTGCAATATCCCTTTCTTGTAAAGAATACGTTTTCCGCTATCAGAGTGGAAATGTAAGTGTCAAGTTTCTTAGTCATTGCATCATCTTTGGTAAAGCAGTTGAGTATACAGAAGATAAGAATAGTCTCTGCGAGTTCCTATCAGACTAAGAAAATCGGCCATGGGTGAGCACTTTTTTTAACTATGTGTGTGTTTGTGCGATGGGTAAATTGTCGCCATTTTAAATGATTTCGCTCATGCACGTAGTTTTCCAGTTTGTCTGATTGCACAGTATAGTAGGATCCGCTGAGCATCGTCTGTGAGAAAGTGACGTAATTGACTCCACCAGAAATTTACAAACGGCATGATGTAATGCTTGGCATTCGCACCGGAAAGCTCCAATACGAAAAACTTCAGAGTGTGTTGGTCTCAATCTGAGAACAATGCTGATTCTTTGGATTTTATCAAGGGTCACTCGATATAAAGCAGGAGCCCAAGACCATAAGTGGCAGCATCATTTTACAAATGGACGAATGGTAGACTTATAGATATACAAGGGTATATAAATGTGTGTGTGTGTGTGTGTGTGTGTGTGTGTGTGTGTGTGTGTGTGTGTGTGTGCAACAAATATTGTATTCCGTAAAAAATGTTCGACCATTTTATTCTATTCTTATTTGTAAGGCAAACATTCTTCGTAATTATCACGCTTCATATCAAGACTTAGAACCTTTAGGCTAAGAAATAAAATTAAGTCTTTACTTACCTGGTCTATGTTTCATGTTATTACATCATCTTTCCAGGTAACTTGACTGTAATCAATCAGATATCAGATTTTCTGGAGAGTGGGTGTAATTTCGCGAAACTCAGAGTAGAGACAAAATAAATGAACATTGTATCTTATTACATATATATCACATATATTTTATAAAATATTATATATATATATTATCCTACGTCTATAACACGGCTTGGAGTTTCATACACCTGATGATAGCATAGTGCATGAAATTCCGAGTAGTGCTATAGACGTAAAATAATACATACATATATATATATATATATATATATATATATATATATATATATATAATGTTTGTTTACCAGCGTATATATACATATGATATTTATTGATATCTATTCATCCATCCATATATATAAGGCCTATGTTTCACGCAGCCACATATACAGGGTGTATAACTTTGGGGAGCCGGTTCCTCTCATCAAAATTAAAACAAATGTCTATATAAACATATGTGCGCAAATCGTTCGTTTTGAGTTTATAGTAGATGTCGCTGTGCTGCCATATTGACTAGGTTACATTTGTCACTCGTGTACATTTGTGGCGAGTCTGTCGTTTAACATCTGTAGCAGTGTGTTAACTGAGATGTGTTCCATTTAACAATGGTCTCGTGAGCAAACAAATATGATACTGAGGAAGGTGCTGATTAGCTATAAAATTACACATTCTTAGCTTACACTGAAGCAACCTTGTTAATTGCTAAAAATAGATCGGTTCGCCTATTGGCCTGTTTCTGCTAATTTCCCATTTATTGAAAAGGAGTAAAATTTTATCACTTTTTTCCTGTTTACGGTTGTTTTTTCGTTTTTTTGTTTTTTTTTGTTTTTTTTATTTTATTTTACTCAATATTTTTTAGGGACGTTTGTCTTTATTTTTTGTGTTAAAAAACTCACCGCTATATATATATATATATATATATATATATATAGCCTCTGTGTGCTCGTATTAATGTTTGTAACTTTACTGTCGCATTCTAATATCGTTAAATAGGTGTGTGTGTGTGTGTGTGTGTGTGTGTGTGTGTGTGTGTGTGTGTGTGTGTACACGAGCAGTGAAGAGATTTACACTTTCCTCTTTAGGTATGTTATTACAACCGCAGAGGAACTACGGTAGTGGTTCACGCGATTACTTCCAAGCATCTACCTAAGATCAAGCGAAATTACTCTTCACTTGACACCGATAAGCTTTCATGGTCTCTGGCCAAACAGTGAAGAACTATTTCTGTTGAAACGGTACCATGATTTCCTCTTTACCCCCTGCCACAACCATAAAATGTTATTCACGGTCTGCTATTCTCATCCATCACTCTCGAGATTTCCACAACGTAAGTTCGTTTCTCCAAAACACTGAAAGTGAGTTCTATCCCCCCCATTCAGCGTTCCATAGTGATGGTCTTGCCAAATCTTTTTTTTTAATCATATCACCCCAAACAAGGCGGTAACGCCACTGATGCGCAGGGAGCTACGTAAGAGTGAAAAAATTGGAAAAGAGAAAGCCGGAAGCCACATCCTAAACAGGGAACAAGGGATGAGCCTCTTCACCTGTTCAATAGACGTGGATGGAGTGTGAACCGGGCGATCTTCTTTAAATCAACAAATATATATATATATATATATATATATAGCATAATGATGAACCACGTAGACTGTCTTAATATGTATAGGAAAAACTACTAAATAGTTGTAAGTTTAAAAATGTATTTTTTGACAGCATTTATTTATTTCTATTATTATATTTGATATTTCAGACTGGCCTCGGCCTTTCATCAGAAACAAATGATTTTAAAATTTAAACTAGAAGCGTTCGTCGCGAGAGCGTTCGTAGAGAGATGTTTACATCACGTGACGTAGAAAGCGATAGAGTTTTTTAATATTTGTAAATGTAAACCTATCTTTAATAATACTTTTAAATGTTGTTTTAAAGAAAAAAATTTTAAGTGTATCTAAAAAATGTTTAACTATTGAAATATTTATAAAGATTCAAAACACCTTTTAGGCGGAGTGGTCTGGGGTTGAGGCAATTTGTTATATAACATTTGATACCATGGCTCACGTCCAAGGTGTTACATAGCTTTCTGGTTCGTTCTCTTCAAAAGTTTGCCGATCCCTGATGTACAGGTACCCAGTAAAAAATAGCGGTAAATTCAGAAAGATGTGAGACAACCATTGAAAACTGGTGACGACTGATGTGACTGAAAGATGCAGAAATAATTACTGCACATTTCGTTAATTCCCACGTCATATGCTCTTTGAAAAGTAGAATAACTTGGTCAGCTGTTTCGCCGTACGAGAAGGATTTATTTACCCAGCCTTCCTTCCTGTGATGAGTTGTGACACAAGGTCGGTTTTTAATGTGGGGAACCCAGGCGCATACACTCGGGTCGCTGGTCAAAATCTACCCAGCCTCCATATACGCGGTAACTGGATACTAAGCTGGTCTAAGCTCGTCTTAGCTTGTCGTCTCCTAAGTAATGAGTATTTTGCTGAGGGTCACCATACGAGACGGGCAGAGCGAAAGACGGAAGTTGTCTGCAAATGACCATTAAATGACGAGTTCCAAGATCAAACAGCAATTAATGAATGATAAAAGGGACCAATCAGAGTTAAGTAATTACGCGAGAGTCGAATTAAGTTATGAATATTAAAGAAATCTATTCAAGGTTATTCAAGGCCAGGTGTTCCTGAAAAGTAAAAGCTATAATACATCTGACGTCCTTTTACTGGGTACCCTGTAGCTTTGAAATAGGGAAAAGCCCACCACCACCACACACACACACACACACACACACACACACTTTGGAAAAAAGATTTTTAATATAATCAAAAAGTTGAAGCAGGATGACAATTTCAATTGACAATCGTTTCTGCATGTGATTTGTTTTTAATTTATCGATCTATTTGATTATAAAAAATATCACAAAATTTATAGATTTTTTTCTCCGGAGAAAAAATTATTATGAGCATTTCCTATTTCTAAATAGATGTTTACACGTATCCTTAGTGAAACTGACAATAGTTTTAAATTTTGAAACCGTTACAGTCAACAAAATTTAACAAAATCCAAAAAACATTGTGGTTAATCGTTGATATGTACGAGGTTTTATATGGAGAATGTGAGTAAACAAGTAAAAGTGGAACTAAACAAACCAAACTCTAAGAACCGTTATTTGCCTCAAGAAATTAGCGGGTGACATTCAGAAAATCGAATGGGTCACATACGGACCGAGGGCTACAGTTTGCTTCTTACTATTTAAAATTAAGATCGGCCAGTTCGCTTCGTAATAAGATTTTGAACTTCTGCAGGTAACAAAGCAGAATAACGGTTACCGGAAATAAATCTTTGTTTCTAAGAACTTTTGCCGCCATTTGTAAAAACCATGTTTTTTAGAAGAAAATGGTACATACAGAACTCCTCATCAACCGGAGTAGATTTATGAATATTTATTCAGAAAATAATTTCATGTTGTCTGCTGCCATAATCAAAGAACTGTATCCATTTTAAAATAAAAATAGCTTTGCAAAAAATAAAATGGGCGCATTTATTATTTTGTACGAGCGTTATTCTGCATTTTCAGGTACCTTATTTTGTTAACATTATGTACCTTAGAGAAATGCATAATTTAAAACTCATATTTGGGAAAGATGGAAATCCGAAGGCGAATTGGCATGGCAAAGGACGCGTTCCAGAAGATGAGCAAAATACTAACACACAGGAAAATCTCAATAGAAACAAAGAAAAGAGTGCTGGACTGCTACGTGATGTCAGTTCTTCAATACGGCAGTGAATGCTGGACAATATCATCGAAAATGAGGACAAAACTGGAAGCAGCCGAAATGTGGTTCTCCAGAAGGACGCTGCGGATATCGTGGACTGAGCATGCAAGCAACGATGAGGTATTGGAAAGAATGGCAACAAAAAGGAAATTGATACTGAGCATCAGGAAGAGACAACTGAAGTTCCTGGGACACGCAATGAGGAAGGAGAGCCTGGAGAACCTGATACTGACTGGTCAGATAGAAGGAAGGAGAGACAGAGGAAGGCAGCGGATAACATATTTGCAGGGCCTGATCAGGTGGATGACGGAACGGGGGTTGCCAAGAGCAACAAGAGCAAACATACTAAGAGCCACAAGGGATAGGGAGACGTGGAGAACCATGATCGCCTACGTCCTGAAGGGACAGGGCACATAGAAGAAGATTAGAATAGTCTAGAAATTATACTGGGAGAAAATTGCCTGAATACAGAAAGAAAATGAATTGAGTTGGTACACAAAAATAGAAAAGATGATAAGATAAGGAAGTTTCTTCTCCCCAGATTTATTCAATCTTTACAGCGACGCCATTTTAAAGGAATTGGAGACCTTACCATGATTTATTATTATCGGTGGACGTAATCTTAACAATATAAGATACACAGATGACACTGTACTGATCGCTGACTCAGGAAACAAACTACAGGACATTCTAGACAGAGTAGTAGAAGAAAGCGAGAAAAAAGGACCAACCATCAACTGCAAGAGGACATGAAGTATGATCATCAGCAAGAGAAAAAAGCCAAGATGCGTGTTACAAATTGGAAATATCAACATCAGCAAGTTTAACAAAATGTTTTAGCAGAGGATGAAAAATGTACACCGAAATCCAAACACGCATTGGACTAGCAAAAATAGCATTCTAAAAGTTAAGCAAGATGTTTAAGAACAAAGAAAAGAGTGCTGGATTACCATATAATACCCATCTACTTATCTGGCAATGAATGCTGAACAATCTTCCTACGGATAAAGAGAAAATAGAAGCAACAGAATTGTGGTTTTACAGAAGGATACTGAAACTTCCATGGACAGGAATGAGTAAACAAGGAAAGTCTTGAAGAAAATGGCAACAGAAAGAACACTTATACTCGGAATCAGAAAAAAAACATCTTAAATTCATTGGATACATAATAAAGATGGAGGGATTCAAATACATGACCCTCACAGGGCATTTTTTTTTTAATCATATCACCCCGAGCAAGGCGGTAACGCCACTGATGTGCAAGGGGCTACATAAGAGTGAAAAGATTGGAAAAGAGAGAAAACTGGAAACCGCATCCTAAACAGGAAACAAGGGATGAGCCTCTTCACCTGTTCAATAGACGTGGGTGAACCGGGCGATAGTTTAGTCTATCTACTCCAATTGAAAAGAAAGAAGAAAAAAAGAGTGAAAAGATTGGAAAAGAGAAGACCGGAAACCGCATCCTCTTCACCTGTTCAATAGACGTGGGTGGAGTGTGAACCGGGCGATAGTTTAGTCTATCTACTCCAATTGAAAAGAAAGAAGAAAAAAAAGAGTGAAAAGATTGGAAAAGAGAAAACCGGAAACCGCATCCTAAACAGGAAACAAGGGATGAGCCTCCTCACCTGTTCAATAGACGTGGGTGGAGTGTGAACCAGGCGATAGTTTAGTCTATCTACTCCAATTGAAAAGAAAGAAGAAAAAAAGAGTGAAAAGATTGGAAAAGAGAAAACCGGAAACCGCATCCTAAACAGGAAACAAGGGATGAGCCTCCTCACCTGTTCAATAGACGTGGGTGGAGTGTGAACCAGGCGATAGTTTAGTCTATCTACTCCAATTGAAAAGAAAGAAGAAAAAAAAGAGTGAAAAGATTGGAAAAGAGAAAACCGGAAACCGCATCCTAAACAGGAAACAAGGGATGAGCCTCCTCACCTGTTCAATAGACGTGGGTGGAGTGTGAACCGGGCGATAGTTTAGTCTATCTACTCCAAATGTTGAGATCAAGAGAAATAGGGGGAGGGCAGCGATCCACTTACTTGACGAGCTTGTGAGAATGGATAGCGAAACGAGGTACGGAATCCTTAGCAAAGGAAGAACATTGCTAATGACCAAAAAGAAATAGAAATTGTGGAGAACCATGATCACCTATTCCTGAAGGGTCACGGAATATAGAAGACGAAGCCACAGAAACCATCTTTAGATCAAGCCTTTTCGAATCGTAAAGGAAACAATAGCAAACGGAACCAATCAATGAGAGACATTGATCAAACATTGATCGATAGGCATCTAGCAAATTGAGATCGATTTAACGCACATTCATAAATACAGACATTTCAGCGCATTAGGAGCCTGAGACAATTATGTATTTCCAAGCAGTACCTGCGATGGAAGTGGCGTAACGATCATCAGTGCGGAGAGTGGAACCGCCTATCCGGGCTCGAGTTCCGACCTAGTCGTTGCCATCCTCTCTCCTCCATTAAATTCTCCAGTGAAGTACAAGGTCACAGAATCACCACGCTCGGTGTTGCCGCTACGTTTTCTGTAGCAAAAAGGATTTTTTTTTTTTTTGATGAGGTGGAGCTGCCAGCCGAACGCTTCAAATATTTTTAAATTCAGTCAGCTAAATGCCATACGTGATACACGCTTTGGGTGATCATGTCTTTCTGGAGACATGACTGACTGGGCAGAAAATTATCCCGCAGTTAGTTGCCATTGCTTTCTGCGGTAGAATGGTTGCCAGCCAAGGCTATAGAACCCAATCTGTCCTATTATTTAACCCATAACTGGACGGAAGAGACGGATTAATTTTAATACCTTTCCCAAGGGTATTCAGCAGGAATTCGAACTTGGTACCCCGATTTGTCATTCCGAGTTGATATCACTGCACTATAACCCACTACTCTACTACACCATAATTCTCATAAGATATTATTCATGTAAAATACAAATCTGTCACCTAATTATGTACAATAATGGATCATATGCCATATAGGTGAACAATTCAATTAGAAAAATTTTAAATAAATACAATGTATCTAACTACAAATTAAGAGACATGTTATAATAGATTATTTCTTCTTAAATAAATCAACAATGTTTTGCGGCAATTTTTAACATCAACTTGAGATTTTTCTTGTTAAAAAGGTGAATAATTTTAACACATTCAACATTATGGATACCAAATAGTGAATTTTATAGTCTTTTTTCGAGACCTAGCATAAGCAAAACAAGTTCACGGATATGAACAAAATAAAATAAAATACCCCGAAAATGACGTCAGAATCTGCGAAAATATTTAATCTTTTAATAGTCAGTTGTGCTTAGTTTAATTTGTAACGAAGTAGAAAAAAACAAACTAACGTTGATAAGATAGCAAGGGTCACAAAGCACTGTTCTGGACCTCAATCAGGCTTGCCCCCATCCCCGGTCGGAGGTTCGGGCGTTGTACGCACCGGCCCTGTCACCGCTCTATAAATACTAACTGGCCAGTGTTCTCTGAATTTATCTCTCGTCGAAAGGCGCACCTATCAACGTCTCCTGCCTCCTCAAACCCCGGCACGGATCTCGCAGATGTTAATGCTGACCCCATAAAATCATATTTACATACATTCTTGGAGCCAATCGGTTCACTCGGCCTCCAGGTGCTGGATCACCTTAAAACGAGCGTTGCCAAGCCAACAAGTCGAATGAACGGTAAGGAGGAACTATCCACACGCAATTTGTTTTTTGTTTGTTTTGTTGTTGTTGTTGTTTTTTAAGCTGGGCAGCTAATCCTTTTGAAGTATCTGTTTCATATGTGATAGTCAAAACTATCTAGTTACCATCCTTGGAAGAGCGTGTCCACGCCTTGCTACTGTGGAATAAATCTGTAGATTTTATCAAATGTGCGTTGTGGTGCAGTGGATATCGGCTCGGAACGAGAAATCGGGGAGCCGAGTTCAAACTCCAGCTGAATTCATTGCATTCACTTACGCGCAAATACCCTTGGGGAAAGGTATTAATCCGTCTCTTCCTTCCAGTTATGGGGTAAATAACAGGACAGATTGGGTTCTATAGCCTTGGCTGGCAACCAATCTACCGCAGAAAGCAATGGGAACTTACTGCGGAATAATCTTCTGCCCAGTCAGTCATGTCTCTTTCGAGACCTGATCGCCCAAACGTGTTTCACGTACGGCACTTAACTGACTGACTGAGAGTGGCCTATCGTAAGTACATATATTTACCGAAGAATTTATAAAAACAAAATTAAATAAAAACAAGACTAGAGAGAAAACAAATTTTAGTTATATATTCTGGAAAAGGGAGCATGCTAACAAAAAGTAAATATGAATTACATATCTTTTTTTCTCTGACCCTGAAAATTAAAGGAAAAGTGGTGGATATTACAAAATATCTTTAAACATACATCCAATATTTTTTAAAGTTTCAAGAGGTTGTGTCATATCCACGTGTCAGGAAAACATCTTCTCTTTGTACTGTTTACCTACCCCCTTAAACAAAATGGCTTCTGTACAGATTGGGTTTTATTGACTGGCCATTAAGAAACACATAACCGCCCAAATGCTATGCATATTAATTAGGGAAGTTAACCCAGCACCGAGGCGGTTTTAGTTGTATAATAAATAAAATTTGTTGTACACGTGGCTTAATGTTCTATAAATGATACAGCAAACATTGTCTCATGGACGTTTCGGATTTTCTTTTCCTAACCGTTTTCTACTTTGCATTACTAAGACTTTTCTATTCGTACGGATATTCAGTCAGTTAAGTGCCATACGTGATACACGCTTGGGCGATCATGTCTCAAAAGAGATATGACTGACTGGGCAGAAGATTATCCCGCAGTAGGTTGCTATTGCTTTCTGCGGTAGACTGGTTGCCGATCAAGGCTATAAAACCCAATCTGTCCTGCTATTTAACCCATAACTGGAAGGAAGAAACGGATTAATACCTTTCCCAAGGGTATTTGCGCGTAAGTGAATACAATGGATTCAACTGGAATTCGAACTCAGCTACCCGGGTTTCTCGTTCCGAGCCGATATCCACTGTACCACAACTGGTTGAGCTTCCCTTGCCTTGCAGTGAGAATCAAGAAATATTCAATTCAAAATCGCCTGAAGAAGAAAGAAAAAGCTTCTATTAGGATGCATTGTCTAAAAAAAGACCTCATTGCATTGCTCCCATGGCCACAGTAATGTAGTGACTCCTAATAGTTTACAGGACACGTGACGTGAAAAGAATTGTACGTGAAGAAAGACAGTGTATCCCAGACTTCTGTTTGAGAGTACAACATGATTAAGGTTGTGTAATATATATATATATATATATATATATATATATATATATATATATATATAAAACTCATCAGGAAGAACTCTTGTCTTCTTAACTACAATATGCAATGCCCTGAAAGATATAAAATAGCTGTAATAACGAACTTCTTAAATAGAGTACATCAAAAATTCCTTCTCATAAAGAATATTTTTGAGCAAACTAAAAAACATAAAATATACATTAGTTAACAATATTTTTCCCAACTACATCATTGACAAACATATAAAATTGTTCTTACAAAAAATACATGACACTCGTATTAAAAATCACACACAGGAAAACATCAACATACTTTATTGCTGCCAAATGAACATTAAATATAAACAGGACGATTTTCTACAGGAAAAAATTTTAAACGCCATCTTTTTGCTTAAATTCCTCAAAAATATTTAAAACTTATAATATATTATAAAAAATAGAAGACAGCAAACTTTGTTGTTTCTAATAATAATAGCCCCATTAAACTAGCGATTACTAATATAGTGTATGAATTTCAATGCCATGTACAAGATTGTGCTTCTTGTCATAAATCAATTACTTATATTGTCTATGCTACCATTTCTCTGAGTAGACACCTTGTATGCCACTTATCTAGTAATAATAGTGCAATAAAAAACATTTATTAACCCATAACTTACAAGAGCACTTAAGAAAAAGTTTGGTCGAAAATACAAAGATACTATTTAAATGACAATATCAAAGGCGCCATAAGAGTGACACTATATATCAAACAATTTTCTCCTACCATCAACCTTACAGTAAAAATGGAGTTTTAAAAGTTTTTTTTTAAAATAGACACTCACATTATGCCGAGCCGCGCGCATCACGTGATAGCTTTAAAGAACTCTTCTTTTCAAAAACAATGAAATACAAAAAATTATATTGCAGTCAAACATGAGGACGTAACAACACCAGAAAAATAATATCTTTTAAAATGGCTTGTGAAGGGACTGAAAACGTTTGGCAATTCGAAAATTATGGAAAATGTTTACATTCCTTATCTCCAACAAAAAGAAAACATGTAAGAATACTGAAAGAATTAAATCAAAAGTTAATAAAATCTTCCTTGTCGGTCGATTTTAATGAAGCATGTTTAAATGAAAGTTTGCTGCCCAAATATATATATAAAGTGATCAGCAATACATTTTATCTGAAGTTGAAGCCTTCAAGCCCCACTTCCTCATTACGTGTCCCAGGAACTTCAACTGTCTCTTCCTAATGTTAACTATAAGTTTTCTTTTTGTTGAAAGCAGACAACTAAGTTAAAAAATATTTAGATTTCGGCTTTAAATAAACCATAGACGTTGATATGCCTCTAAACAAAATCAATCAACCAAGTTCCGAGAGCCATTTGTTTATTTGTGGATTCATCAAGAATAGACTGTGTGTATGAATATAAAAGTGGAAACTGAGGTCAACACAGAAAGGCGACTGTCTGTTTCATGCTTGAACGCAATCTTCAGGCTATATATATATAATATGTTCACAGAAATTCACTTTATCTATCAGTTTCACTGACGTCTGGGTACCACACGTGATACTTCGAGTAAAAAGAAAGAAATTACTGGAAAGTAATTGAAACTCACCTGAAGCGAGCTGAATGTGTAATGCTCCTCATGCCAATGACATTTCCACCAAGCTTCTCTACGGCATATGACTTCATTGAACTTCTTTTAATGTATTTCTTTCAGATTCATATTTAAATTGGGGTCATTAGGAAGAGGAAGGCCCCGAAACGGTGCAGAATGTGCACCGTTTCGGAGCATTCCTCTCAACGGTTTCCCTTGCACACCGCCCCTCCTCACTGATGTGAGATATATTGAACATCATTTTTATCATCACACACACACACACACACACACACACACACACATGCATATATATAGTTTTAGTGCAAGGAATTTGTCACTTCAACTGAGAAGGTTCATATCGACTTCGAATTTTCGTTTTTTGCAGTAAAACTATCAACGTTATCTCCACCCCGTTATCGAGCACTTTACGATAAAAAAAATATAAAAATTAACCTGCTTGTCAAAATACCTATTTAAAACTATATATATATATATATATATATATATATATATTATAAACGAAATTATAGTTATACTCGTGTCGAAAACCTTCCTCGAAAACGTTCGACGGAAGGGAAAAAATGGTTTTAAAAAAGAAAGAGCTTAGTACATGAACGTCAGTCAAAAGTGTTCGGACCGAGATCAGCACGAAGCCCAAAGAAAGAAAAACCCGATGAGGTAGAGCGAAATAAATGTTATCTATTTATCAGTATATATATATATATATATATATATATATATATATATATATATATATATATATATATTAGAGTTATGGCATTCTGTAAAATAATTTATTTCCTGTATCATATTTCGATGAACTTTTGTTTCATTACTTTAATTACTTTATAACACATGAATGTAAGGTTACAAAATTTCATAATCCTATATATGGCTTAGATCTTACGTACACTAACACACACACACACACACACACACACACACACATAATGTGTCCATAGTGTACTTACTTTGAATGACTATAAAGATGTACTTACTCTGCAAAACTCAATATAATATACAGATCTGATTTAATTTCTTTTGTCAACGGTTATTTCCAAAATTGGTGACCCTTCTGTTCCGGGTACTGCTGAATAACAAACATTGAGAAACATTTCGTTCGATTTTTGTGCGCATGCTTTCCTCTAATCACTCCTTAATTCGTCGACTTTTGTATCGTAAACTTTATCTTTTAAGTATCTTCATAAAAAATATCTAGTTAATTTGAGCCATTTAATTTAATTGTAGTCGAAATTTCGATTACTCTAAACAATCTTTGTTGGAAAGTGTACATCTTCGACGCATCTTGCTAAGTCTTCTTCTTTTTTTGTGACGTATCTCTTTATGGTTTTACTGTGGGATGAGAAATTAAGAAGTAAAATCAACTTTCTTCTTCACTTTAACAAAAATTCACAATGACGAAATACTGGTTTTGCTGCATAGAAAAAGGATTTATCTCGTACTTACAGAAAAAAAATCGAAACTGGATTTCGCGAGTCGATGATGAATTGATTTTCTGACCAAATGGACTGATTTGCAAGACCATAAAGACTTCGCGAGCCAGTGCAAAAAATCTAAAGGACTATAAATGCTTAGATCAGCGTCAGTCAGACAGTCATGGGTGGAAGCAGCAGAGACGACAAGCTAAAATGTAACGGGAGAAGCCTCAGGTTGACCCGGAACATTTGTCCTCCTTCTCCTTCGTTCTCGTGTGCTGGATCATTTTATTTCTTCTTCTTCATCTGAAGACACTCCTACCGAACAAATACTCATACATACATACATACGCATAATCTCTTTCCGACAAATTACTACTACGAACATTTCTTCAACTCTGGATACCCTTAACTCATTACTAGTTTCTAACTGAACATTAATTTCTACCAATTCTTTTTATTCATTTCTTTTAATAAACAACAATTTTAACATGAAAAATGTATATTTTATTAATACACCATTTCGCATTCTTCCACTCTTCCACACAAATACATAATACAACCAACCTGCCGACAGCTAATCTACAACCAACCTCCTGATGAAAACATTCTGGTAATTCTTATAATAACGAATAATCTGTAAGCTATAGGGAGTTTGGTTATGTATGACACAAGGCCGAATTAATAAACAGTAACCATCTCCCTATAGCTACATTACATTATTTTTTACTTCAAAACTAACTTTTATTTTTGTGCTTTTCCTAAACCTTCTGAGAAAACTTCTGAACAACTCCTTCTTAATGCATTTTTTAATGTTTCAGTTGCGCATTAGCACTGGGTGTAACAATATTTATTTGGTTTCAGAAAGAGTTAATTAGGAGGTCCAAAGGATCAAATAATGCAATCCAATCTGTTCCAAATAAATTAGCTGTATTCTTTTTTACAAACACCACCACTTTTTTAGTTTTGCCAACAAAAAAAGAATGTTGCAGTTGAATTCATACATAAAATTCAATTTATTTCCTGAAACTCCACGGAACAACTATTTTAGAAGTTAATAAACTGGGTTTACCCATTTTCTCTGTGTGTTGATTTATGATGGTGATATCAGATCCTGTATCTAGTTGTAGTTTTATTTTTACATTATTAGTTTTCGCAAAAACAAATTTTCTCTTTTGAGATGTTTCTGACTCAGTTAAAAATACGTTCGAAGTTTTGTTAATTTTTTCTTTATGCTTTTTTACTTTATACCACGAATTTATCATGTTCATTATGTTTTATTTTTCTTCCGTTTTTTGTATTTGCAATAAGTATTTTTCTGTCCTACCCTCCCACATTCGTCGCATTTCCTTTGTTCTAAAAAACAATGAATTTTGAAATGCTTACTTTCACAACCATGCAAGTATTAGGTATTGAGGAGGGGGTGTTATCGTTTTTTAATGTTCTGTTAGGAGTTGAAAAACGTCAATAGTCTTTTTTCTAAAAATGGTCGAATACTATGTACTGGGGAAATGTCTCTTTCCTCAATCATTGCGGTATCGAGTTTTAGATTTACGATACGTTGACACTCTTCCGCTATTTTCTGTAAAGTTCATCTGGGATCCAGTTTTAATTTAGCAAGTAACCTGGATCCTATTTCCGCGTTCTTATTAGAAGTTAAGCTCTGTATGAATATTAGACATTTAAATAAATCCGGAGTTAATTCATTTAACTTAAACTCCTCGCATTCTCGATTTATGACCTCTGCCTAAGTGACAAAATCTTCATCACACTTTACTAAGTTAAGACTTTGCCAACATGTACTGAATAATGAACTCATATCACCGAATATTTTCGATAACATTTCATCAAATTTTTTCTCACCTGTCTTTTTTTTTTTTTTTTTTTTTTTGCAAAATAAAATGTACATACTTTTTACGTTCAGCAGGGGCAACTTTCTTAATAATTTTTGTTATGGTAATTTACCTATGCACACATGAACGCTTACAACTATAAATAAACAGCAATTTGTAGCAGAAGTCTATTCCAGTAGATAGCTCTGACAGCCGGATCAAAGTCACGCTGGTGACCTTCTCATTTTCTCTACGGTTCTTTGTTAATCTATTGGTTTAACTCTATTACTTCTTTGTGTCTTTATTTCTGGCCCCTAACAAGGTCACAACAACTTGGTGACATGGACTTTTAAGGACCTTTGAGGATCCCAAATGGGCTGCGTGGAAATTGTCAATATTGATTCAAAATTGGACGCACGGAATTCTATTTTTCGTCACACTTTGTTCTATTCAACAGTACTTGGTAATCCAGAAAAGGAAGCCGAACGAAAAAAAAAGTGTAACTAACTTAAACTAAACTCGACTGCTAAACTACGAGAATTCATGTTTTTTTTCCGAGAGAGAAAAAAATCACTCGTGATTCCTTGAGTCAGAAATTAAAATTATTTTTTTTATTCACTACAATTAATTTTTATTTCGGTTTGCTGAATTTTTTTTTGTTTTTTTTTGTTTGTTTGTTTTTTGTTTTTTCAAAAGAAAAAAGTTTTTCACTTTCATTTAATTGCATTCGGTTTAATCCTAAAAAAGACACGGACAAACATTGAAAAATTTAAATCCGCCATACTCGACTTTTTAAGTTCCAACTTTAACAGCAAAACCAACAGAAAATTAAATGGCAAGAGAAGCCACAAAAAAAAGGTAAGAGCAACACCAGCTGGATATACAAAAAGAACGACTTGAAATTTAAAAGCCAGCTGAAAAAGAACGGCTTGAATTTCAAAAACATACAAAAATCAGGCATCAAAAACTCGAAGAAATTTTACTTCAAGCTCAACAACAGCAATGAAACTTGCTTGAACTGGCAAACAAGGGACAAATTAGTGTAAACGAAAATGTGTTCTCACAAAACACGATCTGGGGAGCAATAGACATTTTTACATATTCTTCGGACGAGGAATATAACTTTCGTCTCCTATTTTAGAAGATTCGAGGATTTACACGCGACACATTGCATAAATTCGTCGGACTCTAAGAAAGTTCGCCTTCTTCTTCGAAAACTGGGCACCAGAGAGCACACCAAATTTGTGAACTATATTCTACCCCGTAAAACAGGCGAACTAACATCTACTGAAGCGTTTAAACTTCTAACAGAACTTTTTAGTCCTAAAAACTTCACTCTTTCATAAGATATGGAAGTGTATAAATTTAACCAGAAAGGATAGTGAAAATTACACTACCTTCGCATCGGTCGTGAACAAGCATTACGACGATTTCAAACTGTCAGAATTGAGTGCGAATAATTTAAAGTGTCTGACATTTGTTCGGGGACTCATTTCAGCTAAAGACGCCGAAATTAGACGTAGCGTTCTGAATAAACTGGAAAATGAACCAAACCTTGCTCTCCAACAAAGAGCGAAAGTTATTCGTAAGCGTACGTGAAGGATTCGAAAAATATCGAGTAATCTGGCATAGCTCACATAAGAAATGTACGCCAAAAGAAAAAAAATTAATTCTCCCTCCAAATCAAACCAAACAAAAAAGAAACAAGACAATTTGCCCACTAGCCCGTATTCCATTTGTGGGTGTAAGGAGTGCCCTTACCGGAATAAAAAGTGCCTAAATTGTAGCCGTGTCGGGCACAAGAGCTCACATTGTCGAGCGAGAAAAGTTAATAGCTACGTAAAAAACACAAAAATAGATGAACAAGACAAGTACAAATCCTAAATAAAAAATATTAAACTACAGTTGGATCCTGGTTCAGATTTAACAATCATAAATCTATACACTTGGAAAAAGTTGGAAAAAGTAACCTTGCTAAGAACTAATAAAATGGCCAGGTCCGTGCCAGGGAAGAAACTGAATTTTAAGAGAGGACTTATCACTAATGTAATTTTTCAGGGAAGAACAGTAAAACTAAAAACGTTCGCATTAACTAATACAAAAAATTTATTCGGCACCGACTGGATGGAGAAATTTAAGTTGTGGGACATGCCAATTAATTCATTTTGCCAAAAACTCTAAAACCTTGATCACCGAAGCAAATAATTGAATAAAAGATTTAAAAGAAACTTTTCCAGAAGTTTTTTTTTCTGGTGGCCTTGGTCGGTGTAATAAGATGACGGCAAAATTCGAGTTAAAAGAGGACATCCAGGCAGTGTTAAAAAAAACGAAATGTGCCTTTCGCCTCTTTACCACAAATAAATGAAGAACTCGACAGACTAGAAAGAACCGATGTCTTGTCGAAAATTGTATACAGTCAATGGGATTCACCAACCGTTTATGAGAAAAATAAGTCAAACGAGATCCGGATTTGTGCCGATTTCTCCACGGGGCTTATTGCAGCACTCAAAGATTGTCTTTATTCTTTACCTAGACCGGAAGAAATTTTCGCGAAACTAAATGTAGGGAAATTTTTTTTCAAAAATTGACCTTCATTGACGCGTATCTTAAAATACCGGTGGAAGAAGAATGTTCTAAGTTGCTCTGTATCAACACCCATCGTGAGTTGTACAAGTTCGAACGTCTACCGTTCGGGGTAAAGGTAGCGCCAGCAATTTTCCGACAAGTAATGGACTCTATTTCGGTTGCATATTTGGACGACATATTAATGATAAGTCAAAATGTAGTACAACAGAAGGAATATGTTCATAAAGTCTTCTCCAGAATTCAGGAGTACAGCTTAAAATATTAGGAATTCAAATGCGACATTTTTATGAAGAAGATTAAATACTTGGGATACTTTATCGATAAAGATGGCATAAGCCCAGATCTAGAACGGGCTACAGCAATCAAGGACATGCCTTCTCCCGAAAATGTTTCTCTACTTTACAAAGTTTCTTAGTATTGGCAAACTACTACCAGGTGTTTATACCGAATATGCACAACTTATGTGCTCTGTAAAACGAACTTTTGAAAAGGTGAAAGACTGGGAGTGGACGCCTAAATATCAAGAAGCATTCGTCAAAATAAAGGAAGTCTTCACGTCGGACTTGTTTCTCAGCCACTGGATATTGTAGTTTCCAGCGACGCCAGCTCGTACGGCATTGGAGCATATATTATGCAGAATATGCATGGGTTTCTTTCACAAATCAATAGCTTATGCGTCGAGAACACTTCTTCCTGCAAAAAAAAAAAACTACTCGCAAATTGAGAAGTCGTTAAGAACTATTTTCACAGTTACAAAATTTCAGCGGTACATTCACAGTAGACACTTTACATTGCAGACGGATTGTAAACTGTTACTGACCATCTTCTTCTAATAAAGGTCTACCTGTGCATACAGTAAATAGACTGCAGAAATGGGAAACAATCCTTTAAAATTATAAGTTTAAAATAGCGTTCCTACCGTCTAAAAACTCTGTCATGCCGTCGGACTGTTCAGATAAATCCCGAAACACAGAACTTCTTGAAGATACTGTGATTGCTTCTTTTCGAACAGAAGGGAAATTTAAGACCACGTTATGCAACACAGTAAGGAAACTCCCTGTAACTCTCGACAAAATCAAACGAGAAGCTCTAAAGCTTTATCCAGCTAACCAAAACCAAAATTTGTGAAAAAGACAAACAGACTTCAGATATTTTCTCTCCAAGGAACGAAGTCCTGTTATATAGTGAGCGAGTTGTCATTCCCACAACTATACAAAGAAGAATTCTGAAAAATTTCCATGCCGGTCACCCAGGGATTGCAAGGATGAAACGCCTTATGAGCAGTTATGTATACTGGCTGAACATAGATACAGATATCGAAAACATCGTAAAATCTTGTAAAAGCTGTGCTTTAGCCGCTAAGGCACCTCCAATCATATATAGTCCTTGGCCCAAAACGGACCGACCATGGTCTCGAATTCATATAGATTTTGCAGGCCCGCTAGACGGGTATTACTATCTTATAGTAGTAGATAGTTTTGTTTTTTTTTAAGTGGTCCGAAGTTCTTAGATGTAGAAATCCTACTATAGAAGTGACAATCAATTTTTCATACGAACTGTTCATCAGATTTCGTGTAGTTGATCGTTTAGAGTCAGACAATGGGACACAATTTACGTCCGTCGATTTTAAAGATTTTTAAGAGACCTTCCAGATCAATCATATCACGATCGCTCCATATCACTCAAGGTCCAACAGACAGGCCGAATGTTTCGTTGGCACGCTGAAGAGAGCCCTGAAGAAGACTAGGGACACACCCACAGAAAAAGCCCTACAACAGTTCCTTCACATGTACAGAATCACGTCCAACGACAACAGACCATCATCATTACCCCCAACCGAGGTAATATTTGCGCGTAAAATCAGGTCTGTGTTCGACCACCTACTTCCCGAACAAACAAAACCCGGACAAACAAATACGGTACTTATGAAACGCTACCAACCCGGAGAGAATTTTTTTCCGGATGTTTCAGCATAAAATATTTCTGGGAAATGGGTACAATTGAGAAAAGAGCAGGAAATATGGTCTACATAATTAAAGATCCCCAGTTTACTCACAAAAGACATTTAAACCAAATCAGGAAACGCCTGTCGGACGATGCTGACAGCGATCCTCCTGAAGAGAAAGAAGTCATAGATGTCATTTACGTAACTTTTGATATACCAATTCCACAAGCGGCCACGGAACATCACCGTTTAAGGAAGGAAAAAATGACGAACTTTATCGTCGTTAATCCAAAGAAAATAAAGTATTAAGATTCATCCGGAATTGATACTTAGAAGTGGAGTGTTATCGTAATTTACCAATGCACACATGAACTCTTCCGGCTATAAATAAGCAACAGCTTCTGTTTTGTAGCAGAAGTCTATTCCCGCAGATAGTTCAAACAGTCAAGCTGGTGACCTTCTCATTTTTTATATTTTTTGAACTAATGTTCTTTGTTAATATATCTGTTTAACTCTATTCCTTCTTTGTGTTTATATTTATGGCCCCCCAACAAAACCAGAACACTTTTCATTTTGATGCGAACAATTACTTTTGTAGTATTTTCTATAATAATCTAGAAAAGTTATCCTTTTGTCTGGATTGTATAAAAATTTGCTAATTGAATTAGCAACAGCATCTGGAATGAATAAATCTGATATTTTTACTTCCGTACTTTTATAAGTACTGTTTTTATTGTTGTTTTTGTTACCTCATTTGTTGTTCAAGTTGTTGCTTTTATTGCGCCAACATTTAAATCGTGATAGATTTTAGTTCTTTCATTTTCCTGCACTTCGCTGAATATTTCAAAGAATAATTTATGAATAACTTTTTTTTCAAAGAATAATTTATGAATAACTTTTTTTCAAAGAATAATTTATGAATAACTTTTTTTTCAAAGAATAATTTATGAATAACTTTTTTTTCAAAGAATAATTTATGAATAACTTCGCCCGGTTATTTCTCTGCAATCCCGTGAATATGACGTCTTTTTGGTGAAGGAAGGGGTAAATATTAACTGAATATCCTATTACGACGTGTAGGAAACGTATTTTTTTATGTTTCCTCGTGTAAGTTCAAACAAATACTCGTCGCCACTTTTGTAAAGTCACAAATACTAGAAATAACGCCTTCGAAGAATACTGTCAGGCCTTTTTCTTTTTTTACTGAATGCTGTTTATGTACGTGATCTCTGCAGCACGGTTCCTTTAATTACATCAAAACGAGGTCGACTATGTTTGTCCTCAGGCGATTTGTGTTCAAAGTCAAATGTCGGTAGCGACACTCTATTCATATATGACAATCTGCAACACATTTTATCTGTAATTGAAGACAAACAATTACGATCAGAATATTTAGATTTCGACATTTAATCTAAATTTATTTATAAATGAAACTTTGTCTGTGTGTGTGTCTGTGTGTGCATGTGTGTGTGTGTGTGTGTCTGTTACCTATAGACTCCAAAACGGCTGAACCGATTTTCTTGAAAATTTACACAGTTGTACTATAAGCGTCTGCGAGTGTTCTTAGCTAGGTTTTGTGTCGAGGTACCCCCGATAAATATCGAAAATCGATAATCGAAAAAATCGGGTTATAGAAGGAGTGGTCCGATTTTAATCAAATTTCATACATTCATAGACAAAGACATAAGAAAGGATATTCAGAAGCTTCAAGGTTGCAGTTCTTACAATAGTGCAGAAAATCGATAATGTATATATATATAAAAGGCAAGATGTTTGTGTGTGTGTCTGTTTATCTGCCTGTATGTCTGTATTTTTTTCAGCCCTTTTATTTTAGTTTTTGCTTCGGGTTTGACTCTAAGTAGGTATAATTGTACTTCTTAGTCTCAGCCATGATACCATTTACTCGGAGGACTTATTTAGCCTTCAAAATTCAGTTTATGACAAAAAAAAAACTTATTTGATACCGATATCAGGAAATCAAAATTTGACTTACATCCATTTATTTTTCTTTCAGTCTACGGTTTCGCTTTAACTGGAAACAACTATTGCTTTTTAGTCTTTCGTGCCAACGTCCAAAGAGTATGAGCTCCAAGACCATGGATTAGTTTTAAAGCTTTCATTACACCCGAGCAACGCCGGGCTATACTGCTAGTAAAACATAGATATTGATATGCCGTTAAACAAAATCAAGCAACCAATTACAAGATCTATTTCTTGATTTATGGACTCATCGATGTCCGCAGTTTTCCAGAACGTTTCTTATAGATATTCTCCTCCAAAATCAACACTAATTTGAGTAATGGCAAGACGCATAGGCGGATCTGTTTGAACTCTTTGTGCTTCAACTGCATTTTCAATCTTTCAGTAGCACTTTAAGAAAATTGTCCTTTGTTCAAAGCCTGACCGGTCTTCTATCATTATTTCCAACGAGTTAAATCTGAAATGAAATGTAAAATTATATTATCAGCTATTAGTTCGTATAGATTTCTCGGAAACACTCAGTGCTATCTTGGATAATTATACCCTTACATAATGCCATGTATTTTTTATGACCATTGTTACCATTAGAAATTATTATATCAGACAATTTATTCTTTATTTTATTTTAATTAAATTATTAAGTTGCAAATGAAGCTATTATACATCTTTGGTACTGACTTTGTTCTCCACAATGGCATGTGACACATTTGTGTGTCACAGCCGTTTTATGTTCATTTTATTTTATTTTATTTTATTTTATTTTATTGTTTACTAAAAACAGATTTAAAAAAATCTCAATAAAAATAACACTGAGAGAGTATTTATTGCTATTCAGAGAAATAAATGGACGCATGTGTGTGTCCTGGACAAGGCACAATAGGCCACATTAAATAAAGCACCAGGCGGTGTTAAACGTGTTAATTATTATTCCATATATTTTCTCTCCAGAATATTGTTTTAATTTCTAAAAAATTAACATGATATTTATGTTGCTACATTCTTCGGCCCCCCTCTGATACATAATCTTCCAAGGGGTTTAGATAAAACAGAATCGGCGAACTGAAATCAAATTTTATCTCAAGTTGATTGGATTCACTTTGCATGAAGGTCCAGGATAAAATGTGTGAGCCAACCTGTGCCTAGTTTCTCACTCTATCTCATCACTAGATCAGTTACGCGCCATACGTGATACACGCTTGGGCGATCATGTCTGGAAAGAGACATGGCTGACTGGGCAAAAGATTTTCCCGCAGGAGGTTGCTATTACTTTAGGCGGTTGACTGGTTGCAAACTAAGGTTATAGAATCCAATCTGTCATGCTATTTAACCCACAGCTAGAAGGAAAAGAGATGGATTAATACCTTTCCTAAGAAAGGTATTTGCGCGTATGTGAATGCAACGAATTCAACTGGAATTCGAACTCGGCTCTCTGATTTCTTCGTTCTGAGCCGATATCCACTGCACCACAACGCACATGACTAGACGACAAAAAAGTGGTTTATCGTGCTAGTATGTCATAATTGTTAAAGTTGGTGTATTGACATTTGAGAAAAACACTCGCTATAATTACGTTAACGCACATGGAGTAGTAACAGTGAAAGATTAGACAGGGATTTTATTTACGGTAGTTTCAAATCATGCGAATTCAGCAAATATAACGTTTATACCGTAATCGATATTTATTTTTCTTACCAATAGAGAGCACAAGTGATTAAAATGAGCTCCATAATTAGGTTTGCAGCCAGTGCGGTGATGACACAGCATCGCTGAAGGGAAGGCAGAAGTTAACGTGTCAAGAGTGGAGGGTCCTACCGATAGATTTAACCGCCAGATTTCAGTTAAAAAAAAAAGTAACCCTTCAAGCCGAGGACATTGAAAGTGGTTTGATCTGGAGAGAGATCTTCTCCGCCAGGTCTACTTGCCCAAAAAGCACGACACACGAAAATGGATACATCACTGGCTTTCAACCTAGATATGAGAAGTGAATTGCTCAAGTGCTCAGCGACCCTACGACCATATCGGTGATGACGATGATAAGAAAGTCCAATACAAAATATTTTAATTCATGTGGAGTTTAGCAAAAAAAAACCCAAAAAAACTTCCGAACGCTTCAGTATTCACCTCATATATTACTAAAGCTGTTTTAATTCGATGAACAATGTAAGTAGGGAGATGGATATCAAAGTGTATCTCTTGCTTGATTGATGCACATCTCCACTATTCTGTTCGGAAACTTCTTTGAAAATTATCGATTCTAGAGTTTGTTTTTTTGTTTGTTTGTTTGTTTTATATATATATATATATATATATATATATATATATATATATATATATATATATAAATTCATCCTATAATACGAATTTCTTTATGCGACCTTTGTTTTGCATATCAGAGAAAAATTACTCGACTTGCCTTGTCAGCAAACCTTTAACTGCATTCAAAGTGGTAGATATGAGTTTGCTTTTCACCAGTGTCAAAGAGGTAGACATAGGTTTGGTTTGCACGAGAGTTAAAAAGGTAGACATAGGTTTGGTCTGCATGAGAGTTAAAATGGTAGACTTAAGTTTGGTTTGTACGAGAGTTAAAATGGTAGACATAAGTTTGGTTTGCATGAGAGTAAAAAAGGTAGACATAGGTTTGGTTTGCTCGAGAGTAAAAAATGTAGATATAGGGTTGGTTTGCAAGAGAGTTAAAAGTTTGATTTGCACGAGTCAAAAAACTGATATGGGTTCGGTTTGCACGAAACTCAAAGAGGTAGACATTTGGTTTGTACGAGTGACAAAAAAAATTACACAGTGGCTCATTTTCGGAAGATTAGTTCGCTAAATGGGAGTACATTCAGTGTATTCTTGACCTCCAACAGATAGGCATAAATCCTGAATTCATTTGATATACTGCTACTTTAATAACCTAATTGCATTACGTTATCGAATTATACTTAGTTAAAATATGTTTAAACTATAATTCCCTTCTGACTTCTTCTGATGTGCGTGTATCAAAAGGAAATGCGTTATTCTTGCATAAAACCATTCTTTATACAGGTAAGATCAAAATACGTTTACATAATTTTATGGAATCATTTAAACGAGTTCAATTAGATATAATAACAAAACCAGTCATGTTAAACAGATAAAAGTGAGATACTTATGAATTAAATATTTCCGTCGACATTATTACATCAAAATCATTTCCGTTTTAATTTCACTAATATCGACATGCTCCTTCGAGAACGATCAGGTCACAAAATTCTGGGTTAAAACCACTTGAAGCTTGCTGGAAATATTTGAACACTGTTCACGCGACTGTAGAGAACAAAGTCAGGGACATCGAGAAATCTGGAAGCACAGCGTGAACAACATCCGATTTTCAAATAGCCGAATGAGGTTGATCGATCGAGAACTATGAAAGGCGGCGATGAACATAGATAGATATCCCGCAGAAATTATAGATCCGGATATGCTAGGATAAACACAGATACAAATAAAGGACGATAGGCATGGACTCGGATAGATAAAAAAAAACATATGGAAATAAGAAATGACACGCAAAGACAGACTGTAATATATAAAAACAGATCAGGACGAAGAATAATATATATGCACAGTGTGAGCGATAAAAAGCATTGGAGTAGATAGACTAAACTATCGCCCGGTTCACACTCACCACATGTCTATTGAACAGGTGTAGAGGCTCATCCCTTGTTCCTTGTTTAGGATGTGGTTTCCGGCTTTCTCTTTTCCAATCTTCTCACTTTTGTTTTTTTGTTTTTTTCAATTGGAGTAGATAGACTAAACTATCGCCCGGTTCACACTCCACCCACGTCTATTGAACAGGTGTAGAGGCTCATCCCTTGTTCCCTGTTTAGGATGTGGTTTCCGGCTTTCTCTCTTCTAATCTTTTCACTCTTACGTAGCCCCCTGCACATCAGTGGTGTTATCGCCTTGCTCGGGGTGATATGATTAAAAAAAAAAGCATATCTGAACGAAGAATGACAGACAGGGAGAGACTGTGATAGATCAAAACATATCCGAAAGAAGATTGACAAAAACAGTGATAGACAAAAACTATATCAACTAAAGAAAGATTGACATATATGAACAATGTCACAGAGAAAACATATCTGAACGACGAAAAATGACAGATACAGACTGTGATAGATAAAAAACATATCAACTAAACAAAGAATGACATATATGAACAGTGAGATAGTTAAAAACATATCTAAACAATGAATGACAAATAGGAACTAACTGTGATAGATAAAAAATATATCTAAATGAAGATTGACATACATGTACAGTATGTTAGAGAAAAAACATTTCTGAACGAATAATAAAAGACAGAGGAAGACTGTGACATATGAACGAACATTGACTGATAGGTACAATGTAATATATAAAAATATATCTAAACTAAAAATGACAAATAGGGAGAGAATGGCAGATAATAGTAGGATATGAACAAAGAATGACATATGAATAGACTGTGCTAGATAAAAAGATTTTAAGAATGACAGGAAGAGTCTATGGTAAAATTAAAAGAGATCTGAACAAAGATTGACATAATATAGGAACAGAATGTGATAGACATAAGCATATCTTAAATAAGAATGAGATATTGACAAACTAGTACTAGGTTGCAGTTCTTACAATAGTGCAGAAAATCGATTTTATATATATATATATATATATATATATAAGGCAAGATGTTTGTGTGTGTCTGTTTATCTGACTGCATGTTTGTATTTTTTTCATCCCTTTTATTTTAGTTTTTTCTTCGGGTTTGGCTCTAAGTAGGTATAATTGTAGTTCTTAGTCTCAGCCATGATACTCTTTACTCAGAGGACTCATTTAGCCTTCAAAATTCAGTTTACGACGAAAAAAAACTTATTTGATATCGATACCAGGAAATCAAAATTTGACTTACATCCATTTATTTTTCTTTCAGTCTACAGTTTCGTTTTAACTGGAAACAACTATTGCTTTTTAGTCTTTCGTGCCAACGTCCAAAGAGTCTGAGCTCCAAGACCATGGATTAGTTTTAAAGCTTTCATTACACCCGAGCAATGCCGGGTTATACTGCTAGTTTTACTATAAAAATGTATTTTTATACTTGCATAGCGTTTTGTTTTCGTTTGGGGCTTCAGTGTCAGAGTGGATCTGGGAACAACAGTAGCTAATAGGTGGTTCCATGCTCTTCAAAATTTCCAATCTCCATATCAGTGGATTTGCTGTAGGATTTAGTTTATTTTCATAACAAGGACTATCCAAGTAAGGCAATAATGCCACAAAGACGCAAAGGAGCTACTGGGAGTGAAACAGAATGAGAAGACATTAATAAAAACCGTAAACCCTACTCCTGTTCAAAAGTCTGAGGATGAGTGTGAATCGGGCGATAGGTAAACATATCTACCCCTATTATGAATAGTTAGAGAGAAAATTATAAAAAAAAATATTTAGTGACTAATCAGTGAAGAGAATTAAAACAATTTTATTACAAATTTTGAAAAAGTTACAAACGTTACCTTTCTCAGAACAGTTTGCTTTGTAAATCAAAACTTCTTCTACGGCTGCCTTTGGTTCTTTAATATAAACTCATAGTATCATTATCATAGCGTCAAAATATTCCTGAGCCTTTCATTACCGTTTGTCAAATTTCGGTTACAAAATGAAAAAATTACCCCGTTTCTTGGGTGCTTGCGTTTTTTTTTCTTTTTTTTTGTTTTTTTTCTTAATTCGATTAATTCGTAGAAATACTTCCATAAATTAAGCAAAAAGAAAAATAAGGAAATATCTTTAGTAAAAAATGCTGAACTGCTACATATTATCTACTTTTATGGATACATGAAAGTGAATGCTGAACAGTTTCCTCACAGATGAAGATGAGATTTGAAGTGAATGAGATGTGCTTCTAGTGACAAATGCTAGGAATACCATGGACATAACATAAGAACAACGAAGAAGTCTGAAGTAAAATACGAACAACAAAGAAACGTATACTTAGAATCAGAAGGTGACAATTGGAATTTCAATGACACGTTAAACTAAAAACTCGAGTGATGTTCTTAAATGACCTCGTCAGATGGCGAATTTCATATGGTTGTCATCCCTGGCACCAAACCTGTTCAGAAATATGACCGCTCTCTTAAGTGAAAGATACAAACTGGCTTGAGTGAGTGAAGTCTGTGTGCCTTGGCGAAGAATTGGACTGACGCTACAGAATCACAAAGAACTCTACCAGATAATAGAAATGACTTGAGGACTTTCAACAGCAGGAACAACTAAAATGAATATCACAGGTAACTCGAACAGAAAATAATGATATAATCAAGATACTGACGTTTCACATTACTTCAAGCAAAAGATTGGGAAGGAAACTTCGATAAATAATGGAAAAAGCGATAACAGCTACTGGACCTGAGAAACTTATTTTACTGAAAAATCTTTTTTAAGAGAAAGATTTTATAAATTTCTTCTTCTTCTTCTATGTGCCCTGTCCCTTCAGGACGTAGGCGATCATGGTTCTCCACGTCTCCCTATCCCTTGTGGCTCATAGTATGTTTGTTCCCGTTACTCCTGTCAACCCCCGTTCTGTCAGCCACCTGATCAGGCCCTGCAAATATGTTATCCGCTGCCTTCCTCTGTCTCTCTTTCCTTCTATCTGGCCAGTCAGTATCAGGTTCTCCAGGCTCTCCTTCCTCATTGCGTGTCCCAGGAACTTCAGTTGTCTCTTCCTGGGGCTCAGTATCAATTTCCTCTTTGTTGCCATTCTTTCCAACACCTCATCGTTGCTTGCATGCTCAGTCCATGGTATCCGCAACCGATATTAATACTGGTTTCTCGGCCAATAAATGTCAAATGTTTCCTCATAAGGAAATGGCTAATATTACCATTAGCATGATGAAGAAAGAGGGGCCTGTCTTGCAAAACATACTGAATGCATGAGAAGTAGAAGAAACCGTCGAGTCACCCACTGAACGAGGTTTCTTTTTGTAAATGAATGACAACGAATACAAAGACGGGTGTTAAATGGTAAAAAAAAATTACTTCGGTCAGCAACACAGGAAGTTGTGAAGAACAATGATCGCCTACGTTCTGAAAAGCTTGCTACAATGTTAACATAGAAAAAATTCATAGATATCTACAAATTGCTGGAAATGTTTAGCAGACGTTGTATATAAGGAAGCAAGTGATAGTTTATATAACAAAAGTGATATATTTTTAATCATTTGACCTCCATGAAAAAAGATAAAACCACTAAGACGTAAGAGTTTACTGAGCCTAAAAGATCCCAAGAAAAATATTATTGAGAAGAAAGGGTTATAAAAAATTCAGGTTCAAGACGACAAAAGATGACAATTGAAATTTTGAGGGTGTTAGCACCTGTTAGATTCCTATCTATGGGCAAATAGTGAGCCCCAAACAAAAATCAACAGTATATTTTTACAATATAATGATCAACAATACATTTTTATAGCAAAATGACAATACTAAAAAAATATAAAAAATCGCCAACAATACATTTTATGATATACAAACTATATATCTAAAAAACAAAATTTTATACTTTCAGATTAAAGTTATGTACAAAATATATGGAGTTGAAAGCATAACATTAGGTACAAAATGTTTAGATTTTGGCATTTAAAAAAACCCGTACAGGTTTATATGCCGCTAAACTACATCAGCCAACCAACGATTGACGTCGCATTTAAATTTTTGCTGATCGTAGTGAACAAGAAAGCAAGAAGTCGGAAGATACTTCCACAAGTGAGAAATGCGAGAGAAGCAACTATTAGCGCGAACTTATAGTTACAATTAGTAATTTCAACAGTAAAATGGTGAGCCTTATCTACCAACATATTCTTCTTCTTCTTCTTCTTCTTCTTCTTCTTCTTCTTCTTCTATGTGCCTTGTCCCTTCAAGATGTAGGCGATTATGGATTTCCACGTCTCCCTATCCCTGGTGGCTCTTAGCACGCCTTCTCCTGTTACACCACGCAACCCTCGTTCCATCATCCACCTGATTAGGTCCTTCAAATATGTTATCCGTTGCTTTCTCCTGTCTCTTTTCCCATCTAACTGGCTTGTTAGTATCAGGTTTTCCAAGCTCTTCTTCCTCATTGCATGTCCCAGGACCTTCATCTGTCTCTTCCTGGTGCTCATTATTAAATTCCTTTACATTTCCATCATTTCCAAAACTTCATCATTGCTCACATGCTCGACCCATGATATCTGCAGCATCCTTCACATTTCAGCTGCTTAAAGTCTCTCCTTCATCTTTGATGAGATTCTCCAGCATTCGCTGCCATATTGAAGAACTGACATCACATAGCAATCCAGTACTCTCTTCTTTGTTTCTAGCGAAATTGTCCGGTTTCTTAAAACTTTACTCAACTTCTGGAATGCTTCCTTCGCTATGCCAATTCGCCTTCGGATCTCTGTGTCGCACTTTCCGTCTTCTGTTATAACACTTCCTAGGTATTTAAATTTTTGTATCTGCTTGATTTTAGTATCCCCAACTTGTATTTGGCATATTTGGCATAGGAAGAGAGTAGGAGAGGGAAGTGATTACTGATGAGAGTGGGGTGGACGAGGAGGAATGTTATGAGGAGTGAAAGGTTGCAGGGGGTGTCAGGAAGAGAGTAGGAGAGGGAAGTGATTACTGATGAGAGTGGGGTGGACGAGGAGGAATGCTATGAGGAGTGAGAGGTTGCAGGGGGTGTCAGGAAATGAGTAGGAGAGGGAAGAGATTACTGATGAGAGCGGGGTGGATGTAGAAAAGCATGAGAGAGAGGATGTAAGTTAGTGTGACAGGAGATGACTATTGACTTTACATTTAAATTCTTGGAGATTGTAACTGTCAGGAAAGCAAGTATTAGGAAGAGAATTCCACAGGCGGGAAGTTCGAGAAAAGAAGCTGCTGGAAAATTTGTTGTCCTTTCTTTTCACTCTCCTCGGCTACTTTCTGTAGGAGGTCTTGTAGTTTCCTTTCTGTGTCTGCTATTAGCACTGTATCATCTGCGTACCTTAGATTGTTTAAATTGTGGCCTCCGATGACGAACCCAGGCATAACTTCTATGGTCCTCGAAATATTCTCTCTGTACAAGATAAACAGATCCGGTGAAAAGACACATCCTTCGAAGTATCAAAGAGGAAAGCTTGTCAGAACAATTACCATGAAATTCTTTTTAGAAAAAGTTATGTTAATTTAGTGGGAAAGTGATAGAAGCCAAGATGCCAAGTCAGGGCCGATAATATTGCAGTTTCTTTTTTTTTATTTTGTCAAGAGTCTCTTTGTGGAAGAGCTTTCATACCAACTCTATTAAGATTGGCAGCATAGCGTTATCAACGACGGATATGGGCGTTGTCATCTAACAAATTCAACAGTGGAATTTATTAATATCTTCTTTTTCTTTCAACGCCTCATTTAGGTTACATAATTAAGTCTAAGCTCGATAAATTTGCAATGAAGTCTTTCTTTGAATTCCCCCCCATACTCGCTTTTATAATAAAAAGCGTTGTGTATTTGTTAGTATATATCCCTTCTGTCACGCTCGGGTGGGGGGATAACATGTAAGAAACCATCAAAAATCCGTTTCAGTGCATTCATTTTACTACCAGTTATTCAAGCTCTGGCCGCGTTTTTGCTCTTTAAAAGTACCTTATTTGATTTTTTTTTGCAATAATTATGTCATTGAGTAGTGAAGTATATATATATATGTGTGTGTGTGCGTATGTGTGTGTTCTCTCTATTATATTAAAAACTTTTGTGTATTTATTTGTGTATCCTCTCTATTATAATAAAAAACTTTGTTTTTGTATATATATATATATATATATATATATATATATATATATATATATATATATATACAAAAGCAAAATACGCTAAAAGTCTGTCTCCTTCTACCGAGCGCATATAGCTCAGAGTTAGAATCGCCGACTGATGCTAATTCGGTCGGGTTTCAATCCTGGGTTAAAGCAATCGAATGTCTAACCGTACTGATGAGCTGTGATACAGTGAAACAGATCTGTCTGCGGATGACTATATATATATATATATATATATATATATATATATATATATATAGTGTATCGAGGAAGCGAATAATTTTCTTAATATATATTGTTAAATATAACTGACAATGAATGTCTATGCTGTTTAATCATGAGCCGTTCTAAACAGTGGAATTTATTAGGCATCAAAATATCTTGGAGATTGTAACTGTCCGGAAAGCAAGTATGAGGTACACACACGTGTGTGTGTGTGTGTGTGTGTGTGTGTGTGTGTGTGTGTGTGTGTGTGTGTACCTCCTATCACGCTCAGGGTGGATAAAGTGTGGTGAAACAGCTAATAATCCTCTCAAATATTTTGCTGTCATTTTTAACGGCAGGGGTACACTCGTAGAGAAGAATATAGTCCTGGGTATGATGGTAAACTATATCTGACCAGAAGGCCTCTGATTGGAAGATGAGAAGTTTTGAGGAGCGTTGAACCACTTATTAATTACTGTTGTTCTCTGGTTTATCCTGATTTGAGGTGGTAGCACCTGTTAGGGTCCCAGCTATGAGCAAAAGTGACCCTCTAAACAAAAACAAAAAATAAAAATAAAAAAGTAAAAATATCAGCAATACATTTTTATATAAATTATTAACAATGCACATTTATAGTGAAATTACCAACAATTCGCACATACTTACAAATTTTAGCAACTTCACCCAAACCCGTTTAAAATACTATCAAACAATCGACAGAAGATAACTTTCATGATATTAAGCTATATTATATCCTACACTTTCTTAAATCACACTGTATACCAAAACATAATTTCAACAAAACCAGAACATATAACACACATATTTCTGCCTCTAGTAATTATATCCTTAAAAGCTGAGTATCTTCTACCATGTATTCAGTTGTGAAAGCGGAAATACATATATTTCTTACTTCCAAACTGCCAAGAAAATTAAATCTAGGCATTAAATTACCCATAAGGAGTTGACATGCCGTTAAACAGAAAAAATCAACCAATAAAAATACAGAATAACTTTTTTTTTTTCACCTTAAGTTGAAATGTTAAATGTTTTCCTGCATCTAACCATGATTTATTTAATTTTCAGATTTTTGTATTAATTCCAGTTTTTATTGCAAGCGATTATCTTGTAGAAAAAATAAGTTGTTTTTATATTAAGGTTTTGTAAAATCACTTTGTAAAATCACCGCAGAAAGCAATAGCAACCTACTGTGGGATAATCTTCTGCCCAGTCAGTCATGTCTCTTTCGAGACATGATCACCCAAGCGTGTTTCACGTATAGCACTTAACTGACTGACTGAAAATCACTTTTGTAAAAATCACAGATACAAAAATAATACTGTGTCAGACACTTATTCTCCTAACACGAATTATATTTAGCTACCTCGCCACTGAAACAAAATGTGACACAAGGTCGTCTTAGTGTGGGAAATCCGAAATATACAGCTCGGGTAAAAAATAATCGTCTACTTTTCCCCAAACAAGACTCTGCTCTTCAGCGAAGCTTCGTCTGGGTTCTTCTTGGCCCGAATGCAGAGAGTCCGACAATGTCATGAGTAGCGGTTTCTCAACGCTATTCCCCCGAATACATATATATATATATATATATATATATATCCGAGTGAGTACAGAACGAAGAAATATTTTTTTCACCGTCCAAAACATTAATTTAAAACGGTGCTCGATATATGGTGTATAGAGCTGTGAATATTTATTATAAATTATGTTTTAGAACATGTACATAATTTTTTCTATATATGTCCTCATATAGAAAAAATTATGTACATGTTCTAAAACATAATATATATATATAGGTAGGTATCTCCACTCAATTGCCGAAAAAATAACATTACATGATGTTAAAAGAGCTAAAATGTAATAAAAACAAAGTTTTATCATTAAACTGTTTATGTTATTATTAAGAGAAAAGATCAAATTTTGTTGTCATTATTTCTTTAAAATTTTTAATTCTTTCTAACACGTTCGAAATTTCAGTTAAATTTTCTTTTTTTTTCCGTCACCGATTACGTAATGTAACTATTAAGCAAAACGTAGTATTACGCAAGTCGTTTTTTGGTGTTGAAAGACACATTAATTTGAAAATTCTTGCAAAAATCAACTAATTGTCTGATTTTAATGAAACTTTCAGGACTTATTCACAAATGGATGTAATTACTTATGCAGTTATTATTTTTAGAAAATATTGGTAAAAATATTTTTTTACATCTGTTAACTCCAACTTCAATTAATTGCATAAAACTTCTAGAAATAAATTATCTTAACCAATTTTTTATTTATTAAATGCAGGACTCATTGGGGAATATATATAAAGAGAGGGTAGTATACGTTATATGTGTATCTGTTAATGTCCATGCAATATATGCATTAGGAAACACAGTAGACTTATGAAACGGGAAAATAAGAAAGAGAATTCCTAAAGAGTAAGTAATAAAGCTAGAAAAATTGAAAGTAGAAGGAAGTAAAAGAGGGTAGTTAAAGACGGGAGAAACTGGCTTGCGGTCTTGAAACTTATTACTTTCTTTGATCTTTAAAAATGGGTGAAGCTCTATTAATTTTTTTTATTTTTTCGAGCGTGACCCTTACCTTGCGTAAGAAGCTAGATAGATATTACTGCATTAATTAATACATATAAAATGGCTCTAGACTTTTAGATGAATATTGAAGAATTGAGCATTATACTCTTATATGTTTAAACTTAGCCACAATGCGTCTCACTTTGCCAGTAACTTTTAATCAATCATTGAATAAAGATTATACTTCAGCACGTACATCATTGGCCTTTGAAATTCCGAAATGAAAGCTTTATTCCCCAAATTGAAGAGAACAGAAGGCGTCTTGCCAAAGTTGCATATGATCGATTGAAAGTCTTTGTAGAAGAGAAACTCTTAACCAAAGCATTCGAAGAATGGTCCCAAAATTAAGTTTCCATTTTCCAAGTGTTGTAAAGAAATTAGAAAACTTTGCAAATTGGTGTCGAATGAACATACAGAAAATCAGAAAAATCTCCATTTCGAAATTTGTTTGCTGCTGTATTCGTGAAAAAATAAAAATAAAATAGAATAAAATAAATAAAACAATCATCTAATTCTTGATCGAATATTAACCTACGGTTGAGAGGGAATCTTGTCAGTCAACTGGAAGTGATCAACACCAGGCCTTAACATTCGAAAAACAAATGAGAAGAGACACATTAAACCCAGAAAATCAACCGCGAGCCGCTTAAATGAAATTTCAGAGTAAATTAAGTATGAGTGAGATATAAACTGATATAGAGAGAGGGAAATCGCGTTAAAATTATATTGTTTTCTTTTTCTACGGAATGTTGAAAGGATTAAAATCAAAGACAGTGAAATATTAGTTGAATAAAGTCATGCGTCCACAAAACTGAATTTTATGCCGAATTTAATCTGAAAAAACAAAATGACTATTTCGAAAACCTCACGCGGCTCATCGGCTTTATCTTGTTTGTGCATGCGTGATCTACACAAAGGCTGACCGTGTTGACACTCAAAAGCATTTTATAAAGCCAATGTTGCACAAAAGAAAAAAGATAGTCGCCGCGTGGTAGTCAACGACTGGTTTGGCCCATTATATTTCATTTGTCTTCCACAAAGAATATAGCAACTCATATTCACTGGCATGAACTTGGAGAGATGCAGTGAGAGTCGTGTTAAATAAGGCATGAATAAATCATCTCACATAAGGCAAATGAACGGGACTATTTTTAACCAATGACAATGCTCGACCACATCTTTTAAATTTTTTTTTTTTTAAGCAAGGTTCACTCAGTAGAAAGCCCTGGGACCACTTAAGATAGAGGGTTAGGTTAAGGAGCAGTTTATAAGATGTAAAGAGAAGTTAGTGGTTAACTCTAGATTTAAACAGGTTAAGATTATAGTGATTGAGGAAACATCCTCTTGGGAGTCTGTTCCACAAGGCGGTGATTCGCAGAAAAAAAAACTGTTTGAGTGGAACTTACTTCTCACGAATGAAATACGGAGGGAATGTGGGTGGTTTGCTATATGTAAGTGGCATTGGGGTCCTAACCGTGAAGTGTTAGACCTGGCGGAACCAAGGAATGTAGTTTGTCCGAGGACTTTCCATAGTAGTAGCGATAGACCAGTGAGAGACTCGCCACACTCTGCCTGTGTGAGAGAGGTTGGAGAATCGGAAATAATTCTTCTCCAAGAGTAGATTCAGAGACTCTTTTGAACTCTATCAAGACTGGAAAGTGATGACCGTCAGCTCCCATTCAAATATGGCATTGTAGTGCAGTGAATATCGGCTTGGAACGAGAAATCGGAGAGCCGGGTTCAAATTCCAGTTAAATTCGTTGCATTCACTTACGCGCAAATACCCTTGGGATATGCGTTAATCAATCTCTTCCCCCCAGCTCTAGGTCAAATAACAGGACATGTTGTGTTCTATAGCCTAGGTTGGCAACCAGTCTACCGAAGAAAGTAACCTACTACGGGAAAATCTTCTTCCCAGTCAGTCATGCCTCTTTCGAGATATGATCGCCCAAGTGTGTATCACGCGTGGCGCTAAACTGACTCCATTTTTGGCCTGATCCGGATCTTATAAAAGTAGAGGATAGCATTTGCACTGATAACACTGAAAAAAAGACTACGAATTTGATTTCAGAGATTTTTCTTGTGCCAGCGATACTGCAAAACCAAAATATTATCCTAAAAACTCGATCAGTCAATTAAGTGCCATACGTGATACACGCTTGGGTCTCTCGAAATAGACATGACTGACTGGGCAGAAGATTATCCCGCAGTAGGTTGCCATTGCTTTCTGCAGTAGACTGGTTGCCGACCAAGGCTATAGAACCCAATCTGTCCTGCTATTTAACCCATAACTGGAAGGAAGAGACGGATTAATAACTTTCCCAAGGGTATTTGCGCGTAAGTGAATACAATGGATTCAACTGGAATTCGAACTCGGCTCCCCGGTTTCTCGAATTCCAGTTGAATCCATTGTATTCACTTACGCGTACATGTTCTGAAATATTTACTCTTTTACTGTGGAAATATTTAAATGTAACCGCCACTTCTATTCCAATAGTTTTTTGGGGTTTTTTTTTGTTTTGTTTTGTTTTGTTTTTTTTCTCGCACTTCTCGTCTGTGGAACTCATTTCTGCTTAGTTTCTTCCCTGATATCTACAATCTGCAAAAATGTAAATGCAACGTCAATTGCCATCCTGTATCTTCTCGAATCCCGCACATCTTTTATCTTTTCCTCAATATTCCCTGTACCCAGTGTTTTCTTTTACTGTACCCCACTGCACACTAGTACCGGTTCTGCCTTGCTTGGGATGAAATGACTAATAAAATAAAATAAAATAAATAGCCTCGTCAGAATTAAACTATGGACGTCATGCGTCGCGTCTAACTCATCCCGGAAAAAAAATGTTTTCTCAGGTCAAAACGCATTACATATGAATTTTTTCCATTTTGCCATTCTGTTTCTGTTAGTTATATATATATAACCTCTTCCATACTGATAAATAAATATGATGTGGCCATAGGAATTAACACAGCATGGTGACTTTAAGTTCCCTGCCTCCAGCGATCTTCAGAGAAAGAAAAGAAGCGAGAAAAGTGTGGCACCCTGCCCGGACTGGTTCGCTGCCCCTGGTCCGGAACCTGTTGTGATGATGATGACCGGAACCTGAGTGGGTTGATGCTATCGAAACGGCACCAGTTATGACGGGTCGCTAATCGTGACGATAGCTTCGTCACAGTAGCTGGTCTTCAAGACATCTATTACAACGGTTAACTGCTCTGCCCACGCTGTGTTCTTTGATCTCAGAAAAGTCACGTTGAAAACTCGGTGGCCGTCTCTCTACCACCTAAAACCAGACCGGACACTCGTGTACACTTGTGTTAAAAACATAAATAAATACGGCACCAAAAAAAAAAATTAAAAAAAAAAAATAGATGAATAAGTTTGAAGACGCCTGGATGAATTACGAAAAAAAGTCTTTATAAATAAAAATAATAATTATAATTATAAAAGCAGAATGTACAACCGCCGAATTTCAAAGTTTACACCGGAGAGAAGGATTCGTTAAGCAATCAGAGCTTTCAATTTTTCAAATAAAAAAAGTCTTTCTATAACAGTGCGTTAAGAATAATCAGAGCTTTCAATTTTCCGTATAAAAAAAGTCTTTTCCCAGCTTTTTACTGAAATTTTACGGAAATGCCGAAGAGGAGCGACATGCAGGCTGGCGGTGGGGTCATTTGGTCTCTGTCGCTCGACAGCTCTGAAAAACTCACAAATTCTGATTTTTCTTACTGGGGTCTCGATTTTTATAGTTGTCCCCAATTCTCGCGAGACCCGTGATATCTTTATGCAAATCAGATCCTTGACCAATGAGATTATTTTCCACTTACGCAATTTAAGGTGGAGTTATGGCTCAGCGAATGAAATATCAACACCTCACATGACGTAATGTCTTTTTGTCATCTTCTTCTTAATTAGATCATTTTAAATTTTTAAATCATTTCCCATCAAAATGTGGGAACTAAGGATTTGACCTTAATCAAAAGTCCTGACAACTTGTTGTGACTATCACCATTTCTCACTTCCACTGGCCCAAAAACTCGCTTCGAATACAATGAGAATTTTTTTTTTCACAATTTCAAGTTAATTTCTCTATTTTTCGGATTTTACAAGTATATATATATATATATATATATATATACAAACAGAACTCATATCGCGAATTACAATAAAGCACAACTAACAATACCACAAGTAATAATTTCTCTCACTCCGTTGTATGAAACCAAAATGTATATTTACGTGGAAACAGGGTTACAAAGAGAAAAATCAGGCATATATAGAATATTGTTAGTTCTTTGGGCATAAACGGTACTAATTATCATTTCGAAGCTGTAGCACGAATAAGCTAGCATCAGTTTTAAAATTGAATCAGGGTTAATGCAAAAATGTCCAGCATATTTTTCAGATCTTTTATTCATATAAATTGCTTTCATTATCATATAGACGTGGATGTGCGTTACTGTGTAATGGACATCAGAATGAGAATTAAGAGAGCTGAGTTCAAATTCCAGTTGGGTTCGTTACATTCACTTTCGCACAAGTAGCCTTGTGAAAGTTATCAGTCCATCTCTTCTGCCTCCAGCTGTGAGTTTAATAGCAGAATAGATTGGTTTCTATAACTTTGGTTGGCAACCTGTTTGCCGCAGAAAGAAACGGCAACCTAATGCAGGAAAATCTTCTGCCTAGTCAATCGAGACCTGATCGCCCAAATATGTATCCCGTATAGCACTTAATTAAGTGAAAATATTTCCCTGACTTTTATATGACATTTTATACGACGCCTTTCACCTATCATAATATATTTGATGGCATGGAAAGAGCAATCAACATAATTAGTAACTTACAAACAACCCTCAATTCCTCGGAAACTACTCTTCGTCTGTACCACAAAAACCCCATTTCATGACCATAATGGCAACACCTACATCCATATACTAATAGCGTCAGCATGGAAAACCCATTAGATCTTGCTTTCTTTTACATGTCTTATATTGAAAATAAAGTGTTTAAAACAACTGAGAAAACCACAAAACTACTCAAGTAATAATGACGACATTTTTGTTTAGATAAAAAAAATAAGGGAAAAATTATAAATATAAAATCTCAAAAAAACTCAAAGTTAAGATTTACATATGAACTCGTGGTTAATAACAAAATCCATTCATGGTGTGGATATAGAACAATAATCCAAACTATTTGCCACTTACCCGTATAAAAAACACCAGTACAAATACTTTTCTTCTAAACGTGTTTGAGGGATTTTATCATTTTGTTTTTTCTACAGATACACTCCATCTGAGAATATATATATATATATATATATATATATATATATATTAGAACATGTACATAATTTTTTATATATCCACTATAAGGGTACTTCCCTTATCACTAACCCCCACCAACATCCCACACACAACTGACCAAATATAAGAAAAGAGACTTTCCATTCCTGTCCACACCGCCTGATGAGACATTGAAGTTTCAATGTCGAAACAAATGTACCATTTGTAGTGGATATATAAAAAAAATATGTTCATGTTCTAAAACATAATTTATAATAAATATTCACACCTCTATATATTATATATCGAGCACTGTTTTAAATTAATGTTTTGGACGTTGTAAAAAATTTTCTTCGTTCTGTATTCACTCGAATATATATATATATATATATATATATATATATATATATATATATATATATAAAGAGAAACAAGAGGAAAATTATATTTTGTTTCCGTTGACGCGTTTCGTCCTCTAGCGGATTTTATCTAGGAAAAAAAATGAGTTTATTTGAAATAAAGTATCTATAAAAAAAAGTTGAAGGTTACTATATATGTATACAAGCATTTTTATCCGATGTCATTTATTCTTGCTATGAACGTTATTTTTAGTATTTGTGGAAATAATAACAACCGACTTAAATTGATAATTAATTTCACAGTTTAAGAAAGGAAAATATAAAAAACAACTTAAATATGTATTTTAATAACAACAAATAAAGTCGGATAAAAAAGATTACTGTTATTTATTATTCGGGGACAAAGCAGAAAACAGATTCGTAGAAGTCGCATTGCAAAATATGTTTTCCTGAAATAAGTCGTTCAAACGTTGCTCTGTCAGGCTTGTCTCCGTGGGCAAAGGGCAAAGGGCAAACTGCTAGCGGAACGCGTTAAAAGAAAGTGGTTTCACTGACGGGGGGAAAAGAGAGATGTACAGGGTATACATAAACACTCTTTACAAAATAAAAAATTATTACAAAAGCAAAAGAACAGACAGATATGTGGAAATTGTTACAAAATGAGGAGTTTTGAAGTTGCTCTTTTTTAAGAAATTAGGCGAAATTAGTTGTACGAAGCACAACAAGACAGTACTCACTCGATATTTTCCTCAGATGTTCTTGGTCGTCCTTTATCCAACAATATTCCTGTCGCCATAAATTTCTTGTGTTATGCATGAATTGATGTACATGACGGTGGATCTTTTCCATACTTAGTTCTGTGGTTTCGCTGAGTCTACATATGAGATTTTGTTTTAATAAACCAGGACATACATTGTGCTTTTTCTTGAGGAGTAACCATTTTTAGGGGTTCATTTAAATGTACACCTTTCATCAACAGGATACCTGATACACACTACTGCAATACGAATCAAAACTTTGATAACTACTGAGTTAGATACAAATTTGATTAAGATATCTCATTTGCCTTTATATATATTTTTGAATTGTAAAGGGACTTTATGGATACCCAGTAGTTTCGATTCCTGTCAGAGACAAAAAATTTCTTTAGTAGGACTTTCAGATTTTTAGGCCGGGTATTAATTTCGCTATTTAAGAAGATAAAAAAACTAGACATTTTTCTTAATGGTTATTTGAGTTACAGAGTAATAATTCTCCTCTTATTTAGTTTCGTGAAAATTACGTCCACTCCTCAAAATAATTAAATTCTATTATGAAGAACCTTACTATCTCAACAAAGGGGATCTCAACCTTTTTCTTCATATTGCTCCCTTTTCGTTATCTTTCGAGGTAATCGCCCATACCAATTTGTAAAAATATCAATTAAAATATTTCACTTAGATAATTTTTAATGTGATTCTTGTGGTTGAATCTTCGCTGCTAGAAATTTAATATTTGGTTTCAAATTAATTAGTTTTAGTCTCTTCGAGTACATATATTAATTTTATTTATTTCTTTGATCAAGATTTTATTGATTGCATTGAAACCTCATTCAAGCAAATAAGAAGTTGGCAATATTTTAGCCATTTCAGAGCCCTTGTTCGGATACAGCTATTTTGCTTTATTTGACAGCCATAATTCTGTTATTCTGCCGCTTTCAAATTTGTACTTGCATTCATCATTGTGCTTCAATTCAATAATTTCTTCATGCATATTTTCACTGACAGCTTTTATGTCACAACGGAAGTGATCCATCAAATCACGGATGGACTTTTAACGAAAATAAATCTGATGATTGAATTCTTAGTTCTTCTTTCAATTTCACTAAATATTCTGCGAACTTTTTACTAGTTTGTTATGAGAAGTGTTCACTTACTTCTGTTAACGCGGGCATGTTATTGAAATTCTTCTTCTGTACATTAACTCGAAATAAGTCTAATTTTTCAAAAAAGGATTTCAGAACCCTTTCACGATCTAGAAATGCGCATAATTTACCTTGAATCTGTAGTGAAATTTTATTGAACTTTCGAAAACTCTACAAAAACTTCATTCTTTAATGTGAATATAGAACAAAAATCCAAACTATTTACCACTTACCCGTATAAAAAAACACCAGTACGAATACTTTTCTTCTAAAAGTGTTTGAGGGATTAAAAAGTAAATGTCACATTTGTGATCCCCAATTTCCTCTGACAAAATTTTCTCACCCACCTTTTCCAAGAAATTAACTATAGTACCAAATGCATTAAAAAATATGCCCAGGTAATTTCTTTCAAAAGCCAACAGACTGCCGTATGGATAATTTAAACTTATATAATAAATGGAACTTTGTCTGTGTGTGTGTCTGTGTGTGTGTCTGTGTGTGTGTCTGTTACCTATAGACTCCGAAACGGCGGAACCGATTTTCTTGAAAACTTACACAGTTCTACTATAAGCGTCTGAGAGTGTTCTTAGCTCGGTTTTGTGTCGAGGTACCCCCGATAAATATTGAAAATCGATAATCGAAAAAATCGGGTGATAGAAGGAGTGATCCGATTTTAATCAAATTTGATACACTCATAGACAAAGACATAAGAAACGATATTCAGAAGTTTCAAGGTTGTAGTTCTTACAATATTGCGGAAAATCGATAATATATATATATATATATATATATAAGGCAAGATGTTTGTGTGTGTGTCTGTTTATCTGCCTGTATGTCTGTATTTTTTCAGCCCTTTTATTTTAGTTTTTGCTTCGAGTTTGGCTCTAAGTAGGTATAATTGTAGTTCTTAGTCTCAGACATGATACCATTTACTCAGACGACTTATTTAGCCTTCAAAATTCAGTTTACGACGAAAAATCCTTATTTGATATCGATACCAGGAAATCAAAATTTGACTTACATCCATTCATTTTTCTTTCAATCTACCAGGCACACCGGGCACGGGTCCGGGCCGATCCGTGCAATCATAGTGAAAATCTGGGCGAGGATAAATGTCTTCGTCAGAATTCAAACTAAACAATTCACGAAGAAAGAAAGAAAGAAAGAAAGAAAGAAAGAAAAGCGAAGAAAACATTCGAATGAACAAAAATCTGATGATGTCATCACATTGTCAACTAATAAATCCGGGCAATTTTCTCTGTGCCCGGTGTTTTTTAGCATCAGCTACGGCCCTGGCAGTAATCATCTATATAACAAATCTATGCCATAATAATAGCTGTTATCGCTACCGCTGTTTCGTCCATTTGAACTGGGAATTTAGTGTTTTTTTTTAATTTTTCAACTAGTTGGCTTTCCACATCTGCTGACAGTTCATCAATTCTTCTCCGGATTGAATCATGGCTCAGTGGCAATGCTCTTAAGACATTTGCCGAATCTTGCTGTAGCACAGTTTTCATGAGAATTTCAAAGAAAGGCTTTTTTTTGTTTTTTTTGTTTTTTTAATCGTATCACCCCGAGCAAGGCAGTAATGCCACTGTTGTTCAGGGGGCTACATGAGAGTAAAAAAGATTAATTAGAAAAGAGTGAAGAGGAAAACGAACCAGTTAGAAAGGAGCAAGAGAAGGATGGGAATACAGGTGTGATGACAGTTGCAAAGGTGGAGATAAAGGAAAGGATATACGGGGTGGTGAAAGAACTAGAGTCAAGTGGTTAATAGATTATTATTGACATTGCATTTAAATTCCTGGGGGTTGTAGCCGTCAGGAAAGCAAGAATATGGAAGTGAGTTCCACACGCGGGAAGTACGAGAGAAGAAGCTGCAGGAGTAGAATTGTCGTCTGCATTTGGTTAATCTAACTGAATGGGTGAAACCCTGTTGCCAATATGGTTGCACGAGTAAACACCTGTTGCTGAGGCACCAGTGACTTAAGTTCGTTGGAGCAGAAGCCATGAAAGTATTTATAGAACAGACAATTGTAATTACTTGCACTATTTCATAAGATGCAATCAAGTGACTTTCATTTGTTTCTGTAGTGTTTTTGTTTGTTTTGTTTTTTGTTTTTTCAAATAAAATGAAAGCGTACTTCGTTGTTTAAATTTTTTTTTTTATTAAATTTTAAAAATAAGCGATGGGTTTGTTCACTTTGTCAGGATGTTTTCTTTTTAAATACTCTAGAATCCTTGACGGTTTTAAGGCTTCATTAGAAAATGAGCTGTTGCAAATAAGGCATATAGTTTGCCTTTGATCAAACTGGCTTTCTCCAGATACTACATATACTCCTCTACATACTGTCTACATTTCTTTTCGATAGTCATGATTATTGAAAAAAAAATAGTCTAAAAATATAGGAACCGGGGCAACCTAGCACCAGGACAAGAAAAGGAAAATTCTTACTTTTAAAATAAATATAAAAAAAAAATAGGCATCAGCCACTTCGCCCGATTACGATTCAAACACTGCAGTGCAATGCGCAAGTCAGTGAGTGAAAGCAGACGACACTTGATACCAGTTACTGAATGAAATATTTCTAAATCATTAGTTGAGTTGAAACATTTAGAGATGTGTAACTGTTTTACAAAAAACAAAAGGATTTTTGCCAGTATGATGAACTATCATTAAAAATAACTTATGTCGTTCTTAAAGGGTTAAATACTTCATTTCGTAAACCGGTGAGAAAGCATAAATTTAGAAATATTTATTAAAACATAAAATCGTAATTCTTATTTAAGAATGTCTTCACTTGCTATGAAAGAAAAAAACTTGTTTGTGAAAACTTATCGCTTCCACCTCAGAGAAACAACTCACTCTGGGAAGCAGAGACGACATCAACCCAGGTTGATAATGCCTGGTTTAGACCCTGACGAGTGGATGTAATCTATGCGAAACTCATAACAGGGGCAGATAAGCAAACATTAGAGATTTCACTCTCGAAATCCCTGGATGGCCAGTGTAAAACTCTTTCAGAATTTTCTTTTGCAGAGTACTCGGAATTACAACTCTATCTTCGTATAGTAATACCTGTTCGCAGATTAAAAACAGTGAGACAAACTTATTCCCTTTTTCAGATTTCTCGATCAACCAGACTTGCTTTTTCATTTTTTTAATGAAATCATCTTTCTGTGCTGCTTTTTTCACATTTTCTAGCGTAACCGGTAGTGTTGCATACCAGACTCGATAATTCACTTTCGTCTCTGTTACTGTTTCTTTCAATGGTTCCGTTTATTCAGGTATCAATCTTGATAACCCATCGGCGTGAACTAGCTTCTGTGAAGGCACATATTCTATTTTGAAATTATAATTCAATAGAATTACAGCCCAACGCTGTAGTCGATTTACCGTGTGAGTTAGTATACCTTTTTTATCCAATTATTGATAAGAGCCGTTTGTAATCTGTTTGCAGAATAAACTCTCTTCCGTATAGAAACCTGTGAAAATTTTCACAGCGTCAGTCAGTCAAGTGCCATGCGCGATACACGCTTGGGCGATCATGTCTCGAAAGAAACATGACTGACTGGGCAGAAGATTATCTCGCAGTAGGTTGCCATTGCTTTCTGCGATAGATTGGTTGCCGACCAAGGCTATAGAACCCAATCTGTCCTATTATTTAACCCATAACTGGAGGGAAGAGACGGATTAATACCTTTCCCAAGGTTATTTGCGCGTAAGTGAATACAAGGAATTCAACTGGAATTCGAACTCGGTTCCCCGATTTCTCGTTCCGAGCCGATATCCACTGCGCCACAACGCACATCAGCGTAGATTATTGCTAAACTCTCTTTTTTAATTTGACTGTAACTTTGTTCAGCGGGCAGTAACGTTCTCGAAGCATATTCTTTTGGCTTCGTAGATCCGTCCTCGAATTTATGAAGCAATACAGCACCTAGTCCTTCATTACTGGTATCTGCTGCTACAATAATTTTCTTCTTCAGGTCGAAATGCACTAACGATAGGTCTTCTAATAGACAGCTTATTATTTTTTTAAAAGCATGTTCACATTCTTTCAACTATATCTACTTTGCGCCCTTTTTCACCAACTCATTTTAAGGAGCTCTCATAACATACACTTTCGGGATATAAATGCTATAGTAATTTACTAATCCCAAGAATGCCTGGAGTTTAGCCACATTATCAGGTGCTGGCATATTTTTTATAGCCTCAGCCCTTTCTGGATCCGGTTTTCTTCCTTTACTGTTAATGATCTGCCCTAAATAGTTTATCTTCTTTAAGAAGAACTCGCATTTTTCAGCACTCAGCTTGAACCCGTATTCCTCAATTCTCTAAAATACTACTCTCATATGCGTTTTGTGTTGGGCCTCGTTTTCACTTTTAATCAAATTATCATCTAAATATGCGATTGCATACTCCATACCAGCCAACATTGTGTCCATTATTTGCTGGAATAGGAGCTACCTTCAATCCAAACAGAAGACGATTTAGTTTAAAAATCCCTTTATGAGTGTTTATTGTCAGGCACTTCGAACATTCTTCACTGACTTTAACCTGAAGATAGCCTCCGACAAGTTCAACTTTGAAAACACTCTACCTCCGTTTAATTTAGTGAATATATCCTCAGGAGGTGATAGCGGGTACGCATGGTCTTTCAAACAGTCATTTAAACCTGTCGAAAAAAATCAGATTTTTTGGTTTATATTTTTATATATATACGGTTGGAGACGCCCAATCTGAGTAATCGACTTTCGAAATTACGCCACTTTTCTCAAACCTTTCTAATTCCTCATTTATTGTGTCTAGTGCCGAAAATGGTACTTTTCTCTTTGGTCTAAAAATTGGTTTAACATTTTCTTTCAATTCGAAGCTGACTTTTGTTTTTGTGCACAGACCTAGTCTTTCTGAAAAGATGCGAGAGAATTCGCTTTTCAAATCCGTAATAAATCTGTTTTCTTCGTCTTATCGTTCTCTATGACGTTAACTTTCTAACAGAAAGCATTTACCGGTAATTCCCATACGTTAAACAAGACGATCCAGTCTAAACCAAAGAGGTTTCCTGAACCAGGAAGCACATACACTTTCGATTTGAGGATTTTCCCCATGAACGAAATGTTATAATTTAATTCACCTTTAAACTTAAGACTTTTTCCTAACACTCCTCTAGCAATTTGGTCTGTGTTAGTCAACGGTGGGTAACCGATTTTTTCCATGTTTGCTCGGTTATTACCGAGATATCACTTCCTGAATCGATTAATAATTTTACAGTCTCCTCATTTATTTTTGCATTGAGGTATTTTCTTATACTCTCCTCAATTTCGTTTTTCGACCAAACTATGTTCATCTTTGTTTACGACTTTGATTTTATTTTTCTCTGTTTTACCCTACATTGAGAACGTCAATGACCTACACGCCCACAATTAAAACATTATCCCTAAAGAAACAATCCTTTATATGCTGTTCTCCACACGAACTGCATATCATTTTTCTTTATTCTGTATCCACTTCTGTTGTCTTACAATTTGTACTCGCTAAATGCTCTTTTCAATCCGAGTATTATCTTTTTTATGTTTATAAGTTGCTGACATTCTTCCGTTACTTTTTGTAGCATAATCTTCGGATCCTGTTCCATAATAGTGAGGATTCTTGATCTGATTTCTTTGTCCTTCGGTGTCGTTAGCCCCTGCAAAAAAAAAAAAAAAAAAAATTAGACACTTGAACATGTCGCTTGACAATTCCTTTAATTTAAATGTCTCACACTGTGCATTAACCATACCTGGGTATGTGACAAAATCATCCTCTTGTTTTACGATATTTAGACACTTGTATCGTGTATTAAATAAATTATCTCTTTTATCGAATATTTTCGACAAAATTTCTATTGTTTCACTGAATGTAATTTCAGTTAGCTTCTTTGCGGGGATTAAATTCGCGTATTTTGTATTTTCCTGTTTCCAACTTCTGCAACAAGAGTGATTTTTTCTCGTCAAAACATTGTTCACATCTTTTCGTAAATATTGTTTCAGACCTACTAAAATAAGCCGGAAACGTTGAACCACCGTCAGCGTCGTATTTAAATTCAGAGAGTGAATTTGAAATTTCTTCTGCAGAAAAAGTCTAGAACCCTGTTATTTTGTTGTCCTTGATAATACGTCTTACAAAATAATTTATTGTCTTTTGCTTGTTGTTTGAATAATTTTTCAAACGTTTATTGTTGCTGCATACATTGTTGTAGTTGTTGTTGGGATTCTTGTTGTATAAGTTGTTGTTGTTGTAGCTGTAAAGTGACTTGTAGCACCTTAGTTAATTCCGTAATTTGTTCCATTCTGCCAACGGATCCACGAAAACTTTTGCTCCAATTTATGTATTCAATAAAATCTTCTAAGTCAAAACAAGAGGGAGCATTTTCTTACTTTCTGTAAACGTTGCCCAAGTTTTTCCTTTTCTAACGTTCCTCGTTAATAAGCGTTCAAACAAAAAAATGAAGATAAACTTGCTTTCTGTAAGTGTCGAAAAGTCTTTCTAACGTTCTTCGATAGTAAATGTTGTCAACAGTATTTTTTTTTTTTTTTTTTTAGTCTCTGTGAAGTCGTTCCGAATTCTTCGTCGCCAACTGATATGTCCCGGAAAGGGATATATATTATACGAAGTAGCTAAGCGGTTTTGGCAAATGTAACCGGATAGGACACTTTAGCAAATAGCCATAATGGACGGTACTCGTCGTAGTAGTATGCAATATGCTGAGACGTAGATGTAGACCTCTAGCCGTCCTCGCCTTAGTCTGTATTTATGGCTGACACCAGCCAATCATATTACTTTGAGGGGGAACCAAGGTGTATGCATATTCATTACCTCAAAATGCTTCTCTTCTTTGTACTGTATGTACTCGAGTAGAGTGAGAGTTTTTACTATCATTTTTTAGCAAAAATAAGAGATCGCACAATAGGCATATAATTTTTGAAGAGGTTAAAAATCATGCGTTCTCGGTGACCGTTTCCACTATACACATCTAATTTTTTCTAGTAGGGTTAAAATTCATGTACTTTTGGTGACCGCGCCCTATCTGGTCGGCCTATATTCCAATGTTATCTTTAGCTAACCCTTTTCTTAGACTTACTTGAATTATCATAAACCGAAATATGTACCTCAATTCGTGGAACAACCTGCATTGCGTACCAAAAATCCTGATAAAATTTGTTGTGATTGGAACATAGCTGAGCTCTGTAAACACTTGTGAAACGAAGATGAATGAAAATTTGAGATAAGAAAAAATCTATTAATTCTTCATTTATCGAAGGCATTCGTTGACTTGAAGTAGCATACACAGGGAATAAGGTTTTTCTCTTCAAGTAACGACAAAAGGGAAGAAACTTCGGCTATATAGCAGGCAGGCCCAGGTTAAACAGGCGTGAACAAAAATATGGTACCTAAATTTTCGAATCAGATATTTTACGCTAGGTGGGTTTTCTCGACATTCTGGGATAGCTTTGTACAAAAAAGAATGAAAACCATTTATTTACTATAAAATATGTTTATGATGATACCCAGTACTGCAATATTTGAATACGGTAGGTCTACCAGTGTTGCTCAAACACATGGGTCGCTTTATACACGAGCTATATTTTTTTTTGTTTTTCACCAATAAATTCAGTGGTCGCACAATACATAAAGTAGGCTTATACGCGTGTATATACAGTCAGTTAGTCAAGTACCATACGTGATACACGCTTGGGCGATCATGTCTCGAAAGAGACATGACTGACTGGGCAGAAGATTATCCCGCAGTAGGTTGCCATTGCTTTCTGCGGTAGATTGGTTGTTGACCAAGGCTATAGAACCCAAGCTGTCCTGTTATTTAACACATAACTGGAAGGAATAGACGGATTAATACCTTTCCCAAGGGTATTTGCGCGTAAGTGAATGCAATGAATTCAGCTGGAATTCGAACTCGGCTCCCCGATTTCTCGTTCCGAGCCGATATCCACTGCACTACAACTAATCAATTATAATTTGTTTAACAAATTATCCTACACTTTACTTTTTAGTTTAGTTTATGCTTCCCTTTCAACTATTTATTTTTTTTATTTATACCGACTTTTTGTTTCAAGATTTTCTTTTCTCTGAATATGATATTTTAAGCGTATATGTGAAGTGTGCAGCAAGTGTGTAAACAGTCGTATAGATTTTCGTTTGCAATTCATTTTTATTGAATCTATCGCCCCGACAAGGAGTTTGTTTATTGTTCACGAATGCCTCATAGCAGATTTCGAAAACTCTTAATTGCATTGTCTTTTAAAATGTCTCCTTTGCTATTTACCCTGGAAAAATATTTTTGATGCAAAATCCAATGATTTAGATCCGTCTCGGTGTTTTTGATCTTTGAAGAGATATCGTTATGACTCTAAAGACCTATCATAGATACTTGATATGTACATTAAAAAAATCAATAAATAATACCTAAGAAAATCTATGTTATAAACCACCTTCCCATTCTTGTGTATGAGAAATAATGTTTCCCATAGTTTTTTTTATTATTTTTTTCTTTTCTTTCCTTTTTTTTTTTTTCTTCTTCTTCTCAAATTAGTTACCTCAATTCGAATCATATAAGGTACGATTATGAGTTCGGGCGTTTTTATCAGCCTCGTTTCAATGCAAAGCAAACTGACTGGCCTGTTTCCTGTTGTCTGTTAATGTTTCTTCAAAGGCGATATCGATTGAAACTCACGGAACAGTTCAAGAGCTTTAACAAGAGATGTGGCATCAAAGACAATCGCGTGTCTTCCTTTAACCACAACTAGCATTGCGCATGCGTTCAGTGCATTTCCTCTATCTTTCTGACAGTTGCCTCGAATATTTTGTTTAAGAGAATCTAAATCAATTAAGATTTTTTTCCTCTTCAATCAAGGCAATTCCCAAATTGAATGCCCAATATAAAATTAGCGTTTTTTTTTCAGCCAGTTACAATGTCTAGTATCAATCAATCCTGTAAATGCTATTTTTAGAATTCGTTTAACTGAAAAGAAATGTTCCTTTGCAATTAATTGGTTAATCTATTCAAGTTCGATGTCTCAGAATTGCCTGCGGTTCGGACAAACCAGGAAAACGCTTAGGCATTTGATTCATTTATTTGTAAAATGAATCAGAACACAGAATTTATAATTATCAACAAAAATATTTCTGATTGGAATAAAACTAACATAACATATTTGAGGATAACTCTAGCTAGATACACTTTAATGAACTTAAGTTACACAAATTTCTTATGGGAAGGAAAAGAACAACTGGTGAAAAATTACTAATTAAAATGCAGTCGAGCATGTGTAGTCTATTGTCTTTTACTGCTAATCTAAAGAAAACAGACGAACCATATAACAAATCTTTATTCGAAGAAAACTGACCATCCCTTTTTGTAGTGGAGTAGGGGGTCGTCTGGAATGTGCATGCCGATTTTTAAGGAAAATTAAAATACAAAAGAAAATTAGTCCATTAAATATTTATACAACTAAATGTGAACCATTTTGTTGCACAATCTTTCTCCATTTTTCCTTTAATAAAGATTCTGTATTTCCAGAATTTTAGTGGTTTCTCGTCAAAGAGCTCATTAAAGTGTTTTTTATGTCCTCTAAATAATTAAAATGTTTACCATCTAAATTATTTTGCAATGGCAGGAATAAATTAAAATCCGAAAGATCAATGTCTGGTGAATATGGTGGGTGGAGTAACACATCCCAGACAAGCTGCAACAATTTTGGCCGCGTCACCCAAGAAACGTGAGGTCTGCTGATATAAAACAACACCTTTCCTTGTTCGCTAATTCTTGAATTGCTGCCTTTAACTCGTCCAGTTGTAAACAGTACTTTTCAGAATCAATTGACTAGTTACTTGAAAGAATATCATAGTACAGGATTCTTTTTCCATTCCGAACAAATGCGCAGCATGATTTTCTTAAGATGAAAACCTGCTTTGACTAAAGTTGACTCATGTCGCTTACCCTAGAATCATTTTACTGAACATCGTTGGAAACCTTTTATCACTGCCACAATCTGATTACAAAAGAGTGCATTTTCATTGCGTTTATACAGTAAATCCCATGCTATCTAAAAGAGTCTTTTCATTCAGATCATGTGTTGCATCGTAACGATTTGAGTACCCGAGCTTCACTAAGTGCTCATGGATGGTATATTTTGATAAATTTAGTGTTTCTGCTGATTCTCGCGTTGCATAACGCGGGTTATTCTCAATCAATGTCTTGATTTGGATATGATTGTTAATCTGTAGTGGGGTGGGAGTGGGATCTACCTGAGCGTTCTTTTCAATTAGGATATAATCATCAACTCTAAATTTAGCGAACCACTTCCGTACAGCTCTGTCAGCTAAAGTACTTTCACCGCACACAGCACATATCTTTTTGTTGCCTGCGAGACATTTTTTTTTGTCTTTACGGTCATATAAAAAGTATCACGTGTCTAAAATGTCCCTTATAATCTTCCATTTTTATAGGGGTGCAAAACTGACACGAATTAAAGTAAGTTTAAACTTTCATTCTCAAGAGATAGTTTGAAGTGTGCTCTGATCGGAAATGTAAGCATATTATATTTATCGTTAAATCTTATGTGTTCCAACGTGTTGGAAAATGAACCACTAAAAATCGACATAAACTTTCCGGACAACCCAATATAAAGTCACAATATTAACCTACAAAATCAAGTCATTTTCTGAAATATCCTTGTCAGATCGAAAATTTCATATATGCAGACCATGCATACTCGTTTAGAAATATCTAAAATGTTATCTGTGCACAACTGCTTTCTCAGATTATTGGTTAAAAATTGCTTCGAGCGAATTGAAGTTCTAAATCATAGTAAAGTTCACACTTCTTTGAATCTCCCATTAGCATGGATCAGGCTAGTCTCCCTGAAAGTAAAACACTGCGCCTCCTCGGGTTAACTCTCACAACAGACCTCAAGTGGAATGTCTACATAGAATCCATAGCTAAATCCGCTGCTAAGAAAGTCGATTCTTTGAGCAGGGTCAGGAATTTTTTCCCGGCTGAAACCATCCTGCACATGTACAACTCTACCATCCGCCCGTACATTGAATATTGCTGCCATATCTGGTGTCCCCTATATACGAATTTACTCGAGCCACAAGATTAGCAACTAGGTCCCACCCTTTTACTGTGAAACCAATAAGATGTAAACGCATTTCTACTTCACCAGCTTCTTTTCTCGCACTTCCCGCCTATGGAATTCCCTTTCATTTACTTGCTTTCCCAACAGCTACAATCTCCAAGAATTTAAATGTAAAGTCAGTAGTTCTGCATCCTCTCTCTCATGTTCTCATCTCATTTCTGCAGTATCCCCATCCATCTCATACCCGCTTCCTGACACCCACTTTATTCTGTCACTACTTTTCATAACTTTCCTCCTATGTAACCCCTTGCACAACAGTGGCAGTATAATGCCTTGCTTGGGGTGATACGATTATAAAAAAAATTGTAAACTGACGCTACATGATCATAAACAAAAAACTGTACTCCTGTGTCTTTCATCTATTTCCGATTTTCACTATTAAACTCAATCGGTTATCCTTTCCTCATTTTCCTTTTCGTCTTCTTAGGCTTGCTAGATAGAATTTCTGATAGTATAGTTAAGTCCCTCTCTCTGAATTCGTCTACAATTATCTTTATGTTTGGTGATTTTGGTACACATCATGTCAAATGATCAACGCATTGATTGTGACTCATTTCATGATTTCGTTCCCTATGCCTCTTGGAATTATATTTTCTAATCATCCTATTGAAAAATGTGCCACTGAGATCTCTTTCTGGGTGAAAGCCGGCATCAAACTTTTCGTGCCAGCAAGTGAAACCACAATCTTCTTCTTGTTTAGCTGCTATAGCCTACAGAAATTACTTATTCCGGCTATACCAGAGCGGCAGATTCGATTGTAACAGACGCCTCACTGTCACCGTTCCAAAGAGGCAAAGTCACTTTTCACTGATAGAATGATACACTGTATAGTCTCTCACAAGTATGATTCTAGAGATTAGTGGTTGAATAAAAGCAAATACTCAGTGCACTCCTCTTTTTAATCAATTTGAAGTGTTGTCATCTCTTGTAGATAAAGCAGAGAGCTTTGACGGGGAATTCTCTTCCAACTTAACTCTCGACTCATCTGGAGTATCTCTGCTTGATCTCTCTCCCCAAAAGTGTCTCAACTGAGTGATATGCACATAACTCCGTCTATGATTTCTGCTGTCAATTCTAAACTAGATCCTCACAAGGCTTGTTCATGCGACTGTGTCCCTGCAATTGTCCTAAAGAAATGTGCTTTTGATCTGGCTCCTGTTCTCTTCAAACTTTGCAATAAATGCATCGCTGGTTTTTGATTTTCAGCTTATTGAAAGCCCTCATCTGTCGTTTCTGTTTTAAGAACTCTGGGGGAATCTTCTGAACCTTCAAACTATTGCCTTATTAGTCTTTTACTACTTTTGGGAAAGTACTGGAAATTTAATCAACGCCTACTTGGTTAGGAACTTTGCTTTACACAGTCTCTTTTTGAATAAGCAATATGGCTTCTGTTTCGTTACGCTTACCGCCGATGTGTTAATGGCTATCACTGAATTTGTCTATCAAGTTTTAGATAAGAATGGCGAAACTCGGAATGTGCCATGAGATATCACAAAGACGTTCGACAAGGTTTGGCATGCTGGCCTTCTCCAAACGCTCAAGGACTACGATGTCTCTAAACAAATATTAGGCTTAATGCAATCATTCCTGACAAACCGTGTAATGAAAATCATGTTGAACGGACAAGCGTCTAGATCATTTCATATCGGGATACACGCTTTTAACTCAGGCTATATCCTTTGACCTACGTTGCTTCTGGTTTTCTTCAGCAAGTTTTCCAGTGTCATCAGTTCCTAATTAGGTATTTATAAACATGACACAACTATTTCCTTCTGTCTTAGTATCATGTTCGACGGATCTGACACAATAAAACTGGCAAATGCCCTCAGAAAGGACCTCTAATCAGTAATTAACTAGAGCAAGTAATAGCTTGTAAATATTAACGCCTCCAAAACAAAACTGTTTTCATTTAATCACCACAGAGACACTTTGTCTGGCTGCGATCAGCATGGCTGGTACTAGACTTCATGAAAGCAACACTTTGTCCCTGCTTAGGCTCAGATTTTTCTCTGAATATTTAATAAATTGCTAGAAAAGTTAGTTCAGTGTATCGTTCAGTACGTTTTTCTTGTCAAAATCCATCTTGCTCATTTATAAATCTATCATTTTTTCGTGCATTGAATACTGCTGCCATAACTTGTCTGGTGTTCCTACTATATATGTCAAGATTCTCAACAAAATTCAAAGAAGAATCTGTAATATTATCGGTCCTGACCTGGCATCTCAACCAGTCACTTTCATACAAATGTGACATGGCTTCCCTCTTACTTTTCTGCAAATATTTTCATGGCAGTTGTTCTGGTGAGCTTTTCCCTTCAGTGCCTCAACTATGAATTTAAGCGTGGTACTTGATTGGTAACTAGGTCTTACCGTTTTACTGTTGAACGAGCTAGAAGCAACCGTGTATTCTATTTTAATAGTTTCCTTTCTCACACTTCTCTCCTATTCCTTGTCTCCCTTCCACCTACAATCTTCAAAAATTTAAATGTAACGTCAATCGTTATCTTCCTGAATCCTTGTTATTTTGTTGTGTTTTTTCCTCACGTCCCCTCACCAAATTATTTTCGTTCTTTTTCCTTTCCTGTTTCTCTATGCGTCCTAGTGGATTTATCGCCATGTTTGGGTGAATTGATTTAAAAAAATAAATTAAATTAAAAATAACAGAAACCACATCATATGAAAACTTCCAACAGCAGCAACAACTAAAATGAATAGAATATGCATAATCAAAATACTGACTTCTCACACTACTTAAAATAAAAATTTAGGAAGAAAGCCTCCTTCAAAACTGGAAAGAGTAATAACATTTGAGAAAACTATTTTCTTCAAAAATATATTTTAAGAGAACGTTTTTATAAATTTCAACTGTAAGTTTCACTGGCTGCTCAATCAAAAATTGCCAAATGTTTCCTTATAAGGAAACGGATAAGATTACACTTATCCTTAAAGATGAGGAGAACATACACTACACTTTGCTCTCCGTCTGATGACAAGGAAGTGAAAGAGGATGCTCGGTCAATAAATACTGAATCATTTCTCATAAGAAAACAGCTAATACTACCATTAATATAATTTCTGAGAAAATTGTGAAACTCTCCAACTAAGAAAGAAAATCTTACAACAAGCCCAATATTTGGTGCCTCATCATGGAGCAATACTAACAGATTATTCTTGCAAGCGATGAACGCAGAAGGGAGGTTGATTCTCACTGAGTGTCTCATACTTGTAGTTTTGTACCAGGCTAAGTAAATATCAGTAAGGGCCCGTGCAACTTTCTCTGACTATTAAGCGGGCGAGAAAAAAAAAATGAAACACATTTTTACTGTTATTGTTTGGGCAGGTCAGATAGTCATGGGTCGGTGGTTTGCCAAAGTTTTATCTCATCCATTCTTTTCTTTATAAACCTTTAACATGTTTAACATTTTGTTAAAACAGTATGCCTTTCCAAAAAGTATGAGTGGAAAATGAAAAATAACTAGCTTAGAATTCGAACACTTCAATTTTTATGCTACGGAAGCAAAGAACTATTCTGTAATATAAATATTCTTAAATGTCAGTGAATTGTCTTACATATGAAGAGAAAACTCTAAGTAACAAAGGTGTAGTTCTGTTTTTTTTTTTTAACCGTTTCACCCCAAGCAAGGCGGTAATGCTACTTATACGCAGGTGGCTACATAAGAGTAAAAGTTTAGACAAGAGGAGAGTGAAGAGAAAGACGGACCAGTTACAGGGGGTGTCAGAGAAAGGGCAAGAGAAGGATGTGTGAAGACAGTTGCAAAGGTAGAGAGAAAAGAAAGTACAGAGTGATGTAGAAAGAACTGGAGTCTAGTGGATAAGAGATGGGTGTTGACATTGCATTTAAGTTTCTGAAGGTTGTAGCCATCAAGAAAGCAAGTATATGGAAGGGAGTTCCACAGGCGGGAAATGCGAGAAAATAAGCTGATGAAGTAGAATTGTCGACTGCATTTGGTTGAACTAACTGTAAATTGGTGGGACCTTGTTGCCAGTCTAGTTGTACGAGTACATTCTTGTGGCGGAGGCAACAGTGACTTAAGTTCGTCGGAGTAGAAGCCATAAAAATATTTATAGAATAGACAGAGGAAAGCCACATCTCGCCAGTGAGAGAGTGGCTGGAGTCGAGCTGCAAGTCAGGACCTATCACATTACAGATTCTCCTTTGGAGTCTGTCGAGAGCACTGAGATGAACAGCAGAGGCGCTTGACCATACATGACAGCAATATGAAGAATGCTCAGAATACCAAACACAGAGCATATAGGCAACGAGGACGTTTTAAGGAAAATGACGACGAAAAGAACACTTATACTTAGAATCAGAAAGAGAGCTGAAATTTCTAGGGCACATAATGAGGAAAGATGGCCTGAAAAATTTGATACCCAAAGTACATAAAGGCAAGAGTTGCAAAGAAAAACATCGAGTAAAATAGCAAAGGACCACAAAGTAATGTCACGTCATGCAATAATATTATAATAATATTATTTAATATAAATAAATTAATTTCTGTATTTACTAATTTTGGCATCATGTGACACAAAGAATGCTCAGAATGCCAAACACAGGGCATATAGGCAACGAGGACGTTTTAAGGAAAATGACGACGAAAAGAACACTTATACTTAGAATCAGAAAGAGATAGTACGGGGTAGTACCAGGGAATGTTCTGTTGAACTCTCCTCTATGGTACCTAGACTTAATGAATTTAAATGCAGAGTTAGATTGACGGTAATGTCTCAATATTTTACGGGTAAAATGGCTAGATGTAACTGTAATTTCTATGCTGTTTCTTTTCTAACATTTTTCTTTTGAGGAAATCTCTTCCAGCTTTTTGCTTTCAAGTCCTCTTCGATTTTGAAAAGTTTAAATGCAATGTCAATCATTATCTCCTGACTTAATTCATGTCCTTTTATTGTGCTCTCTCTCTCTCTCTCTCTCTCTCTCTCTCTCTCCTTTTATTCTTATATTCTCTAACACTCAGTGACCCCCTTGTGACTTAGTGACTGTATTGCCTTGCTTGTAGTGAAGTGATAAAAAAACTTATTGAAACGTCTATTTATCAAATATTTTCGAAAAATAATAGAATATTATCTCTTATTTGTATATCTCAGCATAAAGGATGTACTTAAAAAGGACATAACACTGTTTGAAAGGGAATCTTTAATCCTATAACTAATCGTCTTAATTTAATCAGGGAAACAGATCAACATTTGGGGTTAATGTTGGATTATAGCATTTTGAATTTTCTCTGAATTTTATACGCTATATTAAAATATAATAAAGATTTAAAAATCATTTGAAGCCGATTAAAAAAAAACTAGTGTGGATGCTTTGATTAATCTACAAAGAGCTGGATTTAAATCTTGAATTCAGACATTGTGGGGTCAGCAGATTACTATAAAGTGGACAATTTGAATATTTACTTTAAAATATCATAGATACAATATTTGTTGTCATCATCATCGTTATTTATATTTTTAAAGTCTTATTTATTTATTTATTTATTTGCACAATAACAAATTAAGCTAAAGTTCGGAACTTAAAACTTTGAAAGCAATGACGCACATATATTCAACACCTGTGGATAATTATTTTATCTTTTATGTTCGGATTAGGATAAACGTTAATTATAAGATGTCATCACTATGCTTCGAAGCTGGGATTTGATATTACTAGAATAATATCAAAACGAAATTTATACTTTAGTAGTCAGTTTAGCACTTGTAAATATAGAAATCCACAATATACCAATGATCTACATGATTATACGTTAAGGCGGTAATAGTAAAATTGACAGTTTTCATTGGGCTGGAAATTGATTGGCTATCAATAAAAATTATTCTGTCCTCAATTTTTGTGTTACTACATGTAAATATTAAAATTATCATTGAATTATTTTCTTTTAAAATACTTTGATATATATATAATTTGTAGTTCCGTTTAACAGATGCTAAACTGGCGACACATTGCCATTACGAGATGGCATTTGTGTTCAATAAAAAATTATGACCTCTTAAAATGTGTCTTGACTTTTTTTTTCAAAGATCTCTTGTAAAAGGTTGATTGTCTCTAGAATTTTGTTTAGCTGTGATGTTCTCTGTAGCTGAGTGTCAGTCAGTCAGTTAAGTGCCATACGTGATACACGCTTCGGCGATCATTTTCTCGAAAGAGACATGACTGACTGGGCAGAAGATTATCCCGCAGTAGGCTGCCATTGCTTTCTGCGGTAGACTGGTTGCCGACCAAGGCTATAGAACCCAATCTGTTCTGTTATTTAACACATAACTGGAAGGAATAGACGGATTAATACCTTTCCCAAGGGTATTTGCGAGTAAGTGAATGCAATGAATTCAGCTGGAATTCGAACTCGGCTCCCCGATTTGTCGTTCCGAGCCTGAGTGTACGCTGGATAAATTGGTTTCTTTCGCACAGTTTAAAGAATATCATTATTTATATTGCACTGTTTATCTCTTTTCTTTTGTTTTATGTGTGTATGTTTGTTTTAGTATGAAGCTTATAAGCATAACAAAGCACAAATTGATCTGAAAATTAAGCATATTGTAAGCAGGAAGCCAAGCTCAGATTTTTGTACTCATATCAACCTGCGAAAAACACGTGTAATTTTCATTATGGTCATATTTTAAGCATAAAATAAAGTACAAACTTGAGAATTTGCTTCGCCTGATCAGGTTCCGATTAGTTATAACATTAAGCATCTTTTAAGCATGAAACAAGTCTCAGAATTTTGTTAACATAATTTCATTAATTTGGTTTGTTATTTGGTTGATTGGTTTTATTAAGCAGTATATCGAAATCTAGGGGTTATTTAATGTCGAAATCTAATTAATTTATACACAATTTTATCGCTACAACTAAATATATTTTAACGCAATTGTATGCCTTTAACTACAAATAAAGCGTATGACTGGTCATTTTGTTTTAAAATGTATTTGCGATCCTTTCAATTATAATAAAGACCGTTGTGTATTTATTTGTATATATGTTACGGAAATTAGCGAAGATTAACGAAACTTGGTTATAAACAACCGACAATTTGAAATGATTTGTTTGAACATTATTTTTTATTGATACTCGTATTTAAGTAGATATTCTGTTTTTAATTCAACAGTATTATATTTTTATATCTACTGGCCTGATTATTTACGATAATTTCTTTTTTTTACGAAAAAGTGTGTCATTCGGCAAGGATTCGAACCTGCGACCCCTACTTAGACTGGAGGTTATTCGTGGTCGAGCCGTCTAAGACGTTGCCAGATCAAATGGTAGCTTCCCCTTTGTAAGTAGGGGTCGCAGGTTCGAATCCTGCCGAATGGCACACATTTTCGTAATAACAATTTATCGTAAATAATCAGGCTGGTAGATATAAATATATAATACTGTTTAATTAAAAAACAGAATATCTACTTAAATACGAGTATCGATAAAAAAAATAATGTTCAAACAATTCATTTCATATATATATATATGTCCAGTTCGTAAACGGCGAGGATAACCCAACAAGATCAACTTAATATAAAATATTAAGTGTTATATTTATATAGAGAGCTCAAGGGATGTTATTCAGGGCAATATGATATTTAAAGGGAGACTTAACACGTCATTTAAATTTGTTATAAATTATAATTCATTTCAATGAGGCTGAATACCCCGAGCTGATCTGATGCCAATGCCTCTGTCATGACTCGCTTTTCCTTTTCCTTATTTTTTTCTTTTTTATTTTTTTATCTTTCTCTTCAGTTAAAGAAAATGCTTATTTCGGTAAAATTTTTTGTACCAGATGGAAGGAATATTGTGTGGTCTGATGAAATGTGTTAATCAAGCTCACTGAAATGAATTATAATTTATAACCAATTTAAATGACGTGTTGCGTTTTCCTTTATATATATATATATTCAGTATAAAGAGCATTTTTTAGATAGATAGATAGATAGATAGATAGATAGATAGATAGATAGATAGATAGATAGATAGATATCCCTGTAACGCTCCCAGGAGCAATAAACTCTGAGGAAACAGCTAATAGTCCTTTTTAGATAAAAATGTATTGCTGGTATTTTTACTATAAAAATGTATTTTTATACTTCTACAGCATTTTGTTTCTATTTCAGTGTTTACTATTTAACCATAGCTGTGACCCTAAAAGGTTCTACCACCCTATTTGATTAAGTATTTAAATAAAAAATATCAATAAAATTACATACATAGCATCAGTTTAAGATGCCTTCCATAAGAAAAACAGTTTGACTATTATCACTACTCCCATAACATAAAACTAATCCCACCTCAGTCAGTTAAGTGTTATACGTGATACACGCTTGGGCGACCATATTTCGAAAAAGACATGACTGACTAGGTAGAAGATTGTCCCGCAGTATGTTGTCATTACTTTTTGAAGTAACCTGGTTACCAACTAAGGCTGTATAACCCAATCTATCCTGCTATTTAACCCCTAGCTGGAGGGAGAATTGACGGATTCATACCTTTCTCAAGTGTATTAGTGCGTAAGTGAATGCAACGAGTTCAACTGGAATTCGGACTTCGATTTCTCGTTCTGAGCCGATATCCACTACACCTCAACGAACAATCCTACCTCAACTTTCGAAAATAACTGTAATGTTAAACTTTCTTATTTCATGCCTAAAATATAATCCATTCGTGTTATATTTTAAACATGAAATAAGGTTCAAGTTTGAGAAGCTACTAAACATGACTCGGATCTGATCAAATGGGATAAAAAGTGTACTTCTGCTACATTGATTCCACCTTTAATGTTTTACTGCATTAATTTTAACGTTTACTTTTTTATTGATATACGCCAATGCTTTGTTTAACAAAAGAAAATCTACTGATACCTCTTTAAACTTATTGGTTGTTATTAACTTGTAAGTTGGAGTTGACTTAATGGCTATCTTCTCAGAAAATGGAACCGGCTGACTGAGTTGAGTTCCCAGCTGGGTTCACTTTCACACTAAATCCCTGCTGAAAGGCAGAATCATAGTATAGTATCAGTTAATGTATTTAAACACTGTTTAAGTCAGTTAAAATATGAACCATCGATATATTTCTGATATTGAGTTACAAGGTTTATTTATGGTTTGGACGCGAATGGTTGTATCTCCGAGGTGGACATGATTCACAGAGAAAGTGTGCTGCGGCATTATTCAGCACAATGTCCGGTGCTAAACGGAGATACACAGAACAGTACAATAGTTACAATAAAGGATAAGACAGAATTTACAACACGGAGAGGAGGGGGTTTAGATCGTAATAGTCGCCGAAGTAATTAGTCCGAATATTACTAGAATGACACTCGAATATTACGTCTCGAATGCTACTATTTTGTACTTAAATAAACCATTTTAGCTATGGGCCATTCCATCATTAAGAGTGCCGCAGGGGTGTCAGCCACTCTACAACAACCTCGTCGTTGCTAGCATGTTCGGTTCATGATATTTTCAGCATCCTTCTGTAGAACCATATTTCGGTTGCTTCAAGTCTTTCCTTCATCATTGATGAGATTGTCCAACATTCACTGCCATATTGAAGGACAGAAATCACATAGCAATATTGAGATGATCCGTTTTTCTTGAATTGCTGACACCTATTGTCTAAGCCATTTCTCTGGGATTATGACGTGTGTTTTGTTCGACTAGACTTTTCAGATGTTGATTGTCAATTGCAGATGAACGTTTTCTCTCACCTTGATCGTCAAAATTCCTTTCCTGACAGTGGAACTTCAGAAGCCGGCGCCGTACTGTTTAGACAGTGGATACTTCAACCCCAAACACATGCTCTGTTAATATCGACAGCATTTTAAGAAACGTTATGACCAGGATGAAACTTATGCAAAAATAAAAAGAAAATGCATCTTTTGTTTTTTTGATGACCAAGGTGAGAGGTATATAATGTTTTCACTTAGATTCGTAAAGAAATTGATATAAAATAAACAAAGAGTCTAACTATTAAGAATGAGTAATATTGTAATCATATATACGAGTACAATTAAAATGCTTATTCTAAGACCAGACATTATTTTCCAGATACCTAATAAAACTTCTATTTACAACTAAAATCCATTTTTAACTGTTTCTTTCCAACTCTAGCGCGACATGTTCTTTTAATAAGTAACAATTTTATAAACAACTGTACTGACGTTAGTATGGCATAAATAACTAGGTAAAGGAAAATAAAAATAAAGCAAAAAGAGTATTTTTCTATGTATCGTATCCCTTCCGGACGTGGGAGATTATGACTCTCCACAAGTTCCTATTATATTTGAAATATCACATGAAGAAAAACAATATTGTTCTGAAACATGAAAAGTTTTGTTTAGTTATGTAATGTGTTTATTTACCATTGTAATAAATAAATTACTATTATATATATATATATATATATATATATATAAAATAAATTTCGATGTTCAAATCAGTTGTATGTCCATTTTTACATGAAATCCCTAAGAGAAATTTCACGTATCATCGGCAACTGTCTATTTCAAAATAAAGACAGATATATTACCGGCGGAAGTTAAAAAATATACTTCACAGAAAAATTAAAGGGGTGGAATTAATAAGAAAGGCTGAATGAAGGTCTGAATCCTATAGTTAGTTGGAAACTGATAGGTTTGGCTCGTATTCCGAGGAATTTTCACAATAGATGCAATCTGTGTTTACAGGAAAAAATACAAATATTAAAGTACCCTAACCAGCACCTACGCTTGAATTTAAGGAAAGAATTCATTAGTAAATGCCGCCATAAGGTGAAATTTGTAAACGTTTAAAATTTAAGTTCTGAATTCAGTTTTAGGAAAATAAATTAATTTTAATTGATTAATTAATTAATTAAATTTTAAATAGTAAATTTGAACCTTACTACTAATGTCTGATCCCAGCCTAATAGATGCCTTCTTCCTTTTCTCCTATTAATATCTACCTTTTAAGGAGTAAGGATACTTAGACTAACTTAACCCCCAATTTTTCTTGCACCTTTAAAAATCTTTTTTTCCCTTCACCTTTATATTTTTTCCCTGCACCTTAATTTTTTTTTATGTGTGGTTGTGTGCGTATGTGTGTACATATATAGTAAGTTATTTTTATATATAATTGTATGTGTGTATGTATTTATGTGTTTATATGTATATATATGTGTGTGTGTGTGTGTGTGTGTGTGTGTGTGTGTGTGTGTGTGTGTGTGTGTGTGTGTGTGTGTATAGGTATGTATGTGTGTATGTGTATATGTATGTATATATGTATATGTATATGTGTGTGGGGGGCGTGTGTGGGAGCGTGTAAGTGTACACTTGTTGAATTCATTAATTTATTATTTTCCTTAAGTAAATACTTTTCATCTTTATTTTTAGATTTATTATGTTTTATATTTTATTTTACTCGATGTTTTTATAAATTTTGTCTTTTTAATTTAAATCTAGTTTTAAAATTAAATTATATGTCAAGGTTTTCCCCCAAATTCTTTTTATTTAAACCAAAAACCGCTATGATTTATTTGTCAACACGTCTGTTAACGTTTCTATGAAGAATTTTTTCTTTTTCCTTTTTCGTTCCTTTCTTTTTTTCTTAGCTTATTTCCCTGTCAACCACCCCTTCCCACTTCTTTCTTTCTTTCTTTCTTTATCTTTCTACTTCCTTTTCTTAGAGCCAGACAAGGCTAAATTTTAATTTACAACCCAGTTTAAAAGTAAGGTTTTCCAAAATCTAAAAATAGACATTGATTTCTGTCTACTTTCTTATTAATCCCACCCCTTTAATTTTTTTTGTGAAATATATTTTTTTAATTTCTGCCGGTAATATATCTGTCTTTATTTTGAAATAAAAAGTTGCCGATGATACGTGAAATTTATCTTAGGGATTTCATGTAGAAATGGCCATACAACTGATTTGAACATCGAAATTTATTTTATTTTATAATTGGCTCTATAATTTAAATATTAATTACATTGAGCCCACCACCTTGATCATTTTTTTAATATTAATGGAATTAATATTAATTAAGATCGGTTCTTTGCAATTTATCTTCCTGCTTTTCCTTTTGGATTAAAGTTATATATATATATATATATATATATATATATATATATATATATATATATATATTGTCATCCGCACACAGATCAGTTTCGCTGTATCACAGCTCATCAGTACGGTTAGACTCCGATTGCTTTTTAACCCAGGATTGAAACCCGACCGAATTGGCGTCAGTCGGTGATTCTACCTCTGGGCTATGGGCGTTCGAATATATATATATATATATAAACTATTAACAGGCTCGAAAACGAAAATATAATAACACATACCATAAAAAATCTTTTGTCAACGAAAATAACTAAAATTCACATACCTCTAGCGCAACCTAGTCTATGCTCATTTTCTTTAAATTCTTATGTTGAATTTGTGAATTCGAGGTGTTTAGAACTTGTTAATTATTCCACATCACTTCTCACATTCCAGTTTTAGATCACTGTTTCTACTTCTTAGAACACTTGATAAAGAATGTTTTATATATATATATATATATATATATATATATATATATATATATATATATATATATATATAAGGCATAATAAACAAAATGTTGCGAAAATAACAACAAAGATAAAGACGAGTTCGAATAAAAATGTAAATAATAACTCCTGTTTTTTATCATACAAGTTTTTATTTGAGTTAAATCAGAGAGAATGTTTAAATAAGTAGATAGCAGGAAACTCTTTATAAATTTAAAATATTTCGGTATTTCTTTAGTTTTATCAAAATATTTGTAAAGTAAAAAAATGCAAAGATATGTTTTTCAAATCTATTTTTTTTCATTTGTTGTGTAGACGTCAGGTGTTTATTTTATGGCGTTAGCGTATACGCATGTGCGTATGAATGTATCAATTCTTAAATTCTATACTTGTTTTGTTTTTCATTGATTATTTTTGTTCTTCTTTATTTATTTATTTTATTTTATTTTATTTATTTATGTTTTATTTTTTTTTTTTTTTTGGCAAATTTTTACAAGAGAAATAGAACTATTTTCTGAATTGCTTGTAAACAACAATTTTGTCTGAAGGGATTTCTCAGTGCGTCTGGGTCGCTACTGAATGTGACACATAGTCGAGGTTTAAAGTAGGTCTACCGGCAATATTGTGGAAAAATTGATTCTCCTTTGTGGGGATCCCCCGGGGAGGCAAGTAATGACCCCATCCTCCTCCCAAATGAGAGGTAGTGCCTTGGAGGGGCGGCTTTCTCGGATTTGATTTCTCGGTCAAAGCCAGGGAAGTAAGAGCTTAAATTTTGTCTGAATCGAGTAGATATTGACATAATCCTTTTATTGTGGTACACTGGATATCGGCTCGGAGCAAAATATCGGAGAGTTTGAATTCCAGTTGAATTCGTTGCATTCACATGCGCTCAAACACCCTTGGGAAAAGCATTAATCCATTTCTTCCCCCTCCAATTATGAGTTAAATAAAAAGATAGATTTAGCTCTATAGCTTTGGCTGGCAACCAGTCTACCGCAGAACGTAATGGCAACCTACTGCGGGAGACATGATCGCCCAAGCGTTTATCACGTATAGCACTTGACTTAACTGCCCGATAACTTAGATACTAATAAACCCCGAGCAATGCTGGGTACTTCTGCTAGTATAGTCTATATATATATATATATATATATATATATATATATATATGGACCTGTCTAATTTTCTCTGTATAACTCCACTCTGTTAATAATAATTTAAATGTTCTATGTTCACTGAACATTAAATGTTCATCCTTTGATAATGGCTTATGTAAGCCGAAAGCTCAGACCTGATAAAAAAATCAACAATTATTGCGATTTATTGTCGTCTTTCCATGACAACACTATCAAGCTAGTCAGATCATCATACGAACGGATCTTACACAAAATAAATAGACAGAACTTGTCTATATTATTCAATGAAACCTGTATTAATATATATATATATATATATATATATATATATATATATATATATATATATATATTAATAAATTAATATTAATTTAAACAACCTCTCTGAAGATGGCTCATGTGAGCCGAAAGCTTAGAAGAAAACCAATAAATAATTATCCAAATGTTGGAGAATTTTTGTCTTTATTTTTAACTGAAATTAAAGCAAAAATACGACGTTTAGAACGGCTCATGATTAAACGTAATAGACATTCATTGTCTCTTATATTTAATAGCATATGTTTAGAAAATTACTTGCTGCCTCGATATACTAAATATATATATATATATATATTTTTTTTTTTAGGCATGTTCTAAAATATAATTTATAATAAATATTCACAGCTCAATATATTATATATCGAGCGCTGTTTTAAATTAATGTTTTGGACGTTGTAAGAATTCTTCGTTCTGTATTCACTCGGATATATATAATTATATGTTACTATGTTCTCTGTCTGAAAGAAGACTGAACAACGCGTCTGATTTTGACGTGCAAAAATAACATACTTTGATGTTAGACCTGCCCGCAACAGGAAGCAGACTCAGTCGGAAGTGCTTGCTTAAGTTGTCGGCATGAATGCTTGGCGAAGAGGCAATGTGCTAAGTGAAGATCATCTCCGGTAAAGAGGCCACTAATCATGACGATTGGCTTAACAGTCAATCTTTATAACTTGAAAGGAAATGCCTACTTGAAAGAAGAATAAATGATTTAATGCAATGAAGTATGTTCCACAATAAGGCATTGAGACATAAAAAAAAAAAATATGAAAGTATATTTTATGGAAGTGTTGCATGCGTTGGTAATCCGAAGTTTTACGACCTAAAAAAACAGTTACAACTTTAAAATTGCGTTGGTTATTTGTGGAACGAATCCATGTGACGTGGAGATTGTAAAAAAATTAACTTAGTAAACTGTTTTTCGGCATTTTAAAAAATACTTATTTAATTTAATTTATACGTTTTGTTGGTTTTTAAAACTTAAGCTTTCATTTTCCAACAAAAAAAAAAAATCAAAATAGCATTTGACAGTAAGTGCAGTATAAAAAAATTATTTTTATTACTTCTCAGATGTTAGCCTATGTTTAATCGTCTCTGTTGTTTTGTTTTTTTTTGTTGTTGTTTTTTGTTCTTAAAACACATTCTTTGTTATTTGAGAGAAGTGTATTTTTATGAAGACCGGACGATTTGTGTAAAAACTTGTTACACTAGTGTATTTTTTCCATTCAGCAGTTAAAAACCGCGAAAATTGCGAGCGATTAATTTCAAGTTTATGGAAAATTGTTTCTTCGTATTTTGTGAGAGTCGTGGTCTCATACCTTTGGGTAAAACTTTGATAGAGCCTAAATTTCTGAATAAATAAGATCAAAGATCAGTGGACGAAAAGACAAACAATTCTTTCATAACTGTTTTTTTTTTTTTGCCTTCTTGCATTTTTTCTTTTTTTCAAAATTTTTGTCTTTTCCCAAATTTTTCGATGGTAATTCTTTTTATCTGAAATTTAATCCTCTTCTGTGTGCCGTGTCTCTTCTGGACGTAGACGATCATGGCCTTCCACATCTCTCTATCCCTAGTGGCTCTTAGCACGCTTTATCCTGTTACCCCACCCAAAACCAGCACTGCCAACTATTTGCTCAAGCCTGTCAAGTATGTTACGCGCTGCTTTCCCCTGTCTCACTTTCCCTTCCTCTGACAGGGAGTATTAGATTTTTCGAGCCCTCATTCTTCATTATTTGTCCCAAGAACTTTAGCTGTCTTTTCCTGATGTTCAGTATTAGTTTCCTTTTCGTTTCCATGCACTCCAAAACCTCATCATTGCTGACATGCTTGGTCCATGGTATCCACAGCATCCTTCTGTAGAACCACATTTCGGTTGCTTCAAGTCTCTTCTTCATCTTCAATTAGATTCTCCAGCATTCCCTGCCACATTGAAGGACAGAAATCACGTAACAATCCAGTACTCTTTTATTTGTTTTCAGCGAATTTTTCTGTCTCAATACTCTATTTAGCTTTTTTTTCCTTAATAGGTACACAAAAAGAATTTTTTGTTTAAACTTAGTGTTTGTACCTTTTTTGTATTTGTGTAATAAATGTTTTTCCTTTGAAAATTTTATGCAGTGTTTGGGTCTTGTTTTGTGATTCATGCCTATTATGAATTGTTAGTCCTACTAGTTAAGGTTTTGCGTTTGATACAATTTAGATTTGGTAGAGAATAAATTTTTTGTAATTGTTCTATAAACAGTGTACATTATTGAACATGGTTAAGTGAGTTATGATTTCTGTTATACAAGGTCACATAGCAATAGATTCTTTTGTTTAAAGACGTAAATCAGCTTAAAAATGGCTTCTCCCGGAGATTTCCAATGTTGTTTTTTTTCTCTTTTCTGAAACTTTTCTGTTTCTCTCTTTTTTTTTTTTTTTACCAAACTGAAGAAATTAATACTTTTAAATATTTAAAAATTAGATATGTACTAAAACTAAAAAAAAAGTCAAGTTTTAAAATTAATGAAGACAAATGTGAATACATGATTTTAAACGCTTTAACCAAAATAGCTGTCAGTACTGAAATTATCATCAACCTAATCAATTAACTTCTGTTACAACGAGGCACCAAACCATTCGTTAAATACTGGAAGTTTGTCAACTAAAAATACAATTCGGAGTTAAAATTAAAATACGATGGATTGTTAAAATATTTCCGAACCAACCAAATGAACAGACATTAATTTTTTTTTTTTAATTCCTTCTTCGTAGGGCTTATAATGTTTCAGTACTTCCTATTATTGATTAATAAAAAGGAGACTAAAATATAAAAATGGTATATATATATATATATATATATATATATATATATATATATTCAAATAAAACTTCGAAAATCACATGTTTCGTATGATCATTTTCGCGAGGAATACTCGCTTTGTCAGCGACCAAATTTATTATGGAAAACTCAAGAAGCTTATATATATATATATATATATATATATATATATATATAATATTCATTCAGAAATTATAACATCAATATGTTATAACATCACTAAAAACGTAGTGATATTATAACATATTCATGTTATAATATCTGAATAAATATTATTAGCTCTACCTTGTATTGAGAACTTTTTAAAGAATAGTGTTTCTTTGGATACGGAATATTATTCCATCCATATGTACCCTATATATATATATATATATATATATATATATACGCATCGCTCATTCAGTAATGGATTAGAGCACTCTGGCTATTGGGCGGGTATAATGACAATATACACGCTAAAACGCCTGCCTTCTTCTGCCGAACGCTCATAGCCCAGAGGCAGAATCACCGACTAACGCCAATTCGGTCGGGTTTCAATCCTGGGTTAAAAGCAATCGGAGTCTAACCGTACTGATGAGCAGTGATACAGCGAAACAGATCTGTCTGCGGATGACTAAATATATAACCTACTTGCAAAATACATTTTTTCAGTAAAAACACTGAAAAACAACAACCTTGGCGCCAAATATCATCACAATTAAGCACTATATAGATAGATAGATAGATAGATAGATAGATAGATAGATAGATACCTTTTCTACGGCTTATCAACCTTTTTCAGGAAATATTTTTAGATTGTAAGATTTTTTTTTGTGGGTGAATGATAGTGATACAAGTATTATCCATAGCTGTGAGATGAGCTGAATTCATTCTTTTCCTAAGGATATTTGCATATGACTGAATGTAACGAACCCAACGGGAATTGGAACTCGGCTCTTCGATTAACAGTTTCAAGTCATTATTAATTACACCTACCGCACATCAAAGTTTACTGCACCTTGGTATTCCCAAAAGGTCACCCATTAAGGTACTAACAAGGCTCAGCGTTGCTTATTTTCAGTGAGTGTACGGGAACCAATGTTTCAAGGTGATGTGGCTGTAATATATACAAATAAAAGGAAATAGTAATATCACCTATTAATATATATATAATTATATAATGCGACGTATCGTGAGACAAACAGAATTTTTGCCAATAAAGTGCTCAATAGAAATAATTTAAGTTCACAATACTTATCGAAAGTTGATTCGGAGTTTCATGATTCCTCACGCGTCAGTTTCCAGACAAGAATGAATCATTCTTATCTTGATCCTGATGAGTTGGAAATTAAGAAACTCCGAGTTGACTTCCGATATGTACAGTGGTGCCTTGAATTACGGGTAGAATTCGTTCTGTGACAGAGCTCGTAACTCAAATTACTTGTATGTCAAATCAATTTTCCCCATTGAAATGACATTAATCCATTCTGAACCCCCACCCCAAAAACAAAAACACCGCAATTTTTTAATAAGAAAAAATGAACTTATAAATAATTAATATTGTATAAAAACAATAAAATAGAAGGTACCGCGATAAATTGGTTTTAAGTATATGTGTGTTGTAATGCAGTGGATATCGGCTCGGAACAAGAAATCGGGGAGCCGAGTTCGAATTCCAGTTGAATTCATTGCATTCACTTACGCGCAAATACCCTTGGGAAAGGTATTAATCCGTCTCTTCCTTCCAGTTATGGGTTAAATAACAGGACAGATTGGGTTCTGTAGCCTTGGCTGGCAACCAGTTTACCGCAGAAAGTAATGGCGACCTACTCCGGGATAATCTTCTGCCCAGTCAGTCATGTCTCTTTCTAGACACGATCGCCCAAGCGTGTATCAGGTATGGCACAACTGACTATACAGCATTTGCCTTGTAGATGCTGACGAAGATGGAAGAGAAAGGCACTACGGCATTAATATATTGACTTTGTATGGCTTCCCTTAGCTTGAATAATTTCTTCAACGTGCCCAGAAAGGTATCCGTACATCATTACAGGTATGAGATGCTATTCCATGGAGCTGATCTTTAGATTTGTCCACCTTTACCTCGATGATAAGCCAGCCAATTTTTCAAAACAATGTTTTCTTCAGCTAAAATCTATTATATTGCACGTTGTCTCTGGTATGGATCTATACAATACTGAAAAATGCCATCTTCATCTAAGCACTTCTCGTCTGTGAAACTCCCTTCTGATCTCTTAGTTCCCTGCCACCTGCAAACTTCAAAAATTTAAACGCAAAACCAGTTGCCATCTTCTGTCTTCCTGAAGCTGTCCTTTCTCCTCACTTCTTTCTTCTCGTTCTCTCAGTAACCGTCTGAGTCCTAGTGTCATTATTGCCTTGTTTGGGGTGAATGATTAAAAAGAAAGTCTAGCATCAAGTGGTCCTTTAATAATTAGGCATATTTGGCGCTATTAATGAAGTTCTGGTTCTCACAATAACCTACATCCGGAAGCAAGGCTTCTGATCGAGAGATTGAAGGTTTTGAGAAACGTTGACCACCCGCTTAATACCTGTTGCTCCCAAGTTTACCCTAACCTGGGGTGATAGCACCTATTAGGGTTCCAGCTAAGGGTATATAGTGAATCATCAAATAAAAACAAGACTCTATGAAAGTATAAAAATGCATTTTTTATAGTAGAATGACCCAACATTTTATCTTTTGTTGAAGGCATAAAATTGTGTTCAAAATATTTATATTTCAATATTAAATGACCCATAAAGGTTGATATGCTGCTAAAAAGAATCAAACAAGCAATCAACATGAAAGAGCTTTTATTACATTAATCCATATAATATCCGACGATATCTTGAAGAAATCAAACTATATTCTAAAATATAACTGTAACATAAACTACACATAGCAACGCCTCTAGTAATTATGTCCTCACAAACATATGCACAAAAGCTGGATATAATCTACCATTTATTCAATTGTGAAAACAGAATAACACTTTTATTGCTCCAAAGCTTCTATGAAAATTAAATTTCGGCAATAAATAACACATATGGAGTTAATGTGCCTTTAAACAGACAAATCAATCAATCAGTCACTATTCAAGTTACTGTCAATTTTAACTAAGTTTTTTAATCCATCACATTTTATGTATTCCTAAAGCTTCAATTACACCCAAGCTTTATTAACATTGTAGTGAACAAAACAAGTTCTAGATTTTAAAATTCAAATGCTAAGCACTGACTCATTGATGTTGTATTTTTTTTTTTTTGTTGTTTTTTTATAATTTCAACCCAAGCAAGGCATTCCACTGCCACTATTGCGCATGGGGCTAAATAGGAGAAGGTAAATAGGAAGAGTGGTTAAATATAGGAAATGTCAGAAGGGGGGGGTGATAGATAGTTGGGTGGGTGGGAAGAGTGTTTGAAAGAATGGAAGTTAGTTTGTTAGGAGGTGTCTATTGACCTTACATTTAAACTCCTGGAAGATTGTAGCCATCGGGGAAGCAGTCATGTGGAAGAGAATTCCACAGTCGGGAAGTGCGAGAAAAGAAACTGTTGGAGTAGAAGTTGCGGTTGCATTTTATTGGTTTCACTGTAAAAGGGTCGGACCTAGTTGCTAATCTAGTATCTCGTGCAAATTCGAACCTAGGGGGCACCAGTGATCTAAGTTCATTGGAGCAGAAGCCGTGAAAGTATTTATAGAAGAGACACAGGGAAGCCACATCTCGCCAGTGAGAGAGAGACTGCAGGCGGTCTGCTAAGTTGGTATCGATCACATTACAGACCCTCCGCTGTACCCTGTCTAGAAGCCCAAGGAGAATAGCAGGGGCACCTGACCAGATATGGCAACAGTATTCAATGCACGGGTGGATGGTAGATTTATAAATGTGCAGGATAGATTCAGACGGAAAAAACCTCCGGGCCCTGCACAGAGAACCAACTTTCATAGCAGCGGATTTAGCAATGGATTCGATATAGTCATTCCACTTGAGGTCCGCTGAAAGTGTGAGACCAAGGAGGCGTAGTGTTTTACTCTCTGGGGGGCAAGCCTGGTCCATGCTAATAGGAGGTAGGTGCAATTATCTATGATGATTAATTGATAGTAGCCTCGTTTTAGAAGCATTAAAATTTACAAGCCATTTCTTACCCCAGTCCACTACGGATTGGAGGTCCTTTCCAAGCTCGGCTGCAAGGTTAGCTTTGTCGCCCACACCAGATTTTTGGTCGAGGCGAGAATAAACTGTGGTGTCATCGGCGTACATACCTACTTGGGATCTTATGGTATCAGGGAAATCTTTAATCTAGATCAGAAAGAGGAATAAACGCATTCTCTCGAATTTACAAACTTTGCTTAACACACACAAAACTCGTGAAATTTCACACCTCGATGCGAAATGTTTTTCATCCAATAGAAAACTAAGAAACACTTAAAAACAAAATAGAAAGACCAGAATCACATCCGGGAGTGAATTCCCAAATAACCTACAAACGAAATAAAAGACAGAGCAAACTCGACCGTCGCCAAAAGAAATGAGACGAGTGTAATTAACACGTCCCTTGACAAACGTCAAGCGACCACTATTATTGTCTCTATCTTTCTTTCTCACCTGTTACCTCATTCCTTTTCACCATTCACCCTGAGCAATAACTTCAAAGACAATTCTACTCTAACACTTATACATACATACACATGTTCCTGCCTACGTACACATAAACTCACTCTTGCAAGGACTACTATGAACTCTTGATACCCTGAACTTCTTAATACTGTTCTCATGTACATTTACCTTTACCAATTTAAGTTATTCTTTTCTATTAATAAATTTCTATTTAAACATACAAAAAAGTTTATTTTTATTCTTCCACACATTCCCATCTGCAACCTGCGGATGATAGCAAATAATCCTAAGTTGTAGACGAACATCTTACCACCGAGCTATCTGTGTAATGGCAGAGACAAGCAGCTTTCACAGCAGGTTATTTACAGGCTGTAAAGAAACACCAATGACTGAGAGTGTTCAGTTTGATAATTGAACCAATCCACATTCAATTCAGTAACCAAAGAACGTAAAGAGTAAAGTCATAAATAGTAACTGTTAGCATAAAATCTACCCCTCTCTAAAGTGCTCTATCGACTAGTGAGGTGAGACCATAAATAATATATGAGAGTTGGGTTTGAATCTCACTGTCATTGAGCTAACAGATTTTTTGATGTTGTTTGTATGTAGAGGAGATCCCAGCAGTGAACACAGTTAGAAAAGCATATGAAGGGACTTGTGAGTGTAAGTAGAAGAAACTGTTTGAGGATTGTTCAAGATGGAAGGCACAAATCCTCATGGTCGAGGGGATGTGTACAGGCCGTGTTGAATTTAGTGATCTTTCCTGATTGTGGACTCTCTACTAGAAACTGTGAACTAAGGTCTGGTTAGCATAGTTGCAATATAAATCATATATTGGCTCCATGGGTGTTGAAAAAAATGTGACTGATCAGATGTCAGCAAGAGGTATTCACTAGCCAAAACAGGGAGATGGGTATACTCAGAAATATATATATATATATATATATAGAGAGAGAGAGAGAGAGAGAGAGAGACAGACAGACAGACAGACAGACAGGCAGACAGACAGACAGACAGATGTTTAGTCCTGGCACAAAACCCTAAGTATCAGTGCCCCATCAAGGATCTTATTAATCAACAATATAATAATAGTGGGTAAGTCTAGCTTGTTAACCATACAACTATGACAGGATATGTAATACGCAAGCATATATATGAAACACAATCTTTGTTATTGATACATATTTATTTTTCCAGATAAAAATATAAATATGAACAGAATAGAATAGATAGATATGAACTGAAAGAGATAAAATTTAATAAAATGAGATAGATAGATAGATAGATAGATATGAACAGAATGAGATAGATATGATCAAAATGAAATAGATATATAGATACATAGATGTAAACAGAATGAGATAGATATGAACAGAATGAAATAGATATATTTTAACAATGAGATAGATAGATAGATAGATAGATAGATAGATAGATAGATAGATAAAGAAAGAGATAGATAGATAGATAGATAGATAGATAGATATGAACAGAATGAGATAGATATGATCAAAATGAAATAGATATATAGATACATAGATGTAAACAGAATGAGATAGATATGAACAGAATGAAATAGATATATTTTAACAATGAGATAGATAGATAGATAGATAGATAGATAGATAGATAGATAGATAGATAGATAGATAGATAGAACGAACGAACGAACACCCTTTCTCTTAGACAAAGACATAATTTGCATACATAAAATTACAGTGATACTTCTCATGACATACTCATAAAATCAAAGAAAATATAATTGTGGGATGATGATGAAAATTGAAGATAATAGCCTAAAGAGATCACATGAATTTAACAAAAAAGTATGCAATGTACAAGAGAAAGAAATGAAATAAAAATTATGTTCATTGCATTCCACTTTTTTGACTGTTGAATAAAACGAATGAATTTGTAAAAAACAAAAGCTGTGATTGCTTGCCATTTCATTTTAAAGAATGATCTTTTTCATTAAGTGAAAAAAAAAATCAATTCTCATAAAGAAATAATTATGCAGATAAAATTAATGTTTCTTAATTAAAAAAATGATAATAGTGTTTAGAAATTAAATCTTTATGATAAAACAAAGTGGCATTTTATGTGTGGTATTGGGTGTTTGTATGATAGTTATGTTATTTCTGGGTTTTGTTTCTCCTCTGGGAATGAGATTCAATTTTTGATTCATACCATATTGTGGACAGAGACTCTGAAAAGGGAATTGTTTGATTAAGGTGATTTTTATAACTTATCAATCCTTTGTTCATCTTCACTTTTTTAAATCAATTTACCCCAAGGAAATCGAAGAATCGAGTTCAGATTCCAGCTGAATTCATTGCATTCACTTACATACAAATAACCTTGGGAAAGGTATTAATCCATCTCTTCTCTCTCCAGTTATGAACAGATTGGATTCTGTGGCTTTGCTTGGTCACTAATCAACCACAGAAAGAAATGGCAACCGACTGTAGTAAAATCTTCTACTTGGTCAGTCATGAATCAAAAGAGACATGATCGCTCAAGTGTGTATCACATATGGCGCTAAACTGACTGACAAACCACAAGGAATGCGATTAATCTAAACTTATTTATAAATGGAACTTGTGTGTGTGTGTCTGTGTCTGTGTGTGTGTGTGTGTGTGTGTGTGTGTTACCAATAGACTCCAAAATGGCTTCTATAACCTGATTTTTTCAATTATCAATTTTCGATATTTATCGAGGGTACCTTAACACAAAACCTAGCTAAGAACACTCGCTGACGCTTATAATACAACTGTGTAAATTTTCCAGAAAATCGGTTCAGCCGTTTTGGAGTCTATAGATAACGGATACACACACACACATACACACATAGAGACAAAGTTCCATTTATAAATAAGTTTAGATTTAGATAGATTTAGATTGTGAGAATTGTTTTTTTTTTTTTGAGATAATAATTGTTTAGTCTTACTAATTAACCAATAGCTGTGGAGAAACAAGGTGGATTCATATCTTTCCCAATGGTATTTGCATGTAGGTGAATGTAACAAACCCAACTGAAGTTGGACGTCTGCTCTTTGATTAACAATTTCAAACCATTATATCACCTGCACATCTAAACTTACAGTGCCTTGTATTTCCAAGAGGCCGCCCATCTTGGTACTGGCAAGGCTCAGTGATTGGACAGGAACCGGTAAAGCATATAATAAAAACTATAGGAACAGAATTTCATTATAAGTTCTATGCTTATGTTTTGCAAAGATAAAACTGTTTTCTTAACTGCTTGTAAGCAAAACTTCTAAAAGAATACACATTTCTGGACCAACTGCAGATAGTCAAGATTATTTTAAAAAAATTTTTTTTTAATCATATCACCCCAAGCAAGGCGATAACGCCACTGATGCGCAGGGGGATACATAAAAGTAAAAAGATTGGGAAAAGAGAAAACCAGAAACCACATCCTAAACAGGAAACAAGGGATGAGCCTCTTTACCTGTTCAATAGACGTGGGTGGAGTGTGAACTGGGCGATAGTTTAGTCTATCTACTCCAATGGTTGATACAAAGTAGAGTGAATTTATCTTTCATGTTACGCATTTTAGAGGCTTATGGCCATATCACATTGAATACACTGGTTCTCGCTCAATCACTGAAGTTAAGCAACATTGAGCCTGGTCAGTACTTAAATGGGTGACCGCTTGGGAATACCAGGTGCTTTAAGCGTTTAGTGATGGATGTGCGTTGTGGGGCAGTGGTTATCAGCTCAGAAAGAGAAATCGGTGAGCCAAGTTCAAATTCCACAAAACTTATATAAAAAAACAACAATAAATTGTTGAAAGAAAAAAGTATTACCAGCAATAAATAAATAAAATTTAGTTGGCAATAAATGACCCGCCGAGGTTAATATGCTATGAAACAAAAACAACCAACCAACCAACATTTTAGATTTTTATAAACCCAGGGGACTTACAGCTATATCATGTTCAAACTCCAGTTTTTGTACAATCACTGAAGTTAAGCAACATTGAGCCTGGTCAGCACCAAGATAGCTTGGAAAGACCAGCTAAACTTGGATATGCAGGTGGTGTAATGGATAATAGTGCAGAATTTGAACTTGGCTCTCTGATTTCCAGTTTGTGAAGTTCATTATATGCATTGTGATGCAGTAAATATCAGCTCAAAATGGGAAATCAGGGAGCAGAGTTCAAATTCCAGCTGAAATCACTGCATTCACTTATGTGCAAATACCCTTAGGAAAGGTATTAATCTGTCTCTTCCCTCCAGTTATGGGTTAAATAACAAGACAGCTTGGATTATATAGCCTTGGCTGGCAACCAGTCTAACACAGAAAGTAATGGCAACCTACTGCAGGTTAATGTTCTGCCCAGTCAGTCATGTCTCTTTCAAGACATGATCTCCCAAGCATGTATCACATATGACACTGACTGACTAACATTATATTAATTTATATGCAAATACTCATGGGAAAGGCATGAATACTTCTTTCTCCTTTCCCATCTATGGGTTAATAGGACTTTTATGAGCAAATCACTATTATCTTTAAAAAAAAACAACTTACAATCTAAAAATGTTTTCTGGCTTTATATTACCTGAGAAAATTTAATAATCCATAAAAAAAAAAAACTCAATTATATACCCTGTGAAGACCTGGTATTTTGCTAGTACTTATATAACATTGGAAGAGGTAACATAAAAATATTGTAATTATTAATTATATCCATATGGAAAACATTCATTTTTTATACATACTTATCATCAAAATAAAATAATTACTGAAAAAAAGCCTTTGAAGTAGTTAAATTTAATCCCTAAGACATTTTGATTGTGACTTGATTAAGGTAGTTATGATTTAGGTTTCATTTAAGAAATAAATGGAGGAATTATTTGCATAATGGCAGACAGTTTCAAATGCAGATCTGAATTCTTTATTTCTTTTTCTTATAAAAAATGAATTTAATAAATGAGTTTGTCTTTTACAGAATTTTATTAGTAGTTCAAGACAATTGGTTCCTTTTACAGTAGAAGCACCAATTAATCTTTGTCCAAGTTTAAGTTTCTTTAATGTTTGGCATTTTGATTTCAAACAAACTTTTTCCTGAAGAATTACGGATTTCCTTTTTTTTTCATTTGAACAATCAGTATTGATGTTTGAGAATATTTTAATAAATTTGTATTAATCATATATATAGTACATGGAAAAATGCCCGTATTAAAAGTATTCTTAAGATTATATTAAACCTGGAAAAGAACAGGACAAGTTATTAAACCTGGAAAAGTGAAGGACAAGTTATTAATAGTGAAGTAAAAAATAAGAAATTTCTTTCTTAAAATATTGCATTCAAATTTTATTTTTAGCTGCAATATTTTAAGTAAGAAGTTTAATAACTTGTTCTTTTCTTTTCCAGGTTTAATATAATCTTGATAATATTACTTTTCATGTGCGCATTTTTCCATGTGATCCATGATTTTTCCAGGCATTGCTATTAATTTAATATAAATTTAATGCTGAAAACTGCATTCAAAAATATTAAAAAGAAAAAGAATTATATGAAATTGATTAAAAAAACAATAAAGAAATTGATTATTTATAATTAATTCTGATAATTCTGATCTAAACTTATTTATAAATGGAACTTTGTCTGTGTCTGTGTGTCTGTGTGTGTGTGTATCCATTATCTATAGACTCCAAAACGGCTGAATCAATTTTCTTGAAAATTTACACAGTTGTACTATAAGCGTCTGCGAGTGTTCTTAGCTAGGTTTTGTGTTGAGGTACCCCCAATAAATATCAAAAATCGATCATCGAAAAAATCGGGTTATAGAAGGAGTGGTCCGATTTTAATCAAATTTGATACACTCATAGACAAAGACATAAGAAACGATATTCAGAAGTTTCAAGGTTGCAGTTCTTACAATAGTGCAGAAAATTTGATATCAATACCAGGAAATCAAAATTTGACTTACATCCATTCATTTTTCTTTCAGTCTACAGTTTCACTTTAATTGGAAACAACTATTGCTTTTTAGTCTTTCATGCCAACGTCCAAAGAGTCTGAGCTCCAGGACCATGGATTAGTTTTAAAATTTTCATTACACCCGAGCAACGCCGGGCTATACCGCTAGTAAAATGATAAGTGATAAGCAAAGTTTGATTGATAAAAATGATAAAAGATATAGTCAGAATTTAAATGATGAAAACCACATGCAAAAATATTAAACAGAAAAAAAATTTATAAAGAATAAGATTTATTATTAGAAGCATTTGTCAATCACTCACTTATGTAGTTAGTCTCCCATTTTGGACATCACCAATTTTGATGTAACTTTTTTTTTACTGAACCAAATTTTAAAAAAGATTTTTTCCAAAAAAAGGAGGTAAATTGTTTGAAATTTGGTTAAGAACTGAATTAGTGGTGAAGCTTGAAAGCTGCCTAGATTCACTCAATGTTGAAGTTAAGAATATATTCAACTACTACAGTGGCTGAATGATATATATATATAAATATATATATATTACATATATATATTCAAAATATTTTTTCTTTTTTTTTTTTCATTTATAAATGAGTTATTCTGCAAGGTTTCTATCTACCCGTCTTCAGTTGATTTACTATAACTTAGTGTAAGTTGTCTGAAGACACTAAAAAGTAGAAACCTGGGTTGTGTAATAATTCATTTACAAATAAAAATATCCAAAAGTTCTACAATATAATTGTATTGAACACTTTTTAATACAACTGTGTACTGGTCGAATTTAATTATGAACAAAAAAATAGATAATTAAATAATATATATATATATATATATATATATATATATATATATATATATATATACAAACATACAGTGTATAACAGGGTAGATCAGAAAAACCATAGCCTCACACAGTTATTAGGTGAAATTTGACCTGAGATTTTCTTTGTCATAATATTCGATCTATGTAGTCTATAAAGAAGTGTCAGCTTAAATGCATTGACAAAGAAGGGAATAATGTTAAAAAATATTTGTTGTGTAAAAGATATGCAGTTTTTCAATTTTTATCATTAGGCTACAGTTATTGATTTATCCATATTTTCTGATGATACTAGACAATCAACAAAACAAAGAAAAAAACATTTACAAACTGTATTTTATATGTAATATATATTTATAAATAATGTTATGAAGTGCAATTTCCTTCATATTTTATCAGTCCAATGGTAGTTGTTAATCTCACATTCCGAGCACTGCTCTTCCCTTACTGCTTAATTATTGTATAGACTATGCCTTAGATATGCTAATTAGATAGTTATTTGCCTATTACAACATAATGGTTAGCTAATCCTTGTTGCAAATGCACACTCAGGCTCTTAGACCTGGATATATATAAGCTGTTGGGGTTCATATTTATGCTCCATCAAGAAAGGTGAGCATTATCAAAGAAGGAGTTTATATTGAAAATTAAATATCAATTGTATAAAATAAATTCTATTTTCATCATTAGGCTACAAACTTATTGATGTATCCTTTAAAGAGGTAACAAACAGACAAGGTGGTACTCAAGTGAAGGAACAGTAACATGTGCATAGATGAAAGAAGAGAAGTTTAATGCAAAGAGAATTCACTATGGCAAGACAGGGAATCTGGTAGCAGTCTAGTAATTGCCAAAGCAAGGGTATTTGCTACCTTTCCATCAAGCCAGGTGTAACAAAAGGTCAGTTTATGTGGCAACTCTAAGCTCTTAAGCTCAGTCAAAAATATCCCATAGACTCAGCTTATGGCTGGGTTGGGCTCTTGTTTTTTCAAATCAAGCGAGACTCTACCCTTGAGCAGGGCCCTTGCTTGGGTCCCTCTCTACTCAGATGCAGAGAGGTGAACAGGTGTGCTTGCTCAGGACTGATTACTCAATCCATAAGCAAGCCTCATTGCCAAAGGAAGAGTATTTGTTGCCTTCCCACTAAGGCAGGTGTGACACAAGGTCTATTTATGTGAGATTCCGAGCCCTTAGGCTCAGCCAAAAATTTCCCATAGATGCAGCTTAAACTGGGTCGGGCTCTTGTTTTTTCAACCCAAGCAAGACTCTACCCTTGCTTGGGTCCCTCTCTGCTCAGATGCAGAGAAGTGAACAAGTGTGCTTGCTCAGGACTGATTACTCAATCCATAAGCAAACTTCATTGCCAAAGGAAGAGTATTTGTTGCCTTCCCACTAAGACAGGTGTGACACAAGGTCTATTTATGTGGGATTCCGAGCCTTTAGGCTCAGCCAAAAATATCCCGTAAATGCAGCTTAAGGCTGGGTTGGGCCCTCTTGTTTTATGAACCCAAGCAAGACACTACTCTTCAGCAGATCCCCAAGAGGTGAACAGGAGTGCTTGCTCTGTACTGATTGCTCCAACCATGAGCAAGTCACATTGCCAAAGCAAGTCACAGGTGTCTCCTGTGCTCACTATATATGGCTACTAATATAATCAGTCTACATAGGTGATAGGGAGTGTGGGACATTCCATTACAATACTTATTGAGGTACACAGAGTTTTTAACATATGTTGACTTACATTATGAATGCTTTCTTTATCAACAGGCTATGGGCTTATTGATGCACCTATGGTTTCAATTATTTTGGGACAATTTTTTAAAAACATTTCACCCCAAGTAAGACAACAAATCCACAAAGGTGCAATGGTTTACTAAATATGAAAGAATATGAGAAAAAGAAAAACATTATTAAAGAGCAAGAACAATAAAAGAACAGAAATTTAGGAAAATAAAAGATAACAATTGACATGGCATTTAAATTTTTCAAGATGAAAGTTGAGTGCAAAGCAAAAAACCAGAAACGCATTCCACAAGCAAGAAGAATGAGAGAGGAAACTGTCAGCATAGAACTTACAGTTACATTGAGAAGTTTCAAATGATGAGACCAAACTACCAATCTGGAATTGTGCTTTAAATTTTTGAAGTCAAGTTACCTGTAGTGACATAAGTAAAATGACTTACTCTATTCTGCATAGAGTGGAGCAAACTACTGATAAGTCAGTTGTCACTTGGCATGAGTGAGGGAATTTCTACATTATCAACTAGAAGACAATACAACAGTACCAAAGATAAAAGCTCATCAGAACAAATACCATGAAGATATTTATAGAAAAGATATAGAGAAGCTATGTTATGTCTTACTTACATTGTGAATGCTTTTTTATCATTAGGTTACGGATACCCACCTACATTGCTTAACAATCTTACTATCTTCTTTCTTTTATTAGTGGAAGGGGGTTCATTAGTAATTATTGATTCTTGCATAAATCAAAATAGAGATTAAAATTCATTCTGTAAATCAGTACAGATAAGTAAATCACTCAGTGTTGCCGAAAAATGTATGCTTTATTGGAGAAAGTTATAAAATACAGGATTTGATGCTAATTACTTCCGAAGAACTCAAAGCTTGGCCTTATAGAAGTAATTATCATTACTAAATGGATTATTCAAATAACTAGAACAAAGAGGTAATTAATGAGAAAGTAGAAATTAAAATCTGACCAGAAATGAGGAAAAGCAATTTGGTTCTTAAGAAAATCGTATAAAGTATAGAGTTTCATTTCTATTCGTCATTCAAACTTTGCTCTTTTTCTATTAAAAAGTGACAGCTTGGGTATTTTGCTGACAGATAAAATATAACTACAGCATAAAAATTATTATAAAATTAAATAATCATTATTTTTGTATATATTGCATTTTTCTGTTTCTGTTAGATTGACGGCTTTCATAGGAATTCAAACGACAGCAAATCTTTTCTCTACTTCAGCACTCTCCCTAGTGCCAGATGTACATATGGGCTGCAGCCCAGGGCTCCCAAAACTAGAAGGGTCTCTAAGTACCTTCTATTCTTTGCCCCTGATAAAATTAAAAAAATAAAAAATGTAAGAACAGAGGAGATTTGTTTATTCTCAGATTTAATGGGGCTCTTTTGAACTAATTTTAAACTATTTACAGTATTTGAGTTTCCTCTACTTGGAGTGGCTCTTTTAAATTTAATGAAGACCCTTGAAGTCATTATCTTTCATTACAATGTGATACAATCCAAGAATCTGTTATTTTCTTTCTAATCTCTATGGTTTAGAATTGCTAGCTTGGCTATTTGCAGTTGACAATTTGAACAATAAATATAATGTTTTTCATCCTGTGGTGTTCTAGGATGTTCTAGGATCGCAAGGTTGGAACACATCAGAATTTTTCTTTTCTATCATCTTTGTTTTTATTCTTTTTTTTTTTTTACCATAAACTGGGCCTCATTCTTTCTTTAACCATCTACCTTGAGTGGCACTTTGGTCTTGTAAAAAAATTAAAATTCCCTCTTTTTCATTTCCTTCCAAACTCTTGAAATGTTTCCACCTTTTCAATTTTACTGTCGTCCACTGGAACAGTGACATCTATATCTGCCAGTCGACATGACAGCTGATAAAGTAATACTTTTTCAATATAAGGCACAGTGGGCTCACACAATAGCACCAGGTGGACATTTGTAACCCTTGAATGATTTTCAGCTCAATTATGGAACTGTATTAATGTTATTTGTACTTAAAAGGAAGATTAAAACAAAACTTTCATATTTCTAAGTTAAAATTAGGGATTCGTGTCTTGAAACTCTGATCTGCAGAGAAGAGCCAACATTCCCAAGAAGAGCTTTAACATACTTAGGCTTTTGGTGGGGGATTTTCAGTACCAAAAATAGATTCAGCTCCCTAAATAACTTAAGGATATAGATCTAGAACATAATTTTCTGATAAATCAGTGAGTTAAATGCCACACATGATACATGCTTGGACGATCAGAAAGAGACATAACTGACTGGGCAGAAGATTTTACTGCAATAGGTTACAATTACTTTTTTAGTAGACTGGTTGCGAAACCAATGCTATAGAACCCAATCTGTCCTGTTATTTAATCCATTGCTGGAGGAAGAATTGATGGATTAATATCTTTCACAAGGGTATTTGTGTGTAAGTGAATGCAAGAATCCACTGCATCACAACGTACATTTTTCTTATAAATACAGGAGAAAATATATAAAAAAAACTGATATTTGGTACCCAGCATATAGTGCTAAAAAGTAGTTGATGATCAGTTTAATATTTGAAAGCAAATGAATACATTTAAAATAACTTTCTAACAATTTTCAGACTTAAATTATTTTAATATTTAGGAATTTACACTAAAAAGGAGAAAAAATTTTGTTTTGGGCATTTTTTTGTCAGTATTACCTTCATAGTTATAGAATCATGGATAAAAAAAAAAGAAATGATGTTAATTTGACTGAATTTTGTAGAGTTCCCAAATCCACTTGATATAAGTAATTTTTGAAAAAGAGTGTCTGTTTAAACGTCTATCACTTATGATATTCATTTCAGTATGATTCAAATAACTTTTTTAGCAAAGAGAGGTGTAACCATGGCCATATCTGACTACCCGGCACACCAGGCACATGTCCGGGCTGATCCGTGCAATCATAGTGAAAATCCGGGCAAGGAAAAAATGTCTTCGTCAGAAATCAAACTAAACAATTCACGAAGAAAGAAAGAAAGAAAGAAAGAAAGAAAGAAAGAAAGAAAACATCAGAATGAACGCAGTAAAAATTTGTTTATTTATTAATTCTGGGACAAAAGACTGGTTATACTCAGAAAGTCCGAACCGATTCCTGCTTTCGTTCACATTCTGTGCCTAATTTCCATTGGAATAGCCGAAAAAATCCGCAAAAAAAAAGTTTCTGGAAACAGATGACACTGATGATGTCATCACATTGACAACTAATAAATCTGGGCAATTTTCTCTGTGCCTGGTGTTTTTTTAGCATCAGCTACACAAATGGGTGTAACTATAGGGAGATGGTTAATGTTTATTAATTCAGTCTTGTGTCATACATAGCCAAACTCCCTCCAGCTTACAGATGTACTCGTTTTCATCATCAGAAGGTTTACATCAGATTGGAATGTGTGTATTTGTGGAATAGTGGAAGAATAAGGTATACATTTTGTATGTTTGAATATAAATTTATTTAAAGAATAGAATAACAAGAATAGGTAGTAGCAGTTAATGTTCAATGAAAAACAAGTAATGAGTTAAGGCTATCAAGAGTTGAAGAAATGTTCGTAGTAGTAATTTGTTGGAAAGAGTTTATATGTATGTATGTATGTATGTATGTATGAGCTTTTGTTTGGTAGGAATGTCTTTGAATAGATAAGAAGTAAAAGGAATCAGCACACGAGAAAGAAGGAGAAAGAGGACAATATGCCATTTTAGTGTGTCATCTTGCTGCTCCCATCTGACTGACTGACTGATCTAAGTAATTTACATAGTCCTTTGAATTTTTTGCACTGGATCGCGAAGTCTTTTTGGTCTTGCAAATCCCTTCCATTGGTCAGAAAATCAATTTAACATCTACTCGCAAAATCTTGTTTGAACTTTTTCTTTAAAGACTTGGTCAATCCTTTTTCTATTAGGCAAAACCAGGATTTCACACCTCATTGTGAATTTTTGTAAAAGTGAAGAAAATTGCTTTTAATTCTTAATTTCCTATTCACCAGAGAGGCAAGAAAGGCATCTAAAATTAAATGAGTTTTGATTCATTTTAAATGATCATAACTTGACAAATACTTGAAATTATAAAAAAAACTTACACTAGTTCTGAAATCATGAATCTATCTACTTTCAGACTAGATGTAACACATATCATTTAGAAGATGTATCCAAAATGTCTAAAGCCTGTCTAAAGCTTGTGTGCCCACAGACAGTCAGTTAAGTGCCATACGTGAAACACGCTTCGGCGATCATATCTCGAAAGAGACATGACTGACTGGGCAGAAGATTACCCCGCAGTAGGTTGCCATTGCTTTCTGCAGTAGACTGGTTGCCAGCCAAAGCTATAGAACCCAATCAGTCCTGTTATTTAACCCATAACTGGAAGGAAGAGACGGATTAATACCTTTCCCAAGGGTATTTGCATGTAAGTGAATGCAATGAATTCAACTGGAATTCGAACTCGGCTCCCCGATTTCTTGTTCTGAGCCGATATCCACAACGCACATATGAAGCAATAAATATGCACCACAACGCACATATGAAGCAATAAATAACCATGTCAATGGAAATACAGTTCACTGAAAAAAGTTTCCTGTTTAGGACTGGGACTCCAGTTTCTACTGAAGTCTTTTCATTCCCTTTCATTCCAGTAGTCCCTTGCATCTTAGTAGCATTATTCCCTTGCTTGAATTGAATTGATTAAAAAAAATTTAGAAAATGAGAATTATTTCAATAACTTTTGTAAGGGCATGACAAAATTAAAAGTTGTAGAGTGGCTAAATGAGCCAATGAGTTTTAAATATTCCTGATTCTATATTTTCTTTATCTGATTCGCTCATAAAACAAATATTTTGTTTTAGATAAGTTATCCTACTATAAACCTTTCTTTGTTTTTGTTTGTGCTTATTTTCTACAATGAGAGATCTCTTTATTTTCTTTAATCATTTCACCCCAAGCAAGACAATAAAACCCCTAGAATGCAAAGAGGTTACTGAGTGTTAGAGAATATGAGAAAAACTACTATTAAGGAGAGAGGAAAATAAAAAGAAAATAATAAGAACAAGAATTAAGAAGACAGAAGATAACAATTGACATTGCATTTAAATTTTTGAAGATCAAAGTTGAAGAAAGAAGAAAGAAGAGAGTTCCACATGCAAAGAAACTGTTAGCATAGAACTTACGGTTAACATCTTGCCATTTCAACTGTAAACAGATGAAACCTAGTTGGTAATCTAGTACTGAGCTTCAATTCATACCATTGTAAAAAGAAACAATTACCATGAATTTATTTATAAAAATGGCACATTGAAGCTATGCTAAGGAGGTAAAAAAGGGACTGATTTCAAAATGTCAGGTTAGGACCAATAACATTTCAGATTCTTCTTTGGATTTTATCAAAGATCTCTAAATATATAGCAGGAGCACCAGCCCAGATGTGGCAGCAATATTCTGAGCAAAGACAAGTAGTATTCTTATAAATATATTGGTTAGATTCTTGCAAGAAAATTTTTCTATAGACATTTTTTGCATATAAAACTTGTATAAAACATTTGATAGATAATATTTTCAGAAAAAAAGTTGAAATAAAATTATCTCACTTATTTTAAAAATTAACAGTAGTAATGGTTTTAGACATTTTAGTTCAATGGTGTTGCCATAGATTGAGGTCAAGAGGACAAATTTTGTCTTTTGTTTATTTATCAGTTCTAGCAAAAAGTATGCTGAACTAAATCCTATCCCCACCTCTATGTATATTTTGGCATATTCAAATCCTTGTTTTATACCCACTGCTAAAAATCTATTAAAATTTAAAGCCTAATGTGAACTACTTTTCAATAAAATAAATACTATAGAAACACTTTAAAAGGATTGGCTCAATAGTTTGACCAGGAAATGATTAATTCATATTCCAGATTCATTTTCAGGTAATACACTAAACAAATTTATCAAGGAAATTTCTGGTATGAAATGAGTCAGAAAGTCTATTCTTTGGATATTCTGCGGCTATTTATAAAATCTCAGTTAACTTAAAATAATGAAACCAATTCTATGAATAGTGATTTAAAGTGTAGCTTAGATGTGGCACAAGGCTGAAAGTTTGGACCACCCAGTTAGGATCAAACTCACAATTAAGTTGCAATAGGTTGCTAACCATGACACCATGTCCAGGTGCGCAACTGGTTCTATAAATAGAAATTAGTTTAGGGAAGTTAATCAGTTTTTCATCTTCCTGGTTTCTACATTAAGCAAAAGCTAAAGATAGACATTACTTCCAGGAAATACCGCACAATATAGATGGAAATAATTTTATTAAAAATATACTAGACAGGATAAAAAATATATAGTTATTTTTTATTTTGAAAAATCTTTTTTTTTTTAATTCCTGTAAACTTTTTTTTATTTAACTAAATAACTGATTCACTCATGTACACAAAATAATTATAAGATAAATTATTATAATTTCAAAAAGTAACTACTAATATTTTCTTCTTTTCTATTGGTCACTTGATAGAAGTTTTTTTTTTCGTTGTAGTCTTTAAAAAAATATCATGGACAAAGCATTTGAGCAATAAAAAAGTTTTAAGTAAAATAAAAACAAAAAAGGACTCATACTTAGAATCAGCAAGATACAATTGAACTTTTTCAGGTACATAAAGAGGAAAGAAGTATTAGAGAATTTGATACTCACAGGACATATTGAAAATAAGAGGGGAAACAGCAAGTGACTTATCTAATGAGCTTAAATAAATGGATGGTAGAACAAAGAGTGGGACGGATCATAAAAAGAAAAACTTTACTAAGAGCTACAAATGATAAGAACTTGTGGAGAGCCATGATCACCCATCTCCTGAAGGGGCACAAGACATAAATGAAGAATTTGAAAAATAAAATAGAAGATTCATACTTATTATTTTGACACTGAGTGACAATTTTGTTTTGTTGCCAAATGTTCTTGAAATTCTTGTTTTTAAATTTTCAAAATAAAGAATAATGATGCAACCCCCCCCTCAACTAGAGAGAAATAAAATAAAAATTCTGCTTTTTTATATTTTATTTTATATTTTTATTTATGTACTTTTGAGTGTTTTTGTAAAAGAGAACCGACCTTAGATAAAAAAGGATTTTCAGATTGTTATTTTTTTGGGGGGAGAACATGAAGTTATACTCCTTTTCTTTTTTTTTCTCTTCTTCTATCATCATCATCATTATTATTCTCCTACTACTACTTTTAAAGAAACTTTGGGGACTTTACAACAAATTAAAAAAAATTAAGTTTTCATTTGTTTTGATTGCATATCGAAATTTAAAGTATTGGCGAACGAACAAGTTGCGCACAGAATTGCAAAGGAAGTAATAAGGAATTAGCACTTGATCCGCTCACGTCTGCTACCCGACATACGATTCTCTTCTCTACCAACAAGCAAGCATATTCTTTTTCTCACTGCTAGGAAAGTAGTATTTTATTATTATGGCACATACATAATAATCCTACACAGCTGCTGCTGCTGTTGCTACTACTACTACTACCACCACCACCACCACTTACTGTTGTTTAAATCAGCACTAGAGAGAAGAGGTTGATATGCTAGTCTCACCTTCCTAGCTGTGTACAGATATACATATATATGTCTATATAAATCATCAGTATCCCTTGCTTTACTTACACTGCCGTCTGCCGCTCGTACACGCAAACACATTACCTACCAACTGTACATTGAGTGAGTGAGTTTGTAATTACTCTCCACTACCAGCAAGCCTTTCTCTCCTTTTTCCTCCCCATTCAATACGCACCACAGATTGCAGCTGCTGCTGCTGTTTAGAACGACAGGAAAAAAGATTCACGTTGTACTACACACACAAAGACATCGGTAGCAGAAATTTAGTTAAATATTTTGGATCTCTCTTAAAAAGAGCGTGAGAGAAGAAGAAAGTCTATATTGTCAAAACCTGGAGGATATATTTTTGCCTTTACACTTTTTCATTGGAGTTAATTGGTTTCTTCGCTGTCATTGCCATCGAAGCGGGAGTGGACATGATACCTAAGGCGAATTTTCTACAACTGCCAACCATTATTGTTGGACTGTTGTTATTAAGCTTAAATTTTGTGGCCGTAGCTAAAGAACCAGAAGAAGCCGAGGTAAGTAAAGAACAATATATTAGATACATAAAAAATAATTTTAAAAAAAAACTCTTAATCTTTTTCATAATTTTATTTTCTCTTATCGATATCTTTGCCTACTCTTCACTATTATTTCCTTTGGTTTTGGTAAATTTAAAAAGCGTAAACTTAAAGAAAAAAATGATAATAATCAGCTTGAAAAAGAACTTATTTTTGGGGTTTTACTTTTTGTTTATCTACTGGATTCTACCTTGACTATCATATATATTTTTTTTTTTTTAAGTCTGCACACGATGAATGAATTTCTGAGTACAGTTCGGGCACTGTACTCCCCCCCCCCCAATACTTAACATCGTTTTTTTTTTTAATTTTTTTTTTTTTTTTTATCCCATTTTATTTTAAAAGTTCGTTAAAATCTTGCTTCTGTTGTAAAACTCAAAATAAATATTTCATTCACTTATAAAAACACATCTTAAATATTCTGAGGGAATGTATATATTCCAAGGCTCGGCACATGTCAATCTAAAAAGCACTCACACTACTTTAAATCTTACGATGCCATATGTTCTCCCCCCCCCCCTTTTTTTTTTAAACGAAGTATTCTGAAATTAAAATTTTCCTTAATGAAACAAAATCCCCAGAGATCTTTGTAGATACTGAATCTATAAAAATGACTGGTGATTGAAAGTGAGTGAGTGTGACCTACAAAAAGTGGAAATATAATTTTTCAGGCAACCCAATACCCGCGACCTCGGGGACAATTTATTCCGAACTGCTTATTTACAATACAACTTTCTCCTTTTTATTCCTTGATTTTATTTTATTTTATTTTTTTTTTCTAATGGTGAAATATCTAGTTCTGTTTCTATTCGTTTTAAATACCTCTTTTTGTATTGGCGGTAATCTATTTCGATTTGTTAGGGACGTCAGTTTTTTATTTTTTGGCTCCGCTGATAATAAAAAGGGAGGGAAAAGACAAGATGTCAGTGTTTATTTACACTTAAGTCCCTAATCTCTTTTAAGTTGTAAAAAGAGATCTGTGAGAAAATGGTTGTCGTAAAACGAATAAAAACAGAACGTGTACTTCTGATGTTAAAGGTAATATTGTTATAGTTCTGTATGTACATAAACTAAAATTTTAATGTTATGGAGATTTAACCGCTTGGTTATAAAAAGGGGGATCATCTTTGTGAGAAAGAACCGTGAATGAAAAAAATGATCAACTAAGATCGCGTGTTTTTAATCTTTCATTTTTCGATCGTATTGTCTTTTCTTTCATTGTTAATGTTATGATTAAACTTTTTTCTTTTTCTTTTTTTTAATATTGTAATTCTCCCTTTTTACGACCCAAAAATGTAATTACCATAATTGGGACTTTTCAGAAACACTCTCTCAGCAGTCCTTTATTTTCATTCATGTGAAACGTCTGTAGTGTATTTCATTTTTTCAGTAACCTCCTTCTTTAAATAGACTTCTTTTTTTTTTAAAAAAAAACCTGAAACTAAATAAGGGATTAAAATTTTTGCCCCTCTCCGGTTATGTAGCAATGCGTCGTAAAGTAGACTCCGGGAGTCTGGTATTTAGTTACACGAGACTACACACGTTCAGTTGGTTTTAAATGTATTGTAGGGAGTTATTTTTCGCAACTTTTTTTTATATAGCAATGTTTACATATTTACTAGTTTCTCTTTTTTTATTCACTTCCCTCCATTTTCTTTATTTATATACTCGCTTAACTGCAATCATTTTCTTCTAGTTTTATTGTGAAAGCAATAGTTTTTTTGTTTTTTCTCTCTTAATTTTTAGATGAGATTGTATAATCTTTCTTTCTCTCCATTAAGCAAGAAATTTAACTCAAATCAAAATTCATAACATCAGTCGCATACTTTAATTTTCAGTCACTGTCGCGCACGCCGTACTAATGATAGACAAAAAAAATCAAAATGCTTTATTCTCTTTACACAACTTGTAAATAAACATTTAAGCACAATGAATGATTTGTTCTTAAATTTATTGCCATTATAAGTACGATTCATGTTTTCAATTCAACAAACAAAAAGCCTTTTAGTGGCGTGGTTAATGTTCACAAATCAAATATTCGTTTCAATGTAAATTAACTAGGTTTTTTCATTAATTCTTGATGGAAAAGCTGATTTTTTTTTTTTTATGGCTTTCTTTTAGTTGCTCAAAATTCTTTTTGAATCTCTTTAATTATGAATTTCGTGCCAAAATACATATTTTAAGTGAAATTTGAGAATTCTTTCAGTAAAAAAAACATTTTTTAGTCTTTACGCACGCACAAGCAAAAAAGACTTTAAAAGGGAAGGGTAGTCGTGTTCCTCTATTTTATTTCCACTGGTTGACACTAGTTAATATTTGAAAGAAAAAAAAAAAAGATGGTATCTTTTAATACACTTTTAATTTCTGAGAACTGCGTGATGATCGACAGTATTATTCATTTTGATATAATGAAGAATAAAAAAAATGATTTTAAACAAAAAACACGTGAGATGTGACCGCTTCAAGTTTGAGTTCAATATTTCCTAAGTACTAGAGAAATTGCCGTTTACTAATAAAAAGAATATGGCAATTCTATGGATATACGATTAATTTCAATCCGTTGTTTAAATTTCATGATGCTGAAATTGATTTTTACTACTTCAGTGAGATTTTTTTTTTCAATCTGATATTTTACTTTTTACACTGGCTATCACAATTTTAAAAACTTTTCCCTATTTTTAAGACTATTAACATCCCCTCTCAGAGTTAGTTCAGCAAAAAGCACCTGTGGAATTATTTGTAAGCTTACATTCATCATTTCATGCTTTGATGATTGTAAGAAAAATTCAGTTTTCATCACTAAGTGTTCTTTCTACTGTTTTTAACATTGTTTTATCATGAATTCGACTAAAAAACTAAGTTCACTTGAGTAATTTTAATTTTCATAAAAAGTAATTTTTTTGCTTTATCGAAGCTTGGTTTTATTGCGGTTGCTTTCCCCCCACCCTTATACACTCAGGACCACCATGTTTTTCTTTTACTTAAAAAAAAAAAAGTGGTTCATGCATAACCTGTTCGCTCCTCAAGGCCTTTTCTTTGAAACGAAAAAGTAAAGTGGTATTTCGTGTGTGTTTGTTTTTTTTTTGTTTTGTTTACGCTTTCGCGAATAATTAAAAAATTATGACCTATTCGTTTCTACAACTGAATTGGGATTACTTCAATATATTCAACAATCTCTCTTAATTTGATATACTTGTTGGAAAATGCGTGTGTGCAGTTCTTTGCTTTTAAATTTTCATAGGGTCAAGTAGAAAATGTAGGATTGTTTAAAAATAAAATGAAAAAAGGCTTTTCAGTTAAAGAACTGTTTGCGTATATGACTTTTAACTTAGCTCCTAAGTATGAAAATAATATTCCCAGAAAAATTAGCAATTAAGAATTTGGGTGAACAATTTATTCATTCATGGCTCTCTCAGTTGCATTCTACATGGGTTTAAAGATAATTTAAAAAATTAAGATTCATTAAATTATATTTTAAACCAGACTTCAACTATTTTTGTGTTTAATCAATGAAACTTGTAGATGTTTTATTCAAACTTTTGAATTTGTTGTTTACTTTGGGACTGAGGCGTTCTGAATAACATTTTGTTGGTGGTTAGATTGTTGTTATTGATTGATCTTAACAAACTTGATTCAAATCGTGCTAAAGAAATTATTTATTGTATCAATAGATCTTCAATACCGATAAACCCCCGTCAAAAATATATATATAATTTATTTCCTTAACCTGTATTTATGACAAAAATGTATTGAAAACATGCTTGGCTTGAAGAACTATTTTTGAACTGGAGAGGTAAAAAAAAAAAATTAAAAAAAAATTAAACCAGCTACAATAAGTCACCGTTACAAATATTTAGAAAAGGAGATTTTTATTTTCTAAAATTTGTAGTCATTAAAATTAAAAATCTTTAAAAAAAAATTATAAAACCAAAAAAAAAAAAAACCTCGAAACCTAACTCTTGTAATAATGTAATAACATTTCCTGCAAATTACATAATTCACTGCCCCCCCCCCCCCCTTTTTTTTTATGCCGAGGAAATTGAAATGCAGTTTAAGCTCCAGGGAACCATCCCCCTCAATACTTCTCGTGCCAGAGAGGGCCGTTGTTGTTAACCAGCACCAGAGACGTTCCCGTAAAAGGGGCGGAGGATGGAAGCTCGAGCAACTTTTGTACAGTTTTTGTCCGAAATTTCGCGTTAAACTCCGACCTTGTCACATTCTGTTGCGACCCGGGCACGCGGATAAATAACCACACTGAATTAATTCGCTTCTGATTTTTAGTATGGATCTCGTTTTTAGCGAGTGACTTTCTTCGGTTGTTTTTTGCTATATTTTTCTAATTTGGAAATTGTTAGAATTTTGTAATAGTATTTTTTTTTTTTTTCTTATGCTCTGGATTTTACTTGTAAAAATAGTTTAAACTGTTTAAGTTTTAAAAGGGAAACTTAAACGAGTCTTACAACTAAAAGCAAAATCCAGGGCATGATAAAAAGAAAACGTATGATAGCGAAAATACCCGCCAAATATTTTTAATCAAACTATGCGCAAGAAATTCTTTTTGCCAATAAATTTTTTTTGCCCTCCCTATTATTACCATTTACCCCTAAATCTTAATTTTGTCTCAAAAAAAAAAAAAAAAAAAAACTGAAAATGGTGAGATTTTCTCTCACCTATAGGGGGTGATTTCCCCACTGGTTGAGAACCCATGATCAAATTTAGATATTAGAAATTCGAGTTTTATTTAAAATAAATTACATAGATTATATCATTATTCTTGTCTTTCCAGTATAAACTTCGCAAGGCATGAGAAAGAGGGTTTTATAAAAAGAACAGAACAATTAACAAAAAAAGAGTTAAACTTAATTTTTTAAAACATTTTCACTAGTCTCTCTTACAATGGAAATTGTAAGACAAAAAAAAAATTAACTGATAATGAAATGAAGGAAATTTTTTTTTTTTAACAGTAACACTTACCCCTATTTATGACAGATTTATTTACTTTGATAGACATCCCATCCATAAAGATTTTAAAGACTTAAATATGCCAGTAAATTTTTTGCTTATACAAAAATTCAGTAAGGTTAATTTTTTTTTTTTTTTTTTTTTTTTTTCATATTTTGTTAGAAGCATTTAATTACAAGTGAAAACTTTGTAAAGTGATAGGGGTTCAGCTACAGATTGGTAAACTTAAAAATTTAGTTAGCTTTCGAATTCCTCCAGAGATCTGCGCAACTGAGAGGTCACACTGGGTTTTCTTTCGGCTATATTTTTATTATTTTATTTTTATTTTTGCTGTGGCAAAAATAATTCTCTGTATTTGCTAATAGGGGAAAGAATGTAGATTTTACATAATATATGCATATTTGAAATGCACCTTTTGAATCTTTTAATCTTAAAGGGGGTGGTGATATCCTGACTAGTTGGGGGGGAAGGGGGTGCATTAAAGCAAAAATGGTTGACGACCATTGATCTAAAATCTAGATCATTCTCAAAACATGGCCACCATGTCCTGTGCTTTTTTTTTTTTTTTTTTTTTTTTTATACATAACACACGCACGTTTTAGCAAGCGGGAATGAGTCAGTAACTCAGTAGTATATAAATTTAATTAAATAATATTAATGAACTTAAAATGTATTCACTTTTTTCTGTTTTCTTACAGAGTAAGTTCATTTGACATCTGAATTCAAATATTAAAAAAATAACTCTTAATAAAAATCATATTTTTGTCGAAATAAGGGGTAAACTTGTATTGACAGATAACGTATCATGTTTTTAAAATGTTCAGTTGATGTCGAAAGTGAATTTTTTTTTTTTATTTATTTTATTTTTTTTTTTCATTTTGAAATGCAGAACTTTGAAATATTTTTGTAATTTTACTAAAATTACTTTTCCTAGTACAAGTTTAAAGCATTTAATTTTTAAACTTCGGTTTAGAAATTTTTTTTTGTCTTAGTTAAAAACGAAACTGATCTCTAATTTTGTTTCATGTTAAGCAATCCGTGTACTTAACATTCCTGTATTAAGTTATAACTTTCTATTATATTTTTAATTGTCAAGTTTTTAGACAACAAATTCCAATCAAAATCATGATTCATTTTCTTACAAATACCAACAAAATTTCTTCCACTAGCTATGGATTTAAATAACACTAAAACAGGGTAGATTGAACTTTCTAGCATTGGTTGGTAACCAGTATAGGAGAAGGATAACTCTGAATCCCAAATCGTACATGCTTGAATTGTAACTAAGGTCGGGTCTTCATCGTTGCAGTGTAAACTACAATTTGGCCCTGTAGGTGTTGAAACACAAAATAGGTCTGAGCAGGTGGGCATACTCTGATAAAAACAGCCATGCTGAAGACGAGAAACCACACTGATTTATGATCATAGCTAGTTAGTCAGTACAGACAGTGCTTATCAATTATTTAAGCACGGCTAGTCTTGTGAGCGAGTTCGAGCCTTAGTGTGTATCTACTAGAAAGTAAACATCTTTTATTTTCTCTTTATATCTGTACACTGCTATTACTTTTATCTTTTACTGCCAATAAATTCAATAATACTCCTTAGTTTCTCTTTCTTTACTTCTAGTGGTGTTTTAGAAACAATTTATTAAAAAAACTAAACTGACAAAGAATTTTTAAGTGTAGGCAGTAGTCTGCAAGACGTTTGGATCTATTTGAATTGACACCTTGAAGTGCTTTAGGAATCATTTGTTTTAAACTATTTTTGTGTTGATTAAATGAAATGTTTTGTTTACTCAAAAATGCTTTTACAAAACAACATGGCGGCTGCTGCTATTATCTGTTTTTACTTCCCTATTTACACAAGCAGAACTTTAATGCCTATTCTTGCGTTTATAAATATTTTCAAATGAATCATTTCCGTTCAATTCAATGAAGTCATGCAATGGATTCAGAAATTTGAAAATTTACATAAAACCTTCACCGCTGACGTAGGCCTAGGCCCTAATCCATACAGGAAAGTCTTTCTTTTTTCAGTTTTACTTTTCAAATTTAAGTGTCTCTCAAATTTACATTTCATTTGTTTGTCCTAAAAACAGTATGAGTTTTTAGTGGGGGGGGGAAAAAAGTTTTTCTCTTAATGAGAGTTGAAGCCGAATGCCATTTTGTCTGGAATATCATTCTTTCATAGGGTTCAAGTCGAGAACTGTGGTCCACATTGTCCAGTGTGAGTGACGTCAAGGAAACTTGCCCATGAAATGAATTACCCAGAGGAATGAAAAACGAAAGTTTTTTTAATAAAATTTAGTTTATTATACAAATAATGTGATATAGAGAAAGAGCAAAATGGAAAACCTGACTAAAATTTGCCTAACTACAAAGCTATGAAAATCTAGCATATTTTACCACAGTATTTGCGATTTGTTCGTGTGTGTATTTTTTTCTCTCAAATATAAATTTTATCATAAAATTTCCTAGCAAGTTTGAGCAATGTTTAGTCTTTTATTTATATATATATATATGATTCATGACGGAATCTCAATTAGTTCATAACTTCATTATCACAAACTTAAAACGAAATGGCTAAAAAAAACAAACTTTTCTCTGTCATTCCCTTCGCAAACAAATTTTTTTTTCTTGCATATTTGAATAATTTTATTTAGAAAAAAAATGTTATTGAAGTTGCACATCTGAATCCAGTGTTTCACTTCATGTTTTTAAAGCTTATTAATAAATTTTCATGTAATGGTAATCCATTATGTCACAGGTTGTAAAACCTATGCAAAGAAAAAAATCATTTGAACCTGGCAAACATATGTTGAATAATTTCCTGCACTAATAAAACCTTTTGAGCCATTTCTTTAATCCTGGAATTATTTTTTGGCATGTTTCAGCACTTTGGTTTGATCACCAATTTGATAATCAGTAATTCAAATTCTAATTTCCACAATGGCAATTTCAGATTTCCCAGGTTGCTTCATAAGTGTGCCACTACTTGATGGCACTAGTTGTTGCATGTCACTTTTTCTTTTTTTTTTTTTTTTTTTTTTTTTATCATATCACCCCAAGCAAGGCGATAACGCCACTGATGCGCAGGGGGCTACATAAGGGTAAAAAGAATGGAAAAGAGAAAGCCAGGAACAAGGGATGAGCTTCTACACGTGGGTGGAGTGTGAACCGGGCAATAGTTTAGTCTATCTACTCCAATTGTTATACTTTTCATGAATACCAGAAGTGCTTCTATTGCTATGAAGTACAATCTTATATTTTCATTAAGAGAATTGAGAAAAAGTTTAGTGACGTCTTTGCAAAGCTTTCATAGTTTATTCCATTAATACCCCCCCTCCCCGGTAACAAAATCACCCAGCCAGCACACTGAAGATCCCAGTGATGCTTGGTTACTGATGGTCAGCCTGTATGGACAGTGAAAATCAAATCAGGATGTAATTCATTACTTATCAAGTATGTTTGTGACCCCCTCCTCCACCAATAATGGCATATTTGAAATTGATATTATAAGTCCTTAAAATTGTTATATTTTCACATGAAAGTCTTAACACTATTTACATTATTCAGACTGCTGTATTCTAGTTGCTATTTGTACAATGTTTCGGCTGTTGTACACTCTGGTCTTCAGGAATAGTCTGAATAATGTAAATAGTATATATACCTCATCTCAGAAATATAGACAAATACTGCAAGTCTTTAAATATATATATATATATATATATATATATATTTTCTTTATTACAGGCACTAACACCTGGCATCACTAGTGCCAAAGAGATAATTCTAGTATAACAAAGATGTTAGATATTAGACCAAAAATATACAAATTTAGGTTGCACCAATAAGATGATTGGTTATATTCAAGACCTTTTTAATTGTGCCTCTTCACTTTTTCCTTTGAAAGCTCTTTTTCTTTTATCCCTCCCAATCCCTGTTCTGTTAACCATGTACACAAGTTTGATATGTTGTTCACTATTTTCCATTGTCCCTCTTGATTGTGAATGTCTTATTCTCTAAACTCTCATGTTCTAGAAATTCTTTATATTTCTCTTTTCCTCAAAACTTTTTCATTGCTTACATGCTTCATCTGTGGTGTTCTCGGCATCCTTCTGTAGTGCCACATCTGTTGCATTTAGTCTCCTCAGAATTTGAAGAAATTGTCCAGTATTCACTGCCATGGTGGAGTATTGGTATTACATAATTCAACACTGTTTTCTTTGTTTCTAAATTATTTTCCTGTTTCCTAATGCTCTTGGAAGTAAAATCAACAGATGATAAAATGTGACATAGAAATCCAAGGCTATATTGGATAGCAAAAGATACTTTCCAAAAGCCGAACTCGGTCATATGTGTTTGATTATATTTTGTGGTTCTTTTTATTACATTTGCCCTTTTAGGAATCAATTTGATTTGGAGCAGTGATTTTTTTCAACCATTTGTTGAAGTTGGCAGAGCTTATGCTTATTTTACATGGTGTGATGGATAAATTATTGATTAGATTATTAAAAGAATGAAGATAACACTCTCATTTTCACAGTTTTGTATAACTTTGATATTTATATCTTGAAATACTAAAGAGTAAATTTATTCAATAAAATTGCCATTAGCTTCGACAATGGCCTCCAAATGATTTAGGAATCTCTTGCTTCTCTTCTGGACAGTCTCCTTGTTTATGTTGATGAATGCTGCCATAATCTTTGCTGTCTTTGTTATGCAATGTCTGTTCAGTATGACGGCGAATTCTGGACAATATCATCAATGAAGGGAAAAAAAGCAAAAATGTGGTTCTACAGAAGAATGTTATGGATCAAGTATGTGGGCAATGATGAGGCTTTGGAAAGGATGGAAACAAAGGAAATTAATACTGAGCATCAGGAAGAGATGGCTAAAGTTTCTGGGACATGTGATGAGGAAGGAGGGCTTGGAGAATCTGATACTCACAGGTCAGGGGAAAGCAGCAGTTAACATATTTGATGGGCCTGTGCAAGTGTTTGTGTTGGGTAACAGGAGAAAGCGTGCTAAGAGCCACCAAGGATAGGGAGACATGGAAGGCCATGATCGCTCATGTCCTGAAGGGACATGGTACATAGAAAAAGAAAAAATAAAATAACTCATTAACCATTTTAAAATGTGACTAATAAATTTAGTTTAATTTTTAAGTTTTCAGTATTGTAACAGCTGTTCTGAAGTGAAATTGCTCTATGGACCACTAAAATATTATGATGCCCAGTTGAGAACTACTGATTTAGACAGTAAATAAATTTAAGTAATATTCTAATTTTTTTTTTTTTTTTTTTTTTTTTTTTTTTTCCAAAAACCAATCTTTAAATTTTGAATTATAAACTGATTGTATGATGCAACTGTTAAATACTTGTTGTTTTTTTTAGTATACAGAAAACTTACTCAATTTTATTTAACTTCAATTTTACTTTTGATTACACTTGTAAGTGTGAATTGTTCTTGGTTTTTTTTTTATTTTTTTTAACACCTAAGCTGATGTATATATCATGTATTGATTAAATGTCAGCAATTTTTACACTAAATCAATATGGATTAATGGAGATATTTAGTGTTAGCTTTTTCTTTTTTTTTTTTTTTTTTTTAGTAGTCCAAGCTCTTGATTAGTGAAGGAGTATCATGGCAAAAGCTGTAAGCATATACCTGGACTTTAAGATGTCTCTCTTATTTAGTAGGAACTTCCCATGCTCAGAATTGCCAGTTTTACTTACAATTAACTCTGGTAGCAAATCTTAAACTATTTTGCAAAATATACTTCAAATGAGTAAGTAGGCCAAAAAAATGTAGTTTTCATTAACATTATTTTGAAAATATGTATTAAAGTCCTTTATTTTCTTTATCAATTCATCCAAAGCAATGCAATAATGTTATGATGCAAGAAGCCACTGGGACCAGAAACCCAATCCTAAAGAAGAAACTAGAAATAAGTTAGGAGGAATGTGAATCTTGTCTTTGAATTTGGATGAGAGAAGAGCTCAATTTCTTTTCATGTTCATAATAAAAATGTTTTATCCAATCAGTTTTTATTTTATTTTATAGTTGGTTTGCCAAGTTAAAATAATTTGTTAGCCTGCCCCCCACCCATCATAAAATATTGTCAATTTTTGCAAACATTGACTGTTTATAGAAGTACAATGTTATAATAAAGGAAAATGTACTTTTCTAAATTTCAATCCCCCACCTCCTCCATAAATAGAAAAGCTCTTTCAAAATTTGAACCTTTGTATTATATCTTTATTTCTAAGTAATCTAAATTCAATTCAGCAGTGAAAACAGATTTAACTAATATGTACCCCCCACCCTCTATACTACAACAGATATCACAGGTGCCAACAAGTCAAGGCCAAACACTTTCATATCATGTAAGTATTTTAGCTGCTGCTTCTCAGCCAGAAAGTAAAATGTCCATAGCAAAATGTTTGTAGAATGCAATTATACCTCTACTTTGCAGCTTTCTCTAATAAATTGTCTAAAAGTCTTTACTTTTGACATATCAACTAAATAGACTAGATTTATGAAAGGCATATTAGCTTGATTTTTGATTTCAGTTTTCCTGACCTTCGTCTTGTGTGGCAGTAAATTTTTGTATTCATTTGTTTGACATCTTTGATCTTAAAGATAAGCTGATACTGTTCAATAGGCTTACAAGTCCTCTTAACTAGTTGGTCATTAGATATTTCCCTATGTATGTTTCAATGTGACATTAATTTCCTTGAATCAGATCTTGCTTTTTTTTTTCTTTTTCCTCATTTGGGAGTCACTGGTTATAAACTTGACACTAAGTATTTTTTCTTTCTTGATAGTTGAATTGTTTCAACAGTTAATAATGACCAGTATTTGAGCTTAAGTACTTTTTTCTTAAGCCAGTTAACCCTCTCTACTTGGAAATGCTTAGTAAATATGGATAAATTAGTTTTCCTTTCTTGATTGTAATAAAAGAATCCCTTGAATAGATTAGTGGTTTTTAAATCTTCCTATTACAAATGTTCAAGGAAACTTGTTTAAAAATCCCCTAGCTGTGTGTGTGTGCACATATATATATATATATATATATATATGTGTGTGTGTCTCTAAGGTAGCATCAATCGGCTAAGTGACAAAATTTTTACTTTGTGTGGGTTGTTTTATTACATGTAGCACGCATGCACATGAACAGGTAAACATTCCTATACATACATCTAAAATGAGTCTATTGCCTTTATTACACGTGACGGGTATCTGACCAATGGAATCAACATTCCAGTATATTGTCTTTATTTTATTTAAAAAATTCTAATTTAAAAAAAAAAATTTAATGTCTTGTAAATAAATCTCTGTAAAAGCTTATTGAAACGTGAGATTAAGACACTTTTCCTACTTGTTCTGTCTCATATATATATATATATATATATATATATATATACACACACACACACACACAAACACATCTGTAACATTTGTTCAAGGTTTAGGGAGTAGCAACTTTGTTGCTTTCCTCTATATCTTATCAATTCCAACCAACTGATCCCATTTCTTTAGTCCATTTTGGAACCTGATAAGCTTGTTTCACCAGGACTTCTACCCTACAATCCCTACCCTCTCCATCTCAACCAGTTTGGTTGGGTGAGGGCTGTTACAATTGCATATTTAGTTCAGCAGGAGTCATAGAATTTTTTTATGACTACTGTTAGTTCTTAGAATCATAAACTGTATTAAAAAAAAAAAAAAAAATACCTGTCAGTTTGGGGTTTTATTTCCTGCCTTATGCAACCTTAATATAAGTTTCTTAGTAGCAGGCAGTTTCCAGATTTCTTTGTAATTTCTAAGGGAAATGTTTTAAAATAGTTTTACTGTCATAAATTCTATTGTATTTTAATTTCATTCTACTATATTATCTAATAACTTAAAAGTTAGATATTAAAATACTTAAAATTATTTATTCATTTCAAACTAGAATTAGCTTTTTTTTTAAATTTGAATATTTACTTTAGAAGTGAAGGATGGTCTCTATCACTGTTGCCCTAGATGCACCTCTACTGATATGGCTGCACTACATGTGGTGTCTGTACAAGAATTGGACTGTGAAAACAATAAGTTTCATTGACTCATAAGAATCACTCTGGCACCACCATGACACCTGATTTCAATGCCAAAGTGATGGTGACAGTATGCTTCCATTTATCTTTCTACAGGGCCTCACTCAACACTGAGGCCTACATCCCATGCCTTAAGGAGGTAGTGCTGCACTGAGTCAAGACAGTATCTACTAAAAGACCCCCCCCCCACACACACAGAGGAGAAACCAGTCATGATTGACAGACTATTTCTGTGACAATATTTCCCCTTACGACTAGCCACCTAACTTCCAGACTGATTTCTCCCTCATATATATATATATTTAAATTTTGATGTGCCATTTACTTTCATCTGGACAGTGTTTTATATATGTTCAGTTGAGAATGAATATTTTGATTCCTTAACTGGAATCGAGAAAGAATAGATTTCCTCTGTTGACAATCAAACTTAGTAGAAATCTTAGCTATGAATGTAATGTTTTTTTGTTTTTTTTTAAATACTAACAAATGACTTTTCAGGTACAAGTCCTAGTATTTAACCAATAGATGGGAAACTTAGCAAGTGTATTTGTGCACAAGTAAATGTAATGAGTTGAACTGGAATTTGAACTGTGCACTCAAATTTTTCATACTGAGTCACTATACATGACACTGACCACATGGCTTTAGGAATAGGTAGCTGCCCAATAAATGTCCTGTATGAGCAAGTTGTTCCTTCTGTCATCTTTCTTCGTGCCATTAAAGATCCCTTGGTGAATAGAGCCATGCCCTCAACACACTGTTGATGCTGTAATTTCCATAGAAAGTCAGCTTCATGCCCAATCAGTTTATAATTTAGTTGTCCTTCTACTAGACTGATTGCCAACAAAGGCTAGAGAGCCCAGTCTGCCATACCAAGAGATATTCATACTTTTCTGCAAAAATTAAACACAAACTCTACATATAATATTCCCCTTTTCATGTTGAAACACAGCGCTAGTTGTAGTAATTACCATTACATTCACCATATTTGGCTCGTCTCTTTTGGGACTTAATTGGAGCACTTTGTGCTTGATGCAGTCCAAAGGTATAACACGTTCAATTTCAAATCTAAAAGCAATTGGATATTGCTAATCAGAAGGTAACAAGAATTATGCGTATACCCATGTATTTGTGCATGCATGTGCACTACATATGTATGTGTGCATTTATTTTAAGAATTATCTGGCTGTACATATTGAACAAAAGAAACTTCAACCCATGAATATTGTCTGATTATAATGAGTATGATGAAGGAAGACAGTGATGAATTTAATTACTTGCTTAGGATGTGATGAGTTGCAGTTCCATAAATGGCAGTGCAATTATGAGAATATCCTTTGCGTAAATAATTTAATGATGCCCCTTTTTTTCCAATCACATGGTTTGGTAGAAAAGCTGAAGGATGGACTCTGCCACTTCAGCTGCTGTGTGTGTGCATGCATGCAATTATTATTATTATCATTCCCTCCCCCCCCCCCCCAAAAAAAAAAAAAACTTTTCCCTTTTTGGGAAGATCCATTTATGACTTTCAAAGATATACAGTTTTTGGTTTTTTTTTTTTTTATTTTATTGCAGCTTTTGCTTTCACAGATTTAACTGTTAAATATAAATAAATAAAAAAATAAATAAATGGGAACCAGTTCCAAAAGTAATAACTTATGTGTGGAGATATGTTTGCAAGAATGAGTTTTTTTTTGTTTTTTTTTTTGTTCCCCCCCCCCCCTTACACACTGGAACTTTTTGTGGAAAAGGCAAGCAGCACAGCAAGTTGTTTCCAAATTTCTGGTGGATTGAATTGTCAGGATGCTCATACGGTTCCCAACTCGCCCTAATATGCTGTGCAGGTGGTAAAATTTAAAATAACAATGCATGCACAAAATTAAAGATGTCAACCAATTACCAATCGTACCCTGTATATCAATTATATTATGATTGACTTTTTTTTTTTTTTTTTTTTACAAAATACTAATAAAATTTCAGGGATTGAATGCTATGCAGAAGCTTAAAATGATTAAACCAAATTTATTCATCCCCCCCCCTCATTAAAAACAGTGTAGCATGAAAAAAAAAAAAGGCCCTAGATTTGAAAAAGTGCTCACTCATAATTTTCTTGAGCAATATTGAAGCAGATTGTTTCCAGAGGCAACAATAAACATGTAACTAGCTTATCAGTGCTTGTTAATTGTTGAAAGATATATAAATCACTACTACAGTTCATCTTGAAATCTGTTCTGCTTTTATTTAATTAATAATACTTTTTGCAAATCATATTAATTATACTTTAAATGAGCTAATAAATATTCCTCAAATGAAGTTTCACAAAACTATATTTTATTTTTGGAAGTTTTTATTTTTTTATAAACTTACATTGCAATGAAAGTCTGCTAATCAGCTATTTTAGAAAAAGTGAAAAAATAGATTCCAATTGATATAATTTCTGTTTGAAAAATACATCACAGTACTGGATAGTTTACTGGAAATAGTAAATTTAATCCTTTACTTTTGAAAAGTTAAAGCTAAAATGAAATTTCCAAAACAGCTTTTCCATTTATCAAAATTGCTTTTAAAACTTGCATATTGTGAACTATTGCAAAAAAAAGTGAAGGTACCTATTCTAAGCAGATTTGATGAGGTCTTTGTTATATGAAATGTTCCAGTGGTGGAGAGTGACCTTATAATAAAAGGGTCATTTGCCTAAAAGAATATTCAGCAATGTAATGACTGCAAAACAAAAGAAAGAGGTGGAGAGGAAAGTTCTTAAAAAAAAAAAAATCTGGCCTTTTAAATTTGTCATGGTATTTGTCTTCAAAAGAAAAATTATTTTATAGTTAACTTATTTACAAATTGAAAATAGCATATGAACAAAAGAGAAAATAGCTTATGGCTCAGTTATAACAGATTTAGTACAAGAGATAGATATGGAATAGGTTCTAGTAAAATTAGTTTTGCCCAATACTGCAAATTGCTGCAAAACTAAAACATTAACCTTAAAATTTGTCATGTTCATAAACAAGCTATTCAGATTGACTTTCCTATGAGTATCATGCATTCCACTAAACCTGTTCAAAAATATCTAAACTCTTAGTTGTATACAACTGATTTCTAAAATCATAGTTAAGGTTCTTGAGTGATTGAAGCCTTTGGGTCATGCCAAAGATCACTTTGAATTTTTTGGACTGGTGCTACAAAACCAGAAAGCAGTACCAAATAACAGTCCACATCATTTGAGGACTTTCAGCAACAGTGACAACTAAAATGGATAATCCATGTAATTTCAATTGGAGTAGATAGACTAAACTATCGCCCGGTTCACACCCCACCCACATCTATTGAACAGGTGAAGAGGCTCATCCCTTGTTTCCTGTTTAGGATGTGGTTTTCTCTTTTCTAATCTTCTCACTCTTATGTAGCCCCCTGCACATCAGTGGCGTTACCGCCTTGCTTGGGGTGATATGATTAAAAAAAAAAAAAAACTCAGAAAATGACACAAGATTCTACACTCCACCCCACCCCCTTGCTGGGAAGGGCAATAACAACTATAGAACTCAAAACTAATTTTCTGCAAAAATTGTTTTAAATTTTTTAAATTTCCACTGAATGTAGTACTGGCTGCTCAGTTAATGTTAAATGTTTCCTTATAAGGAAAGTTACATACACAATTCATTGAATATCTTAAAAAAAAAAATTTTTAAGACAAAATTTGTTTATATTTCATGCATAAATGCAAATATCAGTCCATGTGCATTGTTTTCCAATGTATGTTGTGTGGTAGTAGTAATCTTAGTTTGCAGGAGAAGATGCAGCATGACTTGGTGTTGCAGATCTTCATTTTCTGGTGCAGTGATTTCAAAAGATGCGTGAAATGCCTGATAAGACATAGTAAGCTTTGAGTAATCTGACAAAAGCACAAAATTATCAGTCTGTTGAAATTCCCTGAATTTTGGGGTTGTATCTCTGGAAAGAATTAGCTACTATAATGTAATCAATAAGTCAGTAGCCAAAGAAATAGTTATTAGCTGAATTTTGAACTGAAATGTTCACTGCAAAATGTTAATCCACTTCAAGTTAACAATTTTTTTTTTTTTTTTTTTTTTTTTTTAATCATGTAAAATAGATTCCCCCTTCATGCCATGTCCCTTCAGGAAAAACGATTATGGCTCTCCACAGATTCCTTTTCTTTATCTATGAATTGTACATGTTGTCCCTTTAGGACATAAGCATTAGTGGATCTACACCATTTTCTTTCTGTGAATTTCTATGCATTCCTGAAAAAGATGGAATGGTTTTCCCATTGCCTTCTATATAATCTGGAATTCAGAATTTTTCCTTCTTAGTATCCTTTGCTATATAATCTTTCTGGAGAGAAAAGATACAGCTTCATGATTTTCCCAAGAGCATGTGTGAAAGGATTTGAACTCCATTCAGTGATTCTATTTTCCATTCCAATATCCACTATACGTCCTATAAAAATGTCTTGGTGATGAAAAGTCAGCTAATTTGGCTTTGTTCAAATTTTAATCAGGGAATTCTGTCAAAAATCCCAAACACCAACCTACAGATTTCCTTTGTAATTTATTCATATTGACTTTCAAGTAAGAAATAAGTCTGACTAGTCTTGACAGATGTCAAGCAGCAACAAAAAAAATAATTCTCAAGTTTTATTAATTTACATTTACAAAGTTGTTTTTAAAACTTATCTAATCATGACTGATTTGGCTTTTGAATTTACTTCAGGTAGCTGATAGCTTTTTAACTGAAAGCTTTTGTAGACAGCATCCTGATAATTGAATTCAAATAATTTTTTTCCATTTGATAACATTTTGAACTTGGATGTTTTGAATCATCTTCAAATAGGCACATGACAGCCATCTTTGTCCATTTTTAGGAATTTTGTGAATAACTTTCTACTGTTTTAGTTCACTGTGGTAGAAAATGACATTACCAACATGTCTCGGGATTTCAAAATATTGCTTCCTTGTCATTAATCTTAGATTTCTTTCACTTATTTTTATTTTTTTTATTTTTTTATTTATGGAACCTAAAGCAAAACTGGCTGCAATTTTGTACCCCCTGAATAAACAAGCACTTGAAAATGGATTGATTTTACAATTTTATCAATTTACTGGACAACCACGTGAGAAAATCGGTGGTAAAAAAAATTCACTCCCTTCAATAGAATATACATGTGCAAGAGGAGAGCTTCTATTCACTTTGTTTTGATTTTTATACTAATATGAAAATAACAGTATTATGGAGTTTAGATTTAAGTTATCCCCCCCTTTTTTTTTTAAATTAATGCTTACTCCACAACAGGACTACAAATATAGTAGGTGCTCTAAATCTCAAATATTAAGTTTTAAAGATTATTCTAACATTTTTATCTGATCCTTTGTTTTCAATTTTAGTTCGATTAATCCAATAGTAAATGACTTGCTGTTTGTAGTGTGACCAATATGACCCCACCGCCATCATAAAACTGACAGTAACTACTTTAGATAAATAATGCAGTTCAGTAGATAGCATTGTTTTCTTGGCTTCAATCTAAATCTTCTGTTTTAGTTCTCGGTTTTTTGGCAAAAGGTGATGCAATGGAAGCCCTCTCTATAGCACCATGCATGTAGTTTCATTCAGTTGCAAGTCACCCGTTTGAATTTAGTGTATTTAAAAGGCAACTTCATTCAATATCTGTAACTATGATGCACTGTTTTGGCAGTTGAAAGACTATATAAAGATATACAAAATCAAACTTTTTAGATAACTTTAAGCAAAGTATTAGTAGAAACAATGAAAACAGTACTTAAATGACTTGTTTATCAAAAACTTTTTAAATTGGCTTCTTGATTAGTTTTAGGAACTTCTCTATGTGCATGAGACATGAGAATTTGCAAGTGGTGGTGTTCTTTTGCTATATGTTATAAATTACAATGTTGTTGTAGCCAATAGTCATCTTACAATACATATCTTCCCTGGTTTGTTGGCCCATGTATTGTCCAGATTTGTCTTGCTCTGACTTCTTATAACTGAAGTCATGCTCTACATTTTTGAAAAGTAGAATGAATATTGAAATGATTGCTTTCTTCACAAAACCAACAGTTGTTGGTGTGCAAAATTTCCAAAGCTGCTTATAATCTAAGCTTTTAACTTGTGGATCACCTTTGGGGAATGTAATTGATGTATTATATGAAAAACAGTAATGGTTGTAAATAGAATGTTGCACTAAATGAACTATTTTAATTTAATAAAACAAATTCAGAACAAAAATGAAAAATCTTGGACACAGTTTGGAAAATTTTGTACATTAACAACTGTGGTTTTTGAAAATCAACCTGCAATTTTCTTTAAAAAAAATTGTTTGAAAAACTTATAAAATAGACATTTTGGTTTTGTTTTATTAAATATAAATTAATGAGGAGCAAATTTTAATTAGGCTTTGTTTCATTATGCCAGCTCACCATCAGTCCAAAGGAAATGTTTTCAATGTCATAACTAGTTACAAATTATGCAGCACTTACTTTGATTAACTGCATTACTTAGAACAATTACCTTGCTACTTTTTTTTTTTTTTGTAAAATCGGTGTCAGTTCTCAATAATTGACAGCTGGATTAGACTCTGGCTAATTTGTTTAAATAATGCACTATTTGCATCACTTGCTAATTGTAAGTAGAATGAGGCACTAAAATAAGTAGTTAAGTAATTGTTTAAAATTTATTTAAATATCTGTACCATATAAAGGGGCCATATGTCCTTGAGGAAGGTGTATAATGTCACCTGCCAATACTTCATGCATAATGGATTTTGATCTTGTGGAAAGAGGGTGAAAAAGACACTACTTATTTCAGTGAGAGAAAAAAGAAAGTTTACTGGGATTTTTTTTTTTTTTTTGTGAAATGGAAAATGTCTCAATTTGACCCGCTTAAAATAATGACCAACATCCATATTTGATTGTTGTTGCAATATTTTAAGCTCAAATATTTATCAATGTCATAAATTTCTACTGTCTTCAAATTCACCATGAACTTATTCAATCATTAAGAGTTAAAAATTAAGATTTATAGGAAAATGATGAAATTTTCATGGGTTTTTCTCATAATTTAATGTGGATAAGTCAGTTAAATGCCATACATGCTACACACTTGGGCGATCATATCTTGCACGAGACAACTTGGCAGAAGACTTTCCCACAAGAGGTTGCCATTACATTCTCCAGTAGACTGTTTGCAAACCCAATCTGTCCTGCTATTTAACCCATAACTGAAAGTGACAAATTAATACTTTTCCCAAGGGTATTTAGACTTGATGACTTGTTCCAAGTCGTTATCCACTGCACCACAACACACATGCCCAAAAACACAAATTTGAAAAACATGCTTTTTACTATAGTTAAAAAAAAATTTTATTGAATAGGATAAGCCAAGTGATGATCATGGAAATGGCACACCAACTTCAAATACTGGTCTATTTCGTTGCATTTACTTTTGCACAAATAAATTTGAACTGTTTTTAAGTACTTCTCCTCTCTTACAGCTATCATTGACTGGTTTCTCTAGCCTTGGTTGTCAGCCAGTCTAGGAGAACTATAATCCACTTGGCAAGGAAAAGCAACTCTCTTTTAAAAACAAAAAAAAAAAAAAACTTGCAGAAATGTGTGGTGAGGCTGTGGCTCTATTCTTTCCCAGGAGAGTACAAGGTCACAGCGTAAGGAGGGAAGTAACTATTAAAGGGGGGGTGTCTTAATATTTTGGTAGGAATCAGAATTTTTCTCTATGCAATAAACAGGGTTGTCATCCTTCAAAGTTTTGAAGTGTGAAATATATGACTAGGGTGGTTTTAATAAGTTTTGTGAGTATGGTAAATTTCATTAAAAAAAAATATCCCCTTGGGTACTTCTGTCTCACATGGAAATGTTCTAATTGTTGTGTTATGCAACAGTAGTTGTATAATTTTTGCAAATTACATCTCAATCTGACTGAAAATAGAATATAAAATTCTTTCCACTTTTATTTTTCTTAAAAAAATGAGTGGAAAAAAAATGAGTGGAAAAATTTCAGGACTTATCAGACTTAAGAAAGTAATATTTATGTTGATGTGACTACATATGCATATAAACAAGAGACCTGAAATTTTTTTTGTGCATCTGTGTTTTAGATAAATTTAAAGTATTTTTTTTTTTTTTTTTTTTTTTTTTTTCTCCCCTGCAACTTTGCAATAGATTTTCTTAAAATTGTTCTTGATGTGCAAAAGAAATGTATATATCGTTCTCTCATATTCTATTATGTGAAAGTGAATTTAAACATTGATTACTTTAAGATATATTGGGTGCATACAAAATTTCCAAGTGAAGTAGAGCTGTCTTAACAGTTCTTAGCTTTTCAAAAGAGCACTGGGCATTTTTTTGCACACCTAATAAAATGTGTTGTGACCCCCCCCCTTTTTTTATTTTTTATATATGTGTGTGTGTGTTAAATTTAAGATCTTAAATTATAATTTAATTCTCTACCATAGGAAATATCTATTTTTCCAAAGATAGTCATAGAAGTTGGGATATCTATTTTTTTTTTTTTCTTGTCTATTCAGATATATTTATACATATTTATGACTATTTGAGGTTTTACAAGCCTCTCTCCATTTGAGAGGAGCATGATACAATGTGTTCATTATTGCTGCTTAAAATTTTTTATATTGACTCACACTTGGTATGCACAGTAGAATCAAGTTAACTACCATCTTGGTCACTAACCTGGTTCCTTAGTAAATAAATACATATTATATAAAGATTATTTGTGATGCTAACTTTTTGGGTCCACTGTCAATTAACAGTATTCTGGATAATTGCTCTCCAGTAGGATTATCCATACTTGCTGAAATGTTTTTGTTTTACAGTCCTAGTATCTGCACTCCAATTACTAACCATCTTTATACAGCTTCAGGTGACATTCGAATTCAGCATTGTTCTTTTAGACTGGTTGCCAGCCATGGCTATCCTAAATATAAAATCTATATCACTAAATTGTAATTCTTAGTTTGGAGACCTTCAATTCCAGGAATTTACTGACTCTTGTCCTTTTTTACTAAGGTCAACCCTGTATAAGACCCGCAAGGTAGAGAATTACATTAAGAGGCAGTTTATAAAGATAGGAGAGGAAGATAATGGTTAACCCTACACTTGAATAGGTTAATTTTGTAGGGGGCATCCTCTTGGAAGTTAATTCCAGTGGATTGTGGGAAATAACTGTTCCAGTGGAACTTCTTGCCAGTGGAACATGGCCAGAAAGTGGGTGGCTTACTACAATGTAAGTAGCATGGCAGCTCCTAGCCATAAAGGTAAGACCTGGCAGAACCAAGGAATATATTTCCTCTAAGCATTTTCCATGGAAGTTGCAAGGGAGCAGTTAGAGGTGATTTTTTTCTAAGCACAACTTAGATGTGGCTAAAGGCCAAAAGTATGGGGCACTACTCAGTTATGACTCAGCCAAGAGGTGTAGTGTTTTACTCTCTGGGAAGCAAGCCTGGTCCATGCTAATGGGAGGTAGGTGAGATTGTCGATGATGGTTAATTGAGAGTAGCTTAGTTTTACTAGCCATTATGACATCAAGGGGCCCAAAAATTCTTGGTAATGGCTAAAAGTATAGCTGATAAATAAAACATTTTAACAATTTTTATATAAAATCACCTGAAAATTTATAGCAACTTGCCCATTTTTCGCACACACAATCTTCATATGAAGATTGCTTCCATCTTAACAATTTTCAAGGAGGAACGTAATAAGAAAGAGGAGGATGGTTCATTTACATTATATTGATCAGCTGTCACCTGGTGTATACATGTTTCTGTGCAAAGCTTTTTTTTTTATTTTTTCCTTTTTTCTTCTGCTTCTGAGATTTAAGGAGTTAAAGACTTTGTCACTGTCATTTTTCAAATGTGTTGTGATCCAACTTGGAATATGTAACAATATCCCCAATCCCATTGACGGAAAAAAAAAAAAAACAGGCAATATTTTTCGAAGATTTTATTATACACTTATATTCAAATCAATTTATGTAGTAGTCAAATAGTCTTGAATTTTTATACATCTGTTTGTATAAAAGAAAAAATATCACTGGCGGTCATGAATAGAAATCTCTTCAAAGTTAATATTTAGAGTAGCTTTTCAAATGTTTATTTTTAGCTTTAAAAAAAATTGTTTTGGTGTAAACAGGCAGATGCTGAAAAGTTCTCAGCTTTAACTAAAGATTTCCCAGAAAGTTTTATTTGTTCAGATTTGGCTGAACAAAGAAATTTTCAGTACCCCCTTCATATTTTAGCTGTAACAATTCCCCCAAACCTTGTAAATCTAAATAAGCATGTTGTGGAAGAGTATGATATACTGTTGATCCTGAAATTAGACAACACTGCATTTAAAATTGAACTAAATTCAACAGCACTTCTCAGTTTCCATAAAAGATATATAATGTTGAGCTATATCTGCATGAATTACACATAAACAAATAACCAAAATATTAACATAAGACAAATTTTAATAGGTAGCATGGAAATATTATATAGGATATATAGCTGCTTCTTAAATATAAAAGATGAAAAGGCCATTAAAAATATACTTCATTAACTAGTTTATCAATATTTGGTGTGATGGGTGAATGGTCATTTATTTGTGAATGAAATGTTTGTATTGGAGCTTCCAGCACAAATTGCAAGCAGCATGACTTGCCATTTCAAAAATTTCTGGCTTAGTGAATTGTTATAGTGCTCTTTCTTTTTTTCTTATTGCAATTTTTGGCTGATTGCAACTAGAATAAAAACAAGGGGGATGAAATAGGCACAATACAGTGGATATCGGCTCGGAACGAGAAACTGGTGGAGCCGAGTTCGAATTCCAGCTGAATCCATTGTATTCACTTACGCGCAAATACCCTTGGGAAAGGTATTAATCCGTCTCTTCCTTCCAGTTAGGGGTTAAATAGCAGGACAGATTGGGTTCTATAGCCTTGGTCGGCAACCAGTCTACCGCAGAAAGCAATGGCAACCTACTGCGGGATAACTTTCTGCCCAGTCAGTCATGTCTCTTTCAAGACATGATCGCCCAAGCGTGTATCACGTAAGTCACCTAAACTGACTGACATCCATCTTTAACCAACTGTGACATATTTCTTCTGTTACTTTGTTTGCTTGTATTTTCCATAGCTTAAAGATTACAGCTATATCATGTTGGAATGCCAGCTCCTATATGATCAATGAAGTTAAGCAGTATCAAGCCTGGTCAGCAGCTAGATAGGTGACCATTTAGAAATACCAGGTGCTGTCATCTAGGATGTGTGGATAATGGTTTGGAATTGTTAATTGGAGAGTCAAGTTTCAATTCCTATTGGGTTTATAATATTCACTTATACACACATACTTTTGGGAAACGTATAAATGCACCTCTTCTCTCCTTAATATTTAATTAGTAAAACTTTTTATCAGTAAACTCTCCCAAAAAATTCTTGCTATCTAAAAAGTTCTTCCTTTTAAATAACCTGCAAAGAAAGTAAATCAATGAATAGTTCTATTTTCCTGTCAATCTTAGTTTTTCATTAAGCTATAATAATAGCATTCTAAATCACTGTTGAATGCTCAGTTCTCTGAAAACTGGTGCATGCCCCCCGCACCTCCCAGTAGATCCCTGTACAAACAAAACAATGGCTCTTACCATATTTGTCTATATTTCTGAGATGAGTTATTGTAATTATTTACACAATTTACATTGTTCAGATTGTTGTCCTCAACTTTGTTGGTGTATTCATGACATTTTGGCTGTTGTATGCTCTGGCCTTCCTCAAGGACATATGGCCCACTGGATAAAAGCAGTGGTTGACTTGACCCAGAGAGTTCTATTCTCAGTATCTGTAAAAACTGCACATTTGTTACTTCAAGTTTCTTCATCTATGAAGAGATTCTCCAGCATTCATTGTCATAGAGATTAGATATTGCATAGCAGTTCAGCAGTCTTTTTGTTCCTAATGAAGTTTATCAGACACTAAAATATTATGTTGACACAAAAATAATTAATCTGTTTTTACCCATCAACTTTAAAGTAGTATATATCAGCTTCAAATAAAAATTCTTCGAAATAAGAACCTTTAGAATCTATACCTGGTTACTAACAAACAAGTCTATTCTGCTACCATAGAAATCTGGAACTGATGAATTCTTCAAAGGCTTTTTTGGTTGTTGAAGACCATCTCTTGCAGGAAATTAAGATGCTTGAATAAGTGGTAGTCAGCCAGACAGGTCTGGTGGGTAAGCTGGGTGAAGTAGTTTCATAGTTCATTCAGTTTCTATGGAATCCTTTACAAGACATGTACTTGGATGTCAAAATGGAGAAGAATTGGTTCTTCTTTAATTAGATGTAAACATTGCAGATTTTGCATTTTTGATTTTCTAACAATGCTTCTGTGATTGTTTTGCTAAGATTCAAGAAGTTGTAGTAGCTGATTTCACTTACCAATCATTAAACTGTGACCTTCTTTTGGTTTAGGAAAAGGTCATGTTTCACCTCAATCTAGCTACTATGGAGAATGTTTTATAGAATCATTTTACTTATGTCACTATACACTCAAGGAATAGATCACCTTTGTTGTCCAAAATGTGTATGATGCAATAGGCTTGGTCACTGTCAGGCCAGGAATTTCTTTCATCAGAATCTATCTTGCACATTTGTAAAACTATTTGTCTGTGCATTGCATACTGATGCCATAACTTGCCGGATGCTCCTGCTATTCATCTTGGGGTTCTCAACAAAATCCGAAGAAGGAACTGATGTGTAATTGATCCCAGTTTAGCAGCTTGATTTTTGCCTTCTCACCAATGGGATGTAGTTCCTTTCTGTCTCTTCTATATTTTCATGGCTTTTGCTCTGATGAACTTCTTTTCCTGGTGCCCAACCACATGAATTTGCTAGTGCTACTAGATTGGCATCTAGGTTTCACCCTTTTGTTAAAATAGTCAAATGTAAGCACTACTTCTACTATATCAGTCTCTTTTCTTTCACAACCTACCTGTGGGACTCCATTCTGAATGCTTGCTTCCCTGATAGCTACAATCTCTAAAAGTTTAAATACAATGATTCCAATCTTTCTCTTACCCTTTCCTTAAAACTCTCTCTCTCTCATTATATTTGTTCAGCTGATGCTGTGCCCATTTAATCCCCCCCCCCAAAAAAAAAAAAATTTGGTGCAAATATTGAATGATTACTAGTAACATCTTGTTTTATATGGAGCTGCCTCAATGTTGCTCAATTGTTAGTTATCAATTGCAGAAAGATGTCTAGCCTCCCTATCTTCAAGGTTCTTCTCTCCATTGAATTTTTTAACCATGTTGATCTGTACATTTGTTGAAGGTGCTGAGATTAAATGCTTGACTTATATTTTGGGCAGCTTTACACCTAAGAATAAAATGCCCCCTCTCCCCCAATTCTTTGAATGCTTAAAATAACGTAAAAAAAACAAAACCATTTTTAATCAGAAATTCACACTTTAGAAATAGCATTTTTATGAGTATATGTAAGTTACTTCTCAAATAAAATAAACATCAGTTTAAAATAACACAAATCCACAATTATTGCACCAACCTAAGAATAGACAGGACAAGAGTTGCTTGTGACTCCTCCACTCTTATCCCTCTGCCCCTCTCCTATCCCTCTTATTGCTCCTTTACATTATTATTGCAACAGTATTAAATATTAGTCTACAAATCAAGAACTAACCTCCCTCTCTTCCTTATCTTCTTCCCTCCTTTTATATTATTGTACAACCTAATATTAAATATTAGTTGACAAAGCTGACCGTTCCTGCTTTTTTTTTTTTTTTTTTTTTTTTTTTTTTTTTTTTTTTTTTTTTTTTTGTAAAAATGATTGCTTCATGGCTTACATTGTTAATTTTCTTTTAATTGAAATATATTCTTGAATATCCTTATCCACTTAACCAAATCCTTCTGGCTTGTTTTTAGCATTTTAGCTTTGTACTGTGCAAACATCAGCAATTTCTACCTTAAGTTCATTTTAAGAGCATATGTGGTTGTGTATTTGTGAGGAAAATGTCTTGTATTGTCAATGATTGCTTTACAATTCACTGTTTATAGAGAAAGTAATATTGGCTGGATGATAATTGTATATTTGGCAGAAACAATTAAGTTTTTGTATGCAATATTATTTTACAATTAAGGACATTACTCATTTGATCAGATTGTTATGTTCAGAAATGATTTTAACAGATTAGCTTTTATGTTTCTGTAATCAATAAACTTCTTTATATTGTGATCTTTTTTTTTCCTTAGCATATTTTCCCTCCTATTTGATTTCATAAATGCTGGCAAAGCCTTTTAACTGTTTATACTATTCTGTTAATGTATATTTTTTTTCTGATGCAATCTCCGTTTAATGCATCATTAATTTAAAAAAAAAAACATCTTCACTATGAGATTTTTACTTTATTTTTTTTCTCTTTAAGTATGATCTTAAAATATTAAATACTGCTCAGAGATATCAAATCTGTTATTCCCCTTTTAAAGGATTCTTCCCAAAAAATTTATTTGTGCAATTTTTGTCCTTCCTGTCTGATAAAAAAAGTATTTCACTTCCTCTTTCTGTTAAGCTTTGAAATTATATGTATAGTCTTGAATAGCAGAAGGATGTTACTGATATGTCACCATTCTATCTTAAGTTCTGATGTGCTTATGTTATTTTTTCTCCTATCCTTTAATTGCATACTGCAGGGATATAAAAAAAAAGTTTAATTTACACAAAAATGAAAATAACTCTCATTTTAGCATATATACTTACCAAAATTACACAAATGTTTTGAAATACTGAAGAGTAGAATTATTTAGTAAAATCACCAATCTTTTGGACAGTCTCTTTAAGTTAATGAATTCTGCCATAGTCCTTACCTTTTTAGTTCATCTTTGGTCTTATAAGGAGTTGCAGTCTGGAGAGTTAGGCGGCCAGATGTAAAGGGTGATGTGGTTGCAGAAATTGCCTGATAGCCATGACAAGGTCCTCCTGCTTGTGTAGCATGGTGCAGTCCTGAATATTTAACTCTATATATTTGCCATGTAGCCATTGCAGAAATTTTTCTCATTGGAGAAAAACTTAAAGCATGTTCAGTTAGAGGGGATGCTAGACTTTTTTTCAAAGCTTCACAGCACTCTTTCCTCTTCATGGCTTTGGTTAAAATTGATTCTTTCTTGTCTTATTTGAGAAATACTGAATATCTTTATGCGCTCCTTGCCTGATAAGAAACTCTAGCACTGCTGTGTCCCTGGCTATGAAAATGACTTGGATCTCACCAACTTTTTAAAGAGTGCTTTTCTTATTAAAATCATCAGAATGAGTTTCCCAAGCTGCCATACCTTCATAATCACCATTAGATTCATCCAACTTTTTTTTCATCCTCTGTACAATCATCAGATTGACACCAAAACATTCTAAAATGTTTATATTGGAATCTCTGGTGTGAATGTCAAGCAGTACAGCATGCTGTTTCCAAATTTCTAGCCTAGTGATTTGTTCTTTCTCACAGACTGTGCCCAACTGAACCTAATGTACTGAGCAATCAACGAAATGGAAAAAAAGAAATTGCAACAATTTACCCGTCGTACTCTGTATATACTGTCAATACTTTATAAAAGTGGTTGTGTTTTAAGGATATACTAAATTGTTGAAATTGCTATGCAAATAGTAGTTTTACAAATTACATTTCCCTATCACTAGAAATAAAAGCTGCAAGATAATTTTATATTCTATTATTTTAGGAAAATTTATTAAAAAAAAAAAAGTGGAACTTTGTGATACATTTGTCCTCTAGGACTTCATCAAACTGAAAGGATGTTTACAAATGTGAATTAAGGGAATATTGAAATGTGATTTTTTTTTTTTTTTTTTTTTTTTTTTTTTGACAAAAACAAATGTAAAGACAGTGTTAATAACAGTAAAGAGAAAAACAAAGCAACCTTTAAGAGCAAAAATATTAGAATGCCGTCACAAAACTTCAGTCAGCATGCCCAAAATAATGCTGCTCAGCTGACAAGTTTCTACATTAATATATATATATATAGCTTGATGAAACTTGAATTGCAATTAGGCTATATTTTTCTTATAGCTTAATTTTTACATAATTTTTATATTGAGCACAATTTTATCTAATTTTGCAAAACATACTGCTCAAAAAATCCATGCTGCATTGTTTGTATGCCCCCCTACAAATTCCCTGAACATTTGGGTAGCAACTCTTATCCATATATGACAATGCCCAATGACTTCTCACTAAATTTCTCCCTGACAAGCCATTCTCCCTCTTAGTATGTACCCTGCCAAGCCCTCTTAGTATGTACCCTGCCAAGAAAGGAGACAGTCTTATGAAAAATTACTTCTACCCATCTGAAGGTATTAACCATTATAAATCACAGGAATTATTAAATATTGGTGAAGGTGCCAGGTTCATGTTCTGAATTCAACCTGCAGTGTTAATATAATGAATGAAGTTTCTACATAAATCTTGTCTACCTTTTGTGCTTGATAGCTTATACTTTTAGCTAACAATCACCCCATCAAAAGTAACAATGTTGTTACAATTATTGCTTTGGCAGTAGATATGGGAGAGTGGTTTGTACTAGTATGTACTTCTCTATCAAAACATTTTTGCATGCCAGAAACAAGCATTTCTTGTCAAGACCTGTTGATGACACAGTGTAAAGGCATTCCTTTCTGAAGGGCATTAGAAGCTCAGTGACCTCGGTCAAAACTCACTTGATTTACTGATTCCTTTTTCGTTATTGTTGCACTATTTTCACCTCCAGCACATTGCAGACGTAACTTTTTTTTTTTTCTTTTTTTTTTTTTTTTTTTTTTTTTTTTTTTTTTTTTTTTTTTTTTTTTCAAACATTGTGTGATACACCATAAATTGCTAACAAAGGCTAAATAGTTTCTAATCTGCCTGTTAGTTAAGAATTTGTAACTACATACTAGCACAATTATTGACTGTTTTCAAACAGTTTGTGTTGTTAATTTTTACTTAGAAGACTTGGATTAACTCATGGTTTAATTTTCAGGCACTTCCCAACAGTTATATATGTGAGAATCATTTCCATGGCACCATATTATCGTCACCACCTTGAATGCTTTGGGCGATCATGTCTCAAGAGACATGACTGACTGGGCAGAAGATTATCCCACAGTAGGTTACTATTGCTTTCCGATATCAATACACCACAACGCACATCCGTAAGTAGAGTAACCTATACCCCACCTAAAGAATATTTGCCAAAAGCCTGAAGAAACATTTAAAACAGTGGAAGACCTGCCAAATTTCATGCAAAGACCGATGCAGCTATGTTGCTCAAATTTGTTAGTAATCCTAAAATTTTGCAATCAGATGCCATGTTGAAAAAATCTTACATAACTGAACATGGGTAAAAAGTATGTAGTCTATTAATAGACTAAATGAGTTAGGTACCAATGGGAATTAGTTTCATACAAATATTTGAACAATATGATCAAAGTATCTAGAGTCTCAAAACTAAAAAATTATGAATGATTGGAGTGAATTCTCTTTAAGTTAAAATAAAAATTTTTTGAATGCTTATATTATATAAAGATCTTGACATTTTTTTTTCTCTTATACGTGTGTGTATGTGTATATATATATATATATATATGTCTCAGATGATTTTATTTTTAATCTTTTTGTGCGTACATTTAAGTTTCATGGTGATAGAACAGATTTTAAATGCATGATGGTTAGTCCTATCACTGAAATTTTGTTACTCAAATACTTGTTACGCTGTTACCTACCAAAAAAAAATAACTTTTCATAATTTTTGAGGATATTGAATATAATTACAAAAAAAAAAACTTAAGTGGAAATATTTCAGTTGAATAATATATGTGCATGCATATTGCCATATATCATCTCTAGCATTCAGTGATGGTTGACAGAATATATTAGACATTTTGGCAAATCACTCTCCCATAAATAACACTATGCTATAGCAATAGTAAGTTGTCACATCCTGTCTTAGTGTCTTATCTCTCCTGATTTATTACCTGGAGATTAATTTACCCTTGCTTAGCCTTCTTTGAACTATTAAGAGCAATTCACAAGAACTTGATAAACAGGCTTGTCAGTGAACTCTTGACATATTGTCTTGACTTTTGTGAGTAGTACAAAAAAGTTCTCTGCCTGACTAAGAAACTATTTTGAAATAAACAAGTATTGTCTGGTCACTTGATTAGGTTTTGGCAAGTGGATTGGGATGAGATCTTTTCAGCACCTTTACACAAATGAAATAATATAACTAGCTGTTCTCTGGTTGGTAACTTCATATTTGGGTAGTGAATAGGGAGAAATGGACAACTCATTCTAAATCATTTGATAATTTCCAAAAGTTTACTATCACTTGCTTTTTGTGCCAAAGTTCTGGGCATTTGAAAAGTGAACCCGAGTGCAAATGCTTGCATAAATCTTTATTTTCCTCTGTCCAAATTCTGTTGCTGTGTCATGACCTTTGATTACATCTATATTGCTGAATGGGTCTCCATGATATAAACATGAGGATCTGTAACAAATAAGTGCCAAACATTATATTGGATGAGGTTGCTTTTAGTCAACAGGTTTTTTTCTTTTTATAATCATTTCATCCCAAGCAAGGTAGGACTGCCACTGGTGCACAGGGCATTTACAGCGTGCGTGCGTGAATAAGGTATAGAGAATGTCGAAAGAATAAAAGTAGAATGAGAATCAAGAAGGTAGATGACAATTGATTTTGCATTCTGGTTTTCTCTTTTTCCAATCTTTTTTTTTTTCAATTGGAGATAGACTAAACTATCGCCCGGTTCACACTCTACCCATGTCTATTGAACAGGTGAAGAGGCTCATCCCTTGTTTTCTCTTTTCCAATCTTTTCACTCTTATGTAGCCCCCTGCACATCAGTGGTGTTACTGCCTTGCTCAGAGTGATATGATTTTTAAAAAAAAAAAAAAAAACTTTTGGAGATTGTAGCTATCAGGGAGTTCCTCAAACAGGAAAAGTGAGAAAAAGGAGCTGCAAAATTGTAAAGGTGTTATTCAAGAATTGTGACAAAAGTGTAAGAAATTTCCAAAGAAATTTCAACTTGTGGGGGGAATTTTGTATGTATATTATGTGAAGAATCACAATTGAAAAAGATGAAAAATATACTTGTGAGAAGAGAAACATTGTAGGATTTGCTGTTAGAAAGTGGGTGTGTTGATGGCTGAAAAAGAGGCGCCACATAGCTGGATGAAACTAAGATTCTGACCAGCCAGAGGAAGGAATATCTGCTGGTGATGGAAAGGTCCTATTTTTGCTAATATGTTCAGGAACTAAAAAGAGGGTTTATCTGTGCCTTTTTTATAGTCTTAGATGTCACTTAGAGGATGTTTGGACAAAAATGTCAATAAGAACCACAGTTGTATTAATTCTTATGGTTGCTTGGTTATTGGTAAATAGTCAGAATTGATAGAAGTACACAAATAAGTCTCTTGAAATAAAATTTTGTGAAACCATTGTCATGTGCCTTTCTTTTTTGCTCTTTCCAGTTTACCTTGAGCAATTTACCACTAAGATGCAAGGGGTCTTCTGAGAATTTAAAAAAAAAAAAAAATACTTTAGAAGGAACTAGATACCCAATCCTAAACAGAACAAGGGATAAACCTCTACTCCTGTTCAAAAGACCAGGAAAGGATGTGAACCCAACAAGAGGCAAATATGCTGATATTTCCAAAAAATGGATTTTGAACTGTTAAAAGAAAAATGTATTTCTGTAAGTCAGTTAAGTGCCATACATGATATGCACTTTGGATGATAATGTCTCGAAAGAGACATGACTGACTGGGCAGAAGATTCTCACAGCAGGTTACCATTGCTTTCTGCGGTAGACTGGTTGCCAGCCAATCTGTCCTATTATTTAACCCATAACTGGAGGGAAGATATGGATTAATACCTTGCCAAGCGTATTTGCGCGTAAGTGAATGCAAGGAGTTCAACTGGGATTTGAACTTGGCTCCCCGATTTCTCATTCAGTCAATATCCACTTCTGTAAGAAGCAACTGTACTAAATCTTGACTTTACTATTTATGTTAGTGTAGCTTAAGCAACTAAAAAGCTTAGTGATGTCTTAAACATCTCCATACATGTTTAATAGGGTTTCTGGCAAATACATTAATGGAATATTTCATGCCATCTATGCACAAATGGTTAGTGTTATCTTGCTAGAACGATCACCACCAAGAAACCTACAAAAGATTAAGGGATGTAAATGGACAACAATGTCTGTATATGTTTTGGCTGTTAATAGATTTAACTTTCACTAATGATTCTTTTAAACTTTCAGCAGGATGTACCATTTGGAAACCTTCACCAGTTTGCACAACATCCTGCTAATAGAATAGGTTTCCTCTTCACATAGTTGTGCAGGTAATATAATGGCTTGGAATGAGAAATCTGAGAGTTCAAATTTCTGTCAGGTTCATTACATATGCTTAAATACCCTTGGGGAAATTATAAATCCATCCCTCACTCCAACTATGACTGAAAAATCCAAAAAAATGTTTCTGCTTTAAATGGCCCACATATAGTGGGTTAAGCTGTAAAAACTGTCTATAAAAACAAAAAACTCTTCCACACAAATCTACTGTATGCCCAAAAGGATTTGAAAAGTTTTCCACAATCCTAAGGTAATGTGTGACACTGGAGTAATATAGTGGCTCAGACTGAGGAATCTGAGCCACATTTGAATTTCAGTGGAGTTCATTACTTGTAAATACTCTTGGGAAAGGTATAACTACGCACTAAGCTTTGGTAAATAGCAAGACATGGTTTCTGCTAGCCTTGGTTGGTGGCCACTCTTGGTAAAAGAAAACTCTAAATTCAAACTGACCTGGTTAAGTTGAGCTCCTTCATGCTATCTTGCCCATAAAACATCACTGCTATTCAGGCTGCAGTACATGTGATACCCTCTGATCTTAATGGATTACAGTAGTTGCGATCATGAAGTGGCCCTGATATGTTGCAATAAATAACCAAGGAAGTGGTGTTAATAAAGTTGGTTGAGATTTATTAAACTCCATGGAATTTAATTTACAATAATTTGAAATAAGCAGCACCAGTATTGAATTGCGATGTAATTTGATGCAGTGTTCTTCATTAGGTGATATGATCCTTATCACTTGTGGTTGAGCATGTTTTTCATGTACTGCTTGTCTGTCAAGAATCCATATCCTTGCTATTATTCTCTGAAATAAAAATAAAAAAAAATAAAAAAAAATGTTCAAACTACATCAGTTGCCAGCTTGCAATTTTTTTTTTTTTCCTGGTCTCAGTCAGTCAGTTAAGTGCCATACGTGATACACGCTTGGGCGATCATGTCTCGAAAGAGACATGACTGACTGGGCAGAAGATTATCCCGCACTAGTTTGCCATTGCTTTCTGCGGTAAACTGGTTGCCGACCAAGACTTTAGAACCCAATCTGTCCTGCTATTTAACCCATAACTGGAAGGAAGAGACGGATTAATACCTTTCCCAAGGGCATTTGTGCGTAAGTGAATACAATGGATTCAACTGGAATTCAAACTCGGCTTCCCGGTTTCTCGTTCCTAGCCGATATCCAATGTACCACAACGCACATCCTCCTGGTCTCAGTAACTATTCTATAACCAGTGTGAATTCCTATCTACATCCCATGCCTGCCACAGCTGCACTACCACTTTTCCTATTATTATTCAAATGGGATTGAGCTAGAAGCCATTTTGGGCACTGATGTCCAAAATTTTTTAGTATTTGGTTTTCATGTTCTTTATGCTTAAAATGTTTGATCCTTTTGTTTAAGCAAGACACTAACATCCGAGAGGTTTTAGTTTTATGAATTTGGTTTTAGATGCTTATTGGTTATTGTAATCTGTAGCAACAAAATACTTTTTTTTTTTAAGTCTCTGAAAGGTCACGTTTGTTAATCTCAAGATATATATATTGTCAGTTTCAAAGTTCTGTTCTGAATTTCATTTTTTATCTTAGTATTTTATTTGATTGTGTCCTACTATTAAGCTAATACTTAGATTTAGGAATATTAATTCTTTAAATGCATGCATTTTATCTGTCCTGTTTTTGAATGTAATACACAAAATGAATTTCTGTACTCTGATATTGCAGGATAGTTTAAAATTTTTATCCAAAAATATCCGTTCTGAGACTAAAAAGATCTGTTCTTTTTATTACATATGTGATGTTTTTGTTTCTCTTTTTGTTGCTGTTTAGCTCGGTTTAAATGCATATGCCCCATCAGCTTTCATAGAAGTCAGTGATTTTACAATTAAATTTGGTCATATATAATAAGTTAACACTTTTTTTTTTTTTTAAACAGGAGTAGAGGTTTATCCCTTGCTTCCTTTTTAGGGTTGGCTTTCCAATTCTTTCTAAAGTTTCCTTCCATTTTTTTTTGTGTGTGTGTAAGCAATTTCTAATATACCTGAATTTTTATTTTATGTAAACGCCTTCATATGCCATGACTTTCATCAGCTTTTTTTCCCTAGTTCCTTGGCTCTAGAAAGAATAAAATTCCTTTGAGCTTTTCTAGGATTTTGATAAAAAATTTGTGGCCTTTTCACATCATGATGAATCCTAGTTTAGTAAACCTTTTTGAAGGTACTTTAAATTCTAAATATTGTTGAGAAAACAGTTTTCATGTCCTTTTTAGTGATGACATGCAAGTAACGCATGTTAATATTCTATCCTGCTTACATTTGCAATACCAGTTCCTTCAAAGATTTTCTTGCTGATCTGTTCACTTTCCTTGCTTAACTTTATTTTCCTTAAATATCATTCTGTGACTTAAAGTTGGCTGCTTTGCTCAGCAGTTATATAGTTGTCATCAACATACAAGCCTGTTTCGCAGTATCACAGCTCATCAATGTTGCTAGACACATCCACTTGCTTCTGGCTAGGATCGAAACTCACTGCCTCCTAAGCCATGGGCACATGGAATCAGAAGGGAAATTAACATATTGTATATAAGCAGCGTATACACATGCCAGTCACTGAAAGAACTCTTCATTTCTGAAGAGTAATGCGTATATCACAGAAGTAGAAACTGTTTTTGTGTGTGTGTGTGTGTGTGTGTAAGATCATTTTCTACAACTTCCAATCTTAACATTTTTAAAATCTCAGTTCCTTAGGTTATATTTTTCTTATCACGTAAAGCAATTTATGTATATCTAATATTTAAAATAAATATCAATAACTTTACTATTATTAATTTAGAATATAAAACAACCCTTGTGTTGTTTAATATCACACTGCCAAATAAATTAGATTTTTATTCAAAATATTTTACATAAGATAAAATTCATAGTATATTTATGACAAATATATATCATGAAAATTTTACCAGCCTCAATTAAAACCAATTTTATTGCATAGTTGTATAAAGTTATGAGACACAGTCTGTTGTGTTATTTATTTCAGTTGGGGGTGGGGTGAATGGATTCTTACTGTTCCCAAGGGTATTTGTACATAAGTCAATGTACTTAACTAGGATTTCAATTTAATTCTCAAATTCCTGAATCCAACTTTGACTCTACTATTCCTTAACTTATATCCTCATCATGAATGAATATTGAAATGTTTTCTCTCAAATTCAGGTATTAAAAAAAAAAAATGAAGCAATTATTTAACCAACTTCATTAATTCTTGTGCAGAAATTAAACAACTTGAATATTGATTCAAATTGTGAAATCATGTAACTTAACCACAGGTTTATACTCGGGTTCAGTAGAGGGGGGGAAAAAAAAATGAAAACGAAAATGGTACTACTGTATAACTCTCACATGTTAAACCTACCATTAATAGTCAGAATCTTTAAACTTGTATGTAAATTCTTTAACAGATGGTTGTGAATATGTTGAGGATTAACTGCCAATTCTTTTAGTTTATCATGCCATATGTAACTTCAATACTGCTTCTATGGGGATTTATTCTCATGACGTAAGAGTCTTCGTTATGGTGGGAGGATATGCAGCTGTGGATTTTTGAGATTTTATTTCCTTTCTTGCTTACAATTATTATTCAGTGAACTTTTAAGTGCAGGCTCTTCATTTTAGGTACAGTTTAGAAATTATGAAATTAATTTGTACCCAGTTGCTGCTAATAAATCTTCTAGATAACTAAGAATTTAATAATTAGTGTATTTATTCATGTACTTGTTTTCATGCAAATGTGGGTACGGACATACACACTGTCTGTTGGGGCTTTTTAATATTACGAGTTTTCATGATATCAGCTGAAGTCACATGGCATATAGAAGTGAACTAGGAATCAAGTGACAGCTAAATTCCCTCTGTACTGGCATTCTTTCTTTGTGTTACTATTCTTGCAAATGAATCTGAGATATCTCCATTCCAAATCCCACTTTTCCTTTTTTTTTTTTTTTTGCTTAGACATTTTTGGGCAATCATGTCCTGCTGTTTAACTTGTTGTTGGAGAGAGAAAATCTAGAGATTAACATCTTTCCCAAGGGTATTTGAATGTTAGTGAATGCAATGAACTAGAACTTGAACTCTTCTCTCAATTTCTAGTTCCAAGCCAATTTACCATACCTTAAAAATATCCTTGTTGAGACAAGTGTTTAAATATCTTTTATATATGTCTTCATGTTCACTTTAATAAGAATGTTACAAGCAATTCACATGGTGTGATATATAAATTGACATCTAAATTATACAAGAAATAACATTGAAATCTCATTTTAAGATATTTCTGTACAATTTTGGTAAATATATCTTGCAAAAGAGCAAATTTATTCAATAAAATTGCCATTGGCTTCAACCACAGACAATTTTGGAATCTCCTGCAATTCTTCTGGACAGTATCCTTGTTCAAGTTGTTGAATGCTGCCATAGTTCTCGTCTTCAGTTAATCTTTGGTATTACAAGGAGCTTTGTTGGTCTCTAGCTCAACTGTGCCTCATATATCAAGAGTTGCAGTATGGGGGAGTTAGGTGGCCAGATTTATGGTCATAGAAATAGTCTGACAGCCATGGCTGGGTCTTCCAGCATCCACCTTCTTGACTCAGGGTAGCACTACCTCCTCAAGACACTTAACAGATCTAATAGATCTCATGTTAAATCTGAGGCCTTGTGGGAAGATGGAGTGCTTCTCTTTGCATTCAATTACCATATAAATACATCTAGTAGAAACAATCTGTAATGTTTAAGATTCCAAATGAAACAAAAAGCAATCTTTGGCAAACGCAGTAAAAACTGTGTTCCCTTTTTAGATTGGATGATTTTTTTTTATAGTAACAATCATTGATACTGCTTATAAAAACATCTGTGTACTTGGTGAATAATAGGCATCTCCTCTACCATATTAACTACAAAAAATGTTTTCAAGTTCTTGAAGCATGTATTATCTAAGAACCCAAAGAAGACCAAATCAAGTTTTTTCAACAACTGATTCAGCTTTTTAACATTAAACCTGCTCTGTAAATATCAGTTCTCATTGTTCAACCTGATCCATGTATCAGTCAGTTAAGTGCCATACGTGATACACGCTTGGGCGATCATGTCTCGAAAGAGACATGACTGACTGGGCAGAAGATTATCCCGCAGTAGGTTGCCATTGCTTTCTGCGGTAGACTGGTTGCTGACTAAGGCTATAGAACCCAGTCTGTCCTGCTATTTAACCCATAACTGGAAGGAAGAGACGGATTAATACCTTTCCCAAGGGTATTTGTGCGTAAGTGAATACAATGGATTCAACTGGAATTCGAACTCTGCTCCCCGGTTTCTCATTCCGAGCTGATATCCACTGTACCAATGCATACTTTGCCATAATATGACGTTATTACAAATAATGCAGGAAGTCACACAAAGAGTGAGACTTCAGGAGCAGATTTAACTGTTGGATGCTAAAGGTTAATGTATTCTGCCTAGTGATGAATTTAGCATTTAATATTAAAATGTATTTTATAAACTCATGCTAACATTTAAAGATAAAAGCTGTATTCTGTTTTTTTGTCTGTGGTCATGAACATGTTAGGTCTTGATGTGTTAGACAAGAATCTCATGGAGTTTTTAAAGGGAAAATTAAAATTTTAAAGGCATTACTTGTTGGGCTTTTAATTGCACATTAATGAAGGAGATATGTGAAGGTGTACATGATGTCCATAAGTTATTTATACAGAATGCACATTGCACTTTTTCTTACAAAATGTTATTTTCATTAAAAGTTAGGGATAAGGAATCAATAATCCTTTTTAACATTTATTTTTAAGACATTTTAGGTTGTTCATTCACAAAGTCAGATTAAAAGTAAATTCATTAATTATTTAAAAATTTTTATTTCTGACATAAAATCAAGCAGATATGAGCTAACAAGAAAATCTGAACATGTTGCTGGGGTGTGATGTTCTCCATGGCTGAGTGGTTGAAAGCACACCAAATCAGATTATGGTTTGTTTTTTTTTTCCTACAAAGAGATGCAAGTTTGAAACTTTGCTGAAGATCACCAGTCTTCTTGAGTGTATAATACACACTATTCTTGTATTATTTAAAACTGGACACGTTTTAACATTACCATCTGGTTATCTGTTGTTTGACTGATAATATCAGTTGATTGTGATGAAATTATATCCCTGTGATATTATTAATTCCTGTTGAATTGGTGCTTCACTATCTGATCCTAGGATTGAACTCCTAACCACTAGATAACATATGTATAACCAACTCCTATATTCAATACATCACCATCCTGAAGAAAGTGATGTGCTTTTTTAAACTTTATATTTAATGTTAGATGGTCACTTGTATGTTCGAAATAATACAAGAATATGGACTATTACTCATTCAGAATTGGCATGACTGAAATAACACTTTGGCTAAGTGACAAACTTCTCCACACACTATATATATATATATATATATATATAATGATTATCTTGCATTTCAGAGATAACCCATATGTTGATCCTCAAAGAAAGGCTCAGTTTGATAGCAATTAATTTAATATAGTTTGCCAGCCAATATAATGAGGTGTACAATAAATGAGCTATCAGAAATTTACTGTCTAATCAATTTGAAAACAACAAATTCTTACTTGATATGATTTTTAAAAAAAAGTTACTTTGTATAAAAATTAGATTTTAAATTTCTATGGAGTTTAATATTAATCAACTGAAGTACTAAAAAAAAAAAAAAATCAATCCCACAGATATATTCACTTTCTACCACTTGTGAACTTAGCCTGACATCAGTAACTAGCAGTTGGTGCATGAACTGCACCACCAGTGATTGACAAGGATGACATCACAACCACTATATGTACAATGTAAACTTTAAGCAGCTTTTGGATATTTTAATCCCACACATTTCATATGACTATAGTGATTTACTAAGCATAGCAAAAGTGGCATAAGGCTAAAAGTATAGGCCACCTGGTGACAATTGAACTCCTTATTCAGTCATAATTTATCTAGTGAGACAAAACTTGCTAATCATTATACCACATCAATGCCTGTTTCTTATTACTATATTATATTTAGAGGGTACATGTGTTTGAGTAAACATAACTGGGTTGTTATTGTTAAAATTAAATACCTAATAGTGTACAGATTGAAAGTCTTAGTCAAGAAAATGTACCTCTTGACAAGTTAAACCTGTATTCTCTTTAACCTGGGGAAACAAACTTCAAACCAGATGTGATTTACCACTAAGTGACAAACCCATTACCACAAAATGTAATGTCAAATTAAAAAATTAATCTCTTAAATTTCATACCTGAGATATAAACAAAGCAGGTATAGACATCAAAATGTTCAAGTGAGACATGTGCATTTGAGCCTTGGATGTGAGTCATGGTGTAATGGATATTGGCTTGGATTGAGAAATTGGAAAGCCAAGATCAAATTCCAGTCATGTTTGTTACATTCACATATGCACAAATACCCTTTGGAAAAATATAAATCCATTTTTTTCTCCCTACCCTACCCAAGGCTATAGGTTGAATAGAAAAACAAACTTGGGTTCTATATCTTTTGTTGGGAGTCATACTGCCTCCTCAGTCCTGAATGAAGTCATGATTGCCTAAGTGTTTATCTTGTATGGTACTTAACTGAATTGAGCCTTGAGTATATCTGAAACATGTAGAGAAATCAGTATTTGGTAAGATATCTGTACAACTTTTCCTAAATACAGAACAATGTAATATGATTCCAGTACTTTATAGAACCCACATGTTCGTTAAATGCTTTCATTCAGATGAATGAAGCCACAAAACATTAGAAAGTAACCAATTTTTACCACCAAAATTTATTCTTTCCTAAGTATGTATGAATTTTCATTATTTATTCAAATCTGTCAAACTTACTGATTATCTTTAAAAAAAATATCCTTGTTCTTTGATGGTAGGAATGAACAAGTAATCTTGGTTTGTCTATTCCCCCCCCCACACACACACAGTGCTGAAGTCTTCAAGCCAGTCAGTTATGATACATGCTTGGATAATCATGTCCATTTTTAGATCATACTGACTGGGCAGAAGACTTTCCCACAGTAGATGGCCATTACTTTCTGCAGTTGACTGGTTGCCAACTAAGGCTATAGGACCTAATCTGTGATTTAACCCATAGCTGGAAAGAGTATTTGTACATAGGTAAAAGCAACAAATTCAAATGTAATTTGAACTTGGCTCTCTGATTTCTCTTTCTGAGCTGATATCCACTGTACCATGACAAAATCTGATCTTAGATGCTTGAAAAGGAGGTTCTTGGTTAGGTTGAGAACTTAAGTATCCACTCCCTCTCTAATATATATATATATATATATAAGTTGGATTCCACCATATTTTAGAAAGTGTTCAATATCTAGTCTGCATAGCAGTATTTGTATGTGCATGTATGTCTGTTTCTGTCTGTATGCATGCTTATGTCTATATATGCATTTAAGGAATAGTCCCTATATTAGATAGTAATGTTTTTTCACATTATGATGGCATTTAAAAATGAAGTTGCATTTTGTGAACTTTAACATTAGTAGGAAATAAATGTCAGTTTTATTAGATTATTTACATAAAGATTTTGATGGATTTTTCCAACTTTCCAAACCTTGCACAAAAAATAAACTAATTTTAATGTAAAATTTGAAAAATCTTTGTCAATTTTCTATATTTTAAAACCAACACCAGGATATTTTTTTAACTGGTCAAATTTTGCTGCAACATTATTTAAAAAGGAAATTATTTGATAGCATATAAGTTTTATGTGAAGTTGAAGTATCTATTAGGTTAATGTTTACTTAAATGTTAAAAATTACAAATATAATTTTGATAGAATAAAAATAAACCAATGCAATTAACCACCATAGAAACATTACTGCCTACCATCAGAATGGTTGATGCCGGTCTTCTAGAGAGCAACACATCTTGGCCTCACTCTCTCTCAAATGGAATGACTACATTGAATTTATAACTGCATCTGCTGCTAGGATGATTGGGTATCTGTGTTTTGTTTTTGTTTTTTTTGTTTTGTTTTTTTTTTTTCTTGGCAGAATACATGTTGCACATGTATAAATCTACCACTTGTCCATGCATTGAATACTGTTGCCATATCTGGTCGGGTGCTCTGTTATACATCTTGAGGTTCTCAACAAAATCCAAAGAAGGATCAGCAATGTAATATATCCTAATATGGCAGCCAGCTGTCAGTCACTTTCTTACCAATGTAATGTCTTCTCTCTCTCTCTCTCTCTCTCTCTTCTACAAGTATCTTCATGGCAACTGCTTTGACAACATGTATTCACACTTGCTACAAGATTGGTATCAAAGTCCCATCCTTTTACCATCAAAACAGTTAAATGTAACCTTTTTTTTTTTTTTTTTTTTTTTTTTTTACTACTCATTTCTAGAACTTGCTTCTATTTGTTTACTTGCCTGGTAGCTACAATCTCCAAGAGCTTAAATGCAATGTCAATAGCCATCTGTCTGCTTGAATCATCTATCTCTTTCTTTGACATCGCCTGCAACTTGTATTTTCTCTCACTGTAACTCTTTGCACACCAGTAGCAGTCCTAACTTGCTTTAGGTGAAATACATATTTCATCTGTAAATTCAGATCACATTTAGGAAAGAGCTTTTTCAACATGTTGGTTTAAGGCATGCATGATCAATCATAGAATGGAGAAAAGTTCTTGTACTGGAAGCAAGGGTTAGTAAAAGTAGTTAAGAATGTTGGTTAGGAAAGGGTCAAGCAGAAGAGAAAATAGTAATAATTCTAATCTTTGTAAGAGGCAAAACATGAATAAGTGGAAGCAGGGGATAATTAATGAAATTTAAATTTATTATGGTGACAATACTTGCTAATTAATTCATTATGTTTAAGTACATTCTGATATTGAAATTTTAAAATACTTTTCTGCTAAACGTAGATTACATTTTTATCATCTAGACTATTAGGAGTACATGCCGAGCCTATTAATTTCCATTTTCTGTGGGTTTAGGCTTGCTTCCTTTTAATTTCAAGTATTTTCAGGAGAGGGCTGTCTGAGACCCTAAATTAGGGTTAGTAAAAGAGTGCACATATATATTGTAGGTCATAATCATTGTGATTTTTGCTGATGCCTGCAGATGTGCTACATCAGAACTACAATTGGTTTTGAATTCAGTTCAGCTAACCATTACTAAAGAGACAAATCTCTTCTCTTAAGCCATACATGGGTAGAAGAGATGGATTCAGACCTTTACTCAAGGGTATTTGCATGAAGGTGAATATAACAAACATATCTTTTTTTCAAGCTATTAACCATTACAACACCTGCTTATCCTAATACTGTAATATTAAATGAAAATGGAGAATTTGTTAAATGCAGTAAATAATTTTTTCCTGCTTCTGTAATATCCTACTTGTATATTTTTGTCTGTAATCTTTTAATACTGACAAATGGTGTTAAATAGAGATATATATCTCATCTCATTTGTAATATTACAGTAAAAAGGTTCAGGCTTATATATAAAGGGAGAGGTTATCAGCCTGACAAAGCTCTTCTAAGCAAATTCAAAATGTTTTGGTCATTTTGTTACATTTTGAAAGTGTGAAGGAGCAAGAACTTTCCAGTATTTCCTTTTTAAAATTTTGCCTTGATTCAAGTATCCGGAAAAGTGGCATATCCTCCAAAACGAAGCTATTTATTAGCCATCACAATCGTTCCTCCCAACCATTAACATGGATTAACTCTTACATCAGACCTCAAGTGGAATAACTATATAGAATCCATAGCTAAATCCACTGCTAAGGTCTGTTCTCTGTGCAGGGCCTGGAAGTTTTTCCCATCTGAAACAATCCTGTACTTATACAAATTTATCTTCCTGTGCATTGAATATTGCTACCATATCTGGATGGGTGCTCCTGCTATCCACCTAGGTATCCTTGACAAAATCCAACAGATTCTGCAATGTGATCGATCTTGACTTGGCAGCTAGGATACACTGCTTTCTGACCAAAGCAGTGTGGCTTCTCTCTCTCTCTCTCTCTCTCTCTCTCTCTCTCTCTCTCTCTCTCTCTCTCTCTCTCTCTCTCTCTCTCTCTCTCTCTCTCTTACAAATACTTTCACGGCTTCTGCTCTGATGAACTAAGCTCACTGGTACTCTCTATATATAAATTCCCTCAAGCCACAAGATTAGCAACTAGGTCCCACCCTTTTATTGTAAATGCAAGTTCTACTCCAGCAGCTTTTCTCACATTTCCCGCCTGTGGAATTCCCTTCAGCTTATTTGCTTTCCCAACAGCTACAATCTTCAAAAATTCAAATGTAAAGTCTATAGTCATTTCCTGTCTCACTAACTTACTTCTTTTTTTTTTTCTCTCTCTCTCTCTCTCACCCCCCCCCCCCCCGTAACCTGTCACTCTTATAACATTCCTATGTAACTCCCTGCACAACAGTGGCAGTAAAATTGGGGCCACATGACTACATACAAAAAAACTGTTCTTCAGCATGAGCAGCACTTTTGCCTGGTGCATTGTATGTATACTATACTACTTTTTGACAGAAGTGCTGTCCTACTTATAAATTACCTTTATCACTTTTGCCAGGCCTTGTATATAATTTTGGAACAAAAGTTTATTTATATATATATCTATATATATATATATATATATATATATAGTCTTACTAATTAAACCCCTTTGCTTTAGTGGACAAGGGGTATACTTATACCTTTCCCAAGTGTAATTGCACAGAAGTGAATATAACTAAACAATTTTGGATTGGAACTCTGCTTTCTAATTAACAATTCCAGACCATTATCTATTGCATCACATCCAAGCTTACAGCCTATAGTGTTCCCCAGCAGTCTATGTATGGGGAACCAGTGCTTTGATGTGACATAGCCTTAAGCCAACACACATATAAAAAAAGATAAAGCTTATGCTCTAATTATATAAAATTAATTGCAACTGCATTAAAGGCTGATATATTCTTGATTAATCTTCAAAGATATTGAAGTCCTCAACTTTACCCCAAAATAAAATATTCTCTCCATTTCTGATCTGATAATCTTTAGTTATGGTAATGATAGCAAGCTGAGAATTTTTTTATAAGCTTTCCATTTTTGGCATTTTGTCTAAAATAAGAAATGCTTGTAAATCTGAATTATTTTAAAGTATGAAGATTAATTTGTGCATTCTATTGATTCTGTAGTCCCCCCCGCATGTGACGACTTTATACGGTAGGTAGACTCGGATCACTTTGTAGTCCTGAATATTGAACATCTCTTGACCTCTGCAAATCAGTTTTTACTCTTGTCAAGAACTTGAACATTCTATGACTCAGGCATGCTCTAAAAAGAAGGGATAGAGGTGGGGAGAAAAACAGAAACTAGTAGGTTCTTTAATGCCTAAGCATTATCTGCAATAACTTCTTCACAACATTTGCTAAGCTAGTTTACATTCTTTTTCTTTTATACTTGGCTCTTCCTATAAGTCTTAATCTGTTAGGAATGCTTTAATGACAGTTGTAGAGTGAAAAAATGGCATGGGGTGGTATGAAGATAGGAGACATTCTAAATGCATGTATGGCTTACCACCCAATCTTAATGTTGGAATTGGTTGTTTCTGTTGGTATATTTTTAAACTTTTTTGTATATATCAATATTATCTAATTTATATTATACAATGAGAAACTGCTGGTACTGAGGGAGAAAATGTCTTAAGATTTAAAAAATTTTCTTATTTTATAAATCTCTCCTCACTGTATGTGAGGACATGCTATTGGGATTTGCAATCACGCATATGTATGTATATATTTGCTATATTGATAGAAAAGTGCTCGATATCAGAGCATTTTTGTGTATATATATATATATGTGTGTGTGTGTGGACATGACATCTGCTCTGCTTGTAAATTTTTCATAATAAAAACAAGTTGAGAAATTAAATTTAGCTAAAATGGATAGCACATGTAACTCAAAGAAAATTACATAAACAAGATGTTGACATTCCACACTTTTTTTTTTCTCTTTCCAAATATTGGGAAAAACAAGTTACTGGACTTAAATTTTATGTTATTTGAAGAGAAACATAGATTTCACCTGACCAGTATCTCTGGCTGCTCAGTCAATGAATATATAAAATATCTTATAAAACAGCTAATATTACTTTTACTTTTTTTTTTTTTTTTTTTTTTCCCCCCTCTCACTTTCTCTCCTTTCCCCCACTTCTTTTAAAACTGCTAAAAATGAAAATATTTGATATGAAAATGACAACTAGCTTTTGCTATAAAGTTTAATCTAGCAGATGGTCTTAATATTGAACCATCCAATAATGCCCAGTAACTATAAAATGTTTTCCAGGCTAACCTAACCACTGCTTCAAATTAGGCCTCGTTTAAAAATGTACCTTCTTTGATCACAAAGAAATCCAGAAGTGGTTGAAATTTAGTGTAGATTATTCTCAGTTTTTCTCTTTTATAATGTTTCAAGGAATGTAGTCAAAATGATTATTCTACATTCCTTGAAAAATTTATAAGATTGGATTATTTCGTTAATTCACATGGCCAGCTTAACACTATACCCCCCCCCCCAAGGTGTTTTTTCAATGGAACATTAGTGTTTGTAAATAATGATCATATTGGTACCAGCTGTTGCTTTACATAACTAACATCCATTCAGGTTTGATGCTATGGAATGTATTCATTCATTTTTCTTTCCAGTTGCTTTATACTAAGAACTAGGAATGTCTTTGTCTTGTCAGGCAAACAGAACAAATGCTGGCTACTATCAAATGATATAGCACAAAAATGGCACTTAGTACAATTATGCAATCCTATGCCATTCACTAGCAAACAGTTTTGTTTTTTCTCTCTCTCTCTTATTTATATATATATATATATCTCTGAGAAAATAGATTTTATTTTTTTTTTTTTTAATTTCCTGTTGGGATATATAATGTTGATCTTATTGAGTTGTACATCACAAAGAACTATTGGGACTGCTAGATAACAATGACATATTAGTGAAGGATATTGGAATAATCTAGAAACTGTACTGAAAGCAAACTGCTTGCATACAAATAGAAAATAGATATGGGAAATACACAAAATAGAAAGGAGTGTAAGACAGATGTGTCTTCTTAGCAGACTTATTCAACAAATACAATGAGGCAGTTCTGAGTGAATTAGAGGTTCTACCAGGGATTCATTATTGGCAGCGACAATGTTGATAGCAAACATGTGAATGAAGCTACAAGAACTCACCTGTTGGTGGGGAAAAAAAAAATAAGAACTAATCAATTGCAGATAGAATACGTTTGTAAGGAAAAGCTCGACATGCAAATGACAAATTAGTGATAACAAAATCAAACAAGTACAGCAATTTAAATATTTGGGAAGTGTTTTAACAGAAGACAGAAACTGCAGCCTGAAATTCCAAGTTGCATTGAGTGAGCTAAAGATACCTTCAAAATGATAAGCAAAATATTAACAGGAAAATTTCATTATAAACAAAGTAATCAAGCAGATAACAAATGTAAAAATATCCAGAACTGCTTGCTTTTTAAATTGTCTGAATGCTTTCACTGTCACCCCTTGCATTTTTTTTTTTTTTTAATATATGGTAAATGCTTGCATTGCAGTTTGTCATCTATGTAATATAATCTTAACAAATAAAGTGTATAACACTTATTTTTCTCAAGAAAAATGTCTAAATTCAGTTTAATTTAATAAACTCTTAAAAATAGCTTTCTAAAACAAATTATCAAGAGTACATGGATTACCAGAAGTGAACTTGGAGAACTCTTACAGTTAACAAATATATAATCTGCTGTGGATATCTGTTCTGAATGAAAAATTGAAGAGCAAAGTTAAAATTCTAGTTGAATTTGTTTCATTCACTAACACCTTAGATTAATACCCTTGCAAAAAGGTGTTAATCCAGCTCTTCTCTCTTTAGCTATAGGTTAAATAGCAGGACAGATTAAGTTCTATAAGGTTGGGTGGCAACCTACTGCAGGAAAATCTGCCTAGTCATGGATTGAAAAAAAAATTGCCCACATATGGTAGTTAATTGACAGACTGACACCCTGGTTGGGCATTGGAAAGCTGTTATTTGGTTGGGTTGAGTGGATTTGAATCTGCTTCTTGCTAGTAACCCTCAATATTTCAGAACAGCATGATTCTGATATACAGACTTGGGTTATGAGGGCCAACATACTTGCACTGTGAAATGTATTGCAACAGCTTATCCCTCTCTTTTTTTTTTTTTTTTTTTTTATTTTTAGATACCTCTGATGGGGGTTGGGGAAAGAGTCGTCTGAATTTAAATAGCATAGCAAGGCTGGCTTTATCTGTTTTGGCTTTACAAGAAACGAGTAGTGAAAATGTTTGAGACCAGACTTAACAGTAATAGTGATGTCAAGAGTCATTTTGATATCCCCTGCCCCAATGATCTGGTTGTGATAAGATTTGAACAAACAGGGATCAAAAAAATATAGAATAAACTACTATAGAAACTAGAACTCTAATTCCCTATCTTTTCAGGATAGCACTTTTCTATTTACTCTGGAGGTTAACCAACAGACATCTCATCTGGTGGAAGCCAATTCCTTGTCTATTCTGTTTGCTTCATGGTCATAGCATGTAAAATGGCCTTAATGCTATAATAAACAACATCTATCTAAAGTAGAAATGAAACAAACAAGCAAGAGATCCTGACTTTTATGCATTTGGTCCAATGGGAACAGTTTGTTTCTCCCTTGAAGCATTTGTTGTAAACTCGAGATCTTCTGTTTGAAGATAGTAGTAAGGCAATGCAGGTGCTACCGTTGCCAAGATTTCTATAGGAATTGTGGTACTGATTTGCTTGGAAACAGTAATGTTTGATTATTGGCCAATCACAGCTGATTTTGGTTGGAACTGAGCAGCCTGAAGCCTGGCAATTTGTGTGTGTTTTTAGCCACCTCTTAGTTCTTCTGTCAGCATTAAGTCTAGAGACTTGGATACCAATATCGTCATGTGGTATTGTTTGTTTTTTGTTTGTTTTTGGTTTTTTTTCTCATTCTTTGCATTCAAATAATAAAAAGTTAGTAAAATGTAAAGGAAAGGAAAAGCTAGTCCAAATTGGTTTATGGGAAGTCCTCAAATTTACCTTTTTTCACAATCCAATTTGAGGCCAGTGGGATTAACTGAAGGCTAATATCAATTTCCTTCATGAGCAAAATGTATTTATGAACATTTCCATGATTTCTATTTGAATTTGTTTATTGCTTTATTTTTCTCTGAAATTTTGAGTTTCCCTCCATTTTTGAGTTTTTTGTTTTTTTGTAATGCTTTTTAGATAATTACTGTGACATTTACATTCTAAACTTTTTTGTATTTTTCTTTCATTAAATCAATTTCTTTGAAGTCCTAACCGTAATTACAAAATTGTGGTTTTCTGATTTGTCAAGTCAACTGTCAAATTTTTTCTAAACTATTTAATCAAAAGGATTGGCTTTTTTTTTTTTTTCTTTAAGGGTAAATGCAATTTTACCTTCAATGAATAGTTTTGTTTTCATCACTTCTGGTAAACACTTTAGAAATTTATAATTATCTGTTCAGAATATGTGTTGCTTGAAAATTCTAGGCTTGCCACACTCTCAAAACCCAACAACCCTTTTCAATATGCCCTCAAAAGTTATGCTTATATGCATTTTACTTTTTGAAAAATTTTATACTTACCAAGCCCCTTTCCCAGTTTTTATTTTTTTTATTTTTTTTTTAAGTATTTGCAATTGAAATCAGTGGGTAAGCAATATTCAATTGGTAACATCCTGGTATTTTTAGAAAGCTTGAAGTTTCAATCCCCCAAAAAATATATTCTTGAAAAATCGAAACCGTAAAACAAACTTCAGCACAGAAAGCTTGATTGAAAGCAACGGCCATGAAAGGCAATAGTTATAGAAGTGTCCTATCTTTATTTATGGTTGCTCATAATTTCTAATTGGGTGAAGAATTTTCAGAATTTTCTTCACATCTGTATTCTTTTTATGCTTCTTTCTTCATTAAAATATTGGCGACCTAATGACAATGGACAAAATAGGGTAACCTTGTTTGTTTTCATACAAGAATGTCAGGCTGCTATCTGCTGCTTGTCAGGAGGATTAGATTTTGTTTACACTTGACAAACTGTCATCTACTTTTTTTTCTTTTCCACTATAATTTCTTTACAAAGATGAAACGGGTATTCAGGAGATTTAAATTCATGTAATAATTCTAACTTGAATTTTCTTAAAAATTGTACCAGTCCATTATCTAATAGCTGGCCACTCGTATCCACACGTCTTTTATTGAATTCTTTAAATGAGTTCCATGTCCTCTCAGAATGTAGACAAGCCTTGCTTTCTTCAGTATTTTTTTTTTTTTTTTTTCTCTGAATTATTTCTTCAAAAAGATAGTGGAGCACTTTCTGTTGTCTCTAGTTTTAAATAGTTGTCCTCTAAACTGGTTGCCACTCAATATATTTTGCTATTTGACTCTTATCTATTCATGTCCTTTTTCAAGGGTATTAATGTAAGCGAACTTAATGCATTTTTTTTTTTTTTTTTTAAGGTAAGTGGGTACAATGTCCAAAGCATTAATAATCTACTTGTAAACCATGTAAATAATTCCTAATCTCAGAAATTCAAAATTGAAACAAAACTCAGCCAGGATTTGAACTTGCCAATTCCACTTTAAGAGCAATGTTAAGTCAACATGATGCATAATATAACATAAAGAATCGGGGGGGGGGGGGTTGGCAGGGCACCGTTTAAAAAAAAAAAAAAAAAACTTTTAAGAATAACAGCTGGAGCCAAAGGTTGCTTGATTAGTGTTTGATAGATAGCAAGTGCAATAGGAATAGATAGATGGAGAGATGAGTTTTCTTTTCTCGTGATACAAGAGATCAGTGTAACCAACAAATTAACACTTGATTACAAATATATGAAAATACATTCAATCTGATTAGAGCAAAACTATTTGTACAAGCACATATCTCTCTACATTTGTGACTCTCTCTCTTTTTTTTTTTTTTTTTTTTCACAGGAATATCTAAAATTGGAAGAATTTCTTTGCCAGACAAATATATTTTCATTCCTCTGTAATTATCAAAGGAATTAATGTAATTAGACATAATTCATTCTTGTGCAAATATTGCACCTTGAAATCTCAAATTAAAATATCCGTCAAATTTACAGAAAATTTGATTTCTGATCATTATTAGCCATATCAAAAAATGTTTTTAAAAATGGCAATCTTGATTTGACAAGGTAAATTACAAACATTAAATATGGAACAATTAAATACTGGTAATATTAATTTTAAAACAATCATAAAATATACAAATATATTTTTGTGTTGTTATTGGGTCCTTTGAGGTTAAAAACAATGGAAATTAGTATATAATCATAAATATATTTTTGTTTAGTTGTTCAATATTCTTTGTAATGTATCTGTGCTTAGATAATGGAATCCATGGTGGTTATGGTCAGCTTATAATTGACATTGTTTTACATGATGTGAAATTTGCATCTCGATGTGAGTGTAATGAGTATCTTGCTTGCCTTTCTATCTCAAGGCCTGGCGTTCAAATCGGAACAATTCAGTCCACTTGTTAATTTTATATACGTGCGCTTATTTTAGTAGATATCATGATGGGTGCTTCTTGACATCATTTCTTCAGTTCCTCCTCCCTCTACCTTTCTCCTATTTTTCACTTTAAGTAGATCTGTATCTGCTTCAGCTCAATATCAAAAGGATGTTATATAAATTCTAATGTTTGTATGTGTGTGTGTTGTTTGGTTTTTTTGTTTTTTTTGCTTACAATTTGTAGCCATGGGCAGTTAAATGCCCAAATTTACTCTTCCTGCTTATATTAAGTCTTTCTCTAATTTTCAGAGTTAACGTCTATCTTAAGAGAACAATTTTAAAGAACTGTGCAGGTTGCTATGTTTTTTGTCGTTCAGTCAGCATAATTGACTTTGGTAAATATTGAATCAATTGATACAAGATTATAGACTTAAATTTTATATGCACAATTTAAGTTTTATGGAGATCTATAACAGCCTTTAGTTAAAAACAAAAGAAAATGTGACACAATAGGTCTCTCATACAACTAGTTGAACACACAAATTCAAGTGGGTCCTAATTATCAAATTCAGATGTGTTGGGTTTTATTTTTTAATGGCTGGGAGATAAGTCTTGTGTGCTAAAGTATCAACCCACTTGAGCAAAGGAAAAGAAATGAAAATGATTGACAGCAAAACCAAAAATAGGGTATATCCAGGTGCTGGTTGATAGTAACAAGTAACAATCATGCTGAGAAGTAGGGAGGAGTTCTGGTTTGCCCTTGACAGGAGACAGACTTGTTCATTATGTGATTCCTGTGCCATCCATTTGCATTGCCAGCTACCATGTCAGAATGAGTAGATGGCTGTGTTGATAGAGAAAAACAAACATAGCAGAATCTTTACCCACCCTGAATAAAACAGTTACATATATGGTAAGCAGTGTTTGTGTTATGCCTTGGCATGGCATTTGTCTTTTATCTTACCTTGTGAGCAGCAGTGGGGCCCTTTCATAGCTCTCAGTGCACCCAGATGAAATTCTAGAATTTAATTATAATTTGGAGAAATCATCAGTTGGTCAGTGAAAAGTTTGGGCAAGGGTTATGATACGTGTATACAAGAGGTTGCAAAAATTGCATTACGTTTGCACTAGATTTGTTCTTGTGAGATACATTTTTTCACTCAAATTAAACTGTGATTCATTTTAGGTATGCGTCATAGTTAAACGTTATTTTTAAGTGCTTGTACTAGAAAATATTCTTATTTATGACACTGAATAGACATATTGCTTTAATCTCAACTTTTTACTTACAGGTGGTCACTAAGGTTGGGCTGAATATTTTTTCTTTGCCTTTTATGCATCATAAAAAATGTTGAAACTTTTCCCATGGGATAATGTCTTAGCTAAACTTGCAAAAACCCTAAAAATATTTTTGTGCATGCCATTCATTGCATTTTTTTTTCCCCTCATCTCATGGCTTGGTCATTTTGTTATAAATAACTGACTTAGAAAAAAGTTATTTTAGTCTGTTCAGAAAGTGTGATTTATATTAAACTTAGTGTAGGCTAAATAGAGCAAGTAGTTAAAAGTAGGAAGATTTTATTGTACTTTTTGATCTTAGTGCAAAGGTCCTGCCTGCCTTGAAAATAAGTATTCAAAACCTTATGTTTGAACACTGACCCTTTGTACCAATGGGAGTTAAAATAGTTTGAGATCATCCAGATGTCCATTGGCTTCTTAGACCCCCTTACAAATCTGTTTGGGGTGTGCAAAAATTCTCAACATCCTTTTTCTTTTTCTCATCTCTATATATATATATATATATATATATATAATTTTTTTTTTTTTTCTTCAATTTCTTTTATCTTTCTTTTCTTTACTTTTCTACTTTGCTAAATACAGTAAATAGTCCTTAATATTAAAAAAGAAAATGCTAAAAACTTTACTTATGTCTTATAATGTAATACTAATCTTTAAAAATTGAAGGTGTTTCTTTTCAATATTTATGGACTGATTAACTTTTATTTTAAAAAAATCCTCAACCTGTCAGGCAAGAGTAAACAAGGATTGGATGTAAAATGTCTAGGACAATGATCATACATATGAAAAACAATATTTACAAGCATTCAGATATTCTATAAATTTTTTGACTGCTGCTTACTGCAAGTCATCTTAGCTGTACTAAAAATTTCTGAATTGGTAGTTGGACTAGTGCAAATACCAGAAAGCATGATGCCTTTCCACAAATGAATATAGCAGTCAGATTTTGACTAATTATATCTGAAGGTAAAATTCTTTTTCCAGCTTCTTTTTAATACCTTCATTGCCAACCCCCACCTTTTTTTTTTTTTCATTGGTGTATGTAGTAGATCAAATAATGGGAAATTTTCAGAGACTATTGGTATTAGTCCCAGTTGTATATTAGCTGTTTACTTATAAGGAAAGATTCAGCATTCATTGACTGAGCAGCCAGTGCTGTGTTCTGTTAAAAATTTGTAAAATCTTCTCTTAAAACAAATATTCAAGAAAATTGATTTCTCATGTCTATTGTTAGGAGTCTTTACAGTATTGATGGGGGTTTCTTTGTAGTGTGAAATGTCAACATCTTGCTTATCTCTTTATTTTCTCAAGTTATATATGCTGCCCATTTTAGTTCTTACTGGTGTTGAAAGTTCATGTGATTTGTTATGTGGTACAGTCCTTTGGCTGTTCAATACCAGTCTGCAAGATTTGAAGAAGGATGTTCCTTGCTAAGACCTTACTTCACTCATTAAATGCCAAATGTATCAACAGCATTAATAGATTTTGGTTCTGAGCAGGCTCAGTTTAAAGTTTCAGCATTCTTTTTTTGACTGGATTCCTCTTTTATAATATATATATATATATTAATCTACATGTATTCCAAACTTTTTCTTTTCTAGAGAAGGATTTAATTTTTTTTTTAAATTACTTCTCCAAGATGTACTCAGTTTACCTTTTTATTTATTTATATATATCTCCATATGTGTGTGTGTGTATATATATATATATATATATATATATATATCCCTCTCCCTGTAAACAAACTGGTTTTCTATATTAATTTATTACTTTTGAACTTTCATATTTAATAAAAGAAAAAAATAACAAAATATAACATGGTTAAAGAAAAAAAATTCTGTTCCTCTAATACTTTTTTCCAGGTACAAAAACATACCTTTTCCTATTTTAGGTTTACAGTAGAAAAATGCTGCTTTTTGTTCGTTTGACCCAGTTTCCATCCAACAAAAAGCAAGCCATTTCACTTGTGTGCTGAGATGTTTCTCTGAACCCACATTATAGTGTTGACTTTATTTCTAATAGGAGCAATATCTGAAGCAAGAAAGATTTTGCCAATTTAAATATTCCTTTGAATGAACTTGATATAAGTAAAGTACTTAATTGCTTTTTTTTTTTTTTTTTTTTTTTTTTTAAATGGCTTGAAAATATTAAAGACACACTGAAGCTAGAAATATTTTTGTCTGAATCAAATCAAAACATTTTTCCCTATTTAAGAAAACTTGATTTAGTTTCCAAAATCTGATAATTAGAAAAATTGTGTAGTTATAAAAATCATTAGAATTTTTCCAAACTTATTAAAAGCAAAACAAGTCAACAGTTAGTTAATTTGAATCAAGTAATTGGTAGATTAAAAATATAAAGTATTAAAATTAATGTGGCAAAATTTGTCACTTGGCTGAGCAGTATTATTTCAGTCAAGCTGATTTCAAAGTTTCATGATAGTATTATTGCTATGCCTTTCCTCTTCAGGGTTCAGCAGAAAAATCAAATGACCCTGAAGAGTGAAGACATTACAATACCTTCACAAAACTTCAAAATCAGCATGATTGAAATAACTGCTCAGCTAAGCTAGAAACTTAGCTACATTAATTCTATTAACATTATCCTTATCTTGATATTGAGGACTTTGACAAAAAAAGTGCTGCTTGCCTAAAGTGTCTTTCTATAAGTAAACTACTGAAAAACCCAGTAATTTTGGCACTAGGCATCATTTCAATTTAACACTAATAAGTGACAAACTTTGACACATTAATTTTAATACTTTATATTTTTAATCTACCAATTACTTGATTCAAATTAACTTTAACTGTTGACTTTTGTTTTTAATAAGTTTGGAAAATTCTAATGATTTTTATAACTACATTTTTTAATTTTTTTTTTTTTTTTTTTTTTTTTTTTTTTTTTTTTTTTTTTTTAGAAAAATTGTGTAAACACTTCACAAATATGAGGGATTCTGTGGAGAGCCATCATCACATATATCCTGAAGGGACGTGGTATAATTTAAACAAAAACAGAATTTTCATGAACAGGAGTAAGATGTTATAGAACTAATATTAAGTAATTGTGAAAATTTTGTTTAAAAATTAAAGAAAAATAGACATCCAACTGATACATTACAACTGATAAACTGACCAGGTTTAATGTTGCTTAGCTTTTAGTAAACCTATAGGGAGAAGACTTGCTCTTGCTTGAACTTATAAGCGCCATGGTGGATTGCCATTTCTTTCTTTTTTTTTTTTTTTTTTTTTTTTTTTTTTTGTCTTGCACCCACAAAAATATTGTAGCTAATTTCTCTCGTTGATCTATTTGATTTGGTTAGAAGAAAAGTTCTATTTGTTGCTTGAGAATACTGTTTTCTTATTTGTGCTTTGTTCAGTTGTCCATTTTTTCCAAAATTCTATTAAAAATTTAAGCATTGGCTGCTCAGTTATTGAATACTGAATATTTATAGGGGAATGACTGTTACCATTACCTCGAAGGTTTCCAGCATCTAAAATTTAACTGTTCATTTCATTATGTATGATCAGGAATAACGATTTTACACAAAGATCTTTGTTTTCTTGCAATTATCATTCACAAAGTAAACCTGCAAAAATCTTTTTCTGTGGCTTATTAAACCAACAGATATCGATATGTTTCAGTCCTGTTTTAATATTCTCTAATATGACTGTATGGTTGTCAGCAAGAAGCACAAGTGAGCTACATGTCAGAATCAGGCAGGCATATAAGTTTAACACTCTGGCTAATGTTGTAACAGACAATGAAAAATATGATGTAAAGATTTGAATATACATTTGAGTAGCACAGAATTCTTTCCAAAGGCTCAACAAAGATGGAAAAAATTTTGGTAGAAAGACAAAGTATTAGTTTTTGTATGGTGATGAAACTTGCCATGAAAGAAATATCCTTCTACCAAAGGATGATCAGAATACCATGGACATTTGTGCAATAGGGACATTTCAAAGGAAAATAAGATAAAGACACTTGTAATTATCAGAAAGAGATAATTGAAATTTTTGGGATACATAAAACGGAAAATTTAACCCTCTCAAGACATTGAGGGTTTGAGGGGGGGAAACAACTTTGATCTATTTAATAAGTTTATGTAAAAGGCTGGAGGAGCATCAACTGGGAAGAATTTTCTGGCTTTCAATCTAGAATGTATTGATAAGCTATAGAAAACAAATCAACCAAAAAAAATCTTTTTGTAATTTAAAATGGAACTGGAGAGGAAATATAATCATTGAAGTAATTTCTCTAAAGTTACAACTTGTTTCCTTGTAAGAAAACAAGTGGCATCACACTCCACCCACGTCTATTGAACAGGTGTAGAGGCTTCTCAGTTTTTGCCCAATATTTTTGCTTAATTCTAAAACTTTTCATGTCTAACTGTAGGTTTGATTTTATTTTTCAAAATTTTTTGACTGGAATCTAATCTTTTTTTATTTTTCGTTAGTATCTATCTTTTTCTTTGTTGCCTTGTTGGAGAGGTGACACACTGTCTCTTACTCCCCCCATCCACCAATTTTCTCTGACCAAAAGCTAGAAATATTCTTTTTTATTCACTTTGCCGGCAGTCTGACTTGGATTCACTTGAAATCTTGGAGTATTCTCACCATAGCTTGTCTTGAGCTGCAGAATCCTCTTTGCAATTTTCACATATTACTAAAGTGTTTACATAACCTTGTGGGTGATAAATTGTCCACCTTACAATCCCTTTCCCACAAAGAATCTCCTCACTACTTTATTACTATTTCCTGATGAGCTATATTCCTTAATTTTACTTGTTTACAGCTAAAAATCACCCTGCCATGTGCACAGGGTTAACTCACTCCATTGATAAGATGGGTTCTTTCCAAGATCCACAATGTGGAACAGCCTGCTAAGTAGATACTTCACTGATCCCTATAATATTGACCTCAAGTCTAAGGTCAACTGTTATCTATTCTGCATATCCTCATCTACACTTAACTGTAACTGCAGGTAATGTAATGGATAGCGGCTTGAAATCAGAAATTCAATTTGGGTCCATTACATTCATTTGCATGCAAATACCTCTTGGGAAAGGTTTGAATCTCTCCTCTATAGAGTAGTAGTAGTATCTAATAAATTTTTCAAAAAATTAATGAAGAAACAGTCACTTGCAAAAAAAAAATTTTCCAAATGTTTTGGCTTTATATATCCCACAAATGATTAAGCCAGAAAAGGAAAAAAAAAAAAAAAAAAAACTTATCCATAAAGAGCCTCATTCAGTAACCTCTACTTTGACTCTTGAGTTTTCTCTCTCTCTATCTATCTATATATATATATATATATATATATATATATATATATTTTTAAATCTTTGAAGTAGAAAAATTAATTGAAAGGTATATATACTTCTGCAAAGTCATTTCCTCAAAAAAAAAAAATTTGTGAATAATTTACATGGCATTCCAGCTAGTTAACTCGTCTTTCATAAAACTTTGTGGTTCGATTATTAAAATTTGTGCAGACAGGACTCCACCCAACTGTTTATATTGGTGTAAAGAATGGACACCTGATTATTTCAACTCCTCCAGTACAAGGTGTTTCCACATGCTTCTTGATCCTTCAAGGCTAAAATCTATTAATGAGATTTTGTATAAAATCTGTCAAAACTTTGACTATCATATTTTAGTTAAATGAAAGAACTTTTTTCTAAGGTATTCTCTATTTTTTGTATATAACCTGGCATTTTAGCTTGTCACTTCCCCAACCCTGTAACATAGTTTGTCTGTGTCTTATGGTAATTGTTCTGATGAAGTTTTCTCTATTAGCTAGACTTTATAAATTTAAGTGCAGAATTAGCAAGTTTTCATCATTTTACAGTCAAAATGGCTAGATGTAACAGTTCTCTGCTAACAATTTTTTCTATCACACTACTCACTTGTAGAACTCTTCCAGCTTATTTCTTCCCAGTGAATTTTGATCTTTTAAAATTTAAATGGAATGTCAATTGTTATCTTCTGTCTTAATTTTTCTTTCATTGCTCTTTTTCTTACATAGTAATTTTTCTCATTCTCTAATACTTAATTACTTGTTTTCATGGCTTTGCCTTGCTTGATTCTCCCCCCCCCCATAAGATTGCTTTTTTTTTTCTTTTTTTTTTAGATTATCAGTTATGTAATATACATGAGTGTTCCTATTTTTCTTTAAATGCTAGAATTTACCCAATACAATGCTTGATAAGCACTCAGGGTAGATGGTTATTGTTAAAATGGTAATGACGGATAAGGTGTGTGGTAGTAACTGAAAATAAGGATAGATTAATGATTGGCACTTTAAGAGTTTATTTAATATTGCAGTGTTCAAGGAAAACACCATCTTCCACAAAATGACAGTTTTGGTGAGAAAAGCTATCAAAGTACAACTTTGTTTTAGAATATGGAAGAAATAAGGATGTTTTGACTCCATCAAAGTAGCATAGCTTGTTATAGCTGTAAATTGGTGGAACTAAAGAATGGAGCTCTACTGAACCTCTGAAATAGAAAATAGTGATAGGTTTGTTGTTTTGCATCTGTAGGGGGGAAACGGGTTGCAAAGTAGAAAATATTCCTTCCCCTACACAAGACTAAACAATTTTAGATTTTACCAAGGCTGGAAAGTGGATGAAGTAACTCCAGATATGGGTGCAATAATCTGAATAAAACCTGGTAGTAGTTGGGTATTTCTTGAAGTGATAATTGAGTGCCCCCCCCCCCCAGTTGTTGTGTATACAAGTTCCTCTTGATCTTTAAAAAAAAAAATCTTGTGAAAAATGTTGGAAATTTATTCAACTTTTTTGCTGCTTGTCCATGTTTAATTTTGGTGAAAGGCTGCAAAATTTCAATAATGAATTAGGCAGTTAACTAATGGTGCTGTTAATACAAGGACATGTTGGGAATGGTTGGAAAAGAAAAAGGAAGATTAAGATGGGGAAATAAAGAATATTTTGTTAAATAAAATTTAATTAAAAAAAAATGACTTTTATTGTACTAAGCTATATGCCCTAGTAAAACCAACTGTGCTTTCTTACACCCTGCTTACCTGTTTTACTTCTCCAAAATTTCCTTTCAATTGGTCAATGTATGGATAGTTTAGAGTGTAATAGATGGACTAACAGAAGTCAAATATTTTTATATATAAATTACAGCACACTTTCTCACAAATGTTAGCATTTAAGTTTTTTCCTTCAACTTGCTACACATATGTTGACTGGTTAGATTCAGTAATCATGTTTTTCAGTTGCATTCCAAGTGACTTGACACAATTATTCAGTTGCAACTCCTATTAAAGGTCAGTGTCTCATTTTTACTGATGGTATCTCCTTGCTGTTGATGGTGACATTCTCCTAAGATGTGACCAAAGCACTGTTGGTGTATACACCACTATCTTGTACCACCTCCCTGCATTCCAAAGTTTTTGTTTTTTTTGTGTGTGTGTTAGGGCAAGTATAACATTACTCAGTGTTCCCAAATGTCTCCACAATATCTAACTACTGACCAATCTGAACACATGTTAATGAAAGAGAAAAGAGCTCCTGGGGTAGGGGTCACTAACAAGGAAAAATGAATCTAGTTTTAGAATATAAAATAGCTTTAAGCATTTCATTCTAAATAGAAATGTTTTTGGCTGGCAGTGATTGAAAAGGTATTTTTCACTATAATCTGCTTAAGACTAAAATTGTTCCTCCACAATATTGTGAGTACTTGGCTCATTTTAAGTGATGTATTGGGAAAGGAGGAAAACTTTTTTTTTTTTTTTTTTTTCTGAGCAGACATCAATGGATGATTTTGCTGAATGACAATTCCTGTTCTCCACAAACCTGGAAACCTGACTAAAATTTCTTCATGCAGCATATTTACCAGGTCTTTTACTTTCAGACCATCACTTGCTTATTTCCTGACATTCTTTCTGCTTATTGGTTTCAATAAGTGTAAGATATTTGAAAATTTCTCAAAGAATCTTTGACTCAAATTCACAAATTGTGCTTGTATGGTGTAACGTTTTCACTTGTTTTACAACATTCAGTAAGTTTCCAAATTTGATTTTCTTTTCTTTCCTGAAGAAATGTTAATAGATAGACTTTATTTATAAAATGTCAGTAATCTAAAATTTACTTCACAGGCTAAATGTGCAATTGTTGGCTTATTACTTGTATTTGTGTCAGTTTGTTTTTAGTATCAATGGAAGGTTTGATGTGTTTTATAACAAATCTGCTAATATGAAAATTATATAAATATCTAGTTACAGTGCTTAGGGCATAAGATGAAGTTCATCAACTTGCTTTGTAGATAAGAAATAAAACCAAGGTTTATGAAAATAACTATTAGCAGTTCTATAAGGGTATACATTATCAAAAGTGGAACACTAGAATAAAGAAAAATAAATATTGCTATCTACAAAAGTTATTAAAAATAATCCATGTTTGCTTTCAATCATGAGATATCCTTTGGCTAAAAGTTCACATTGCATCATTGCACTTTTATTAAAGAAAGCCAAGATTAGTATTCCTCTACTCTACTTAAATGCCATGAAGCAAAAATAAAAAGTTGCTATTAACCTTTATCACATAATGTGACTTTGCTGTACAAAAATTTTATCCTGCCACTGAAGGTAACTCTGCTTCTTATAAAGTGTCAGAATTTCATAGTTATGTTGTCATATCCTGGTTAGGGCAGCAGGTGAAATTAATAAGAATATTGAAATTCTTTATTCTTCTGTTGCCATCAATGTTGTCTCTTCCTTCGTTACCATTGTTGTGGCCTCCTCCTCCTTCTCAATAATAGTAAGTTTCTTTATCGCTTTTTAATCACATTAGTTTCACATTTTGCAACAGCATAGATCTTTTTTTTTTTTTTTAATATAGCCTCCATCCAACAGAATATGAACTTCAGAGTTTGACATGGACATCACATTGTTAATATAGAAACTAACGATGTAAATTAATATCTTCTAAGCCAATACATTATTTCTGACATTGCTGTAAGCTTAATGATCATAGAAGCTATATACAATCTCATATTTCTGGCCTTTTTTTTTTTTTTTTTTTTTTTTTTGTTAAAATTGAAATGAGGTAAAAATGGAAAACTGATCAACAAATGGGGGAGCAACAATGTGCCATTGAAATTAAAACTTGGTGTTATTAATACTGGCTGTAAAGAAAGACTTGACAAAAATTAATAATGCCAATATTTTACTTAATAAATTAAAATAACTTAAGATTATTATAAACAAGCAAAAAAGGAAAACAAAATAAGATTAAAGAATAGTTCAGTTCCAAAACATGAAAATACTCTAGAAATCCAGACCTTACATTATGTCAAATAAGGTGATTTTGTTATGTCAGTTCTTGTTGGGTTAACTTTGCTATTTTCACATACTGAAGCACCTGAATCTACTGCAACTTCATTTATGTGCTGTGTCTGTTCTGAGTGTGAGCACTTATGGATCGTCACAACCCCCTCTCCCTTTTTAACCTTTAGATTAAAACGAATAATAAATCCTGGTAGTGTCTCCAGCACCCTTAGAATAAATGTGCTAGGTATAAAGTAACAAATAAAATGAAAGTAAAACTAAGAAATAACTTTCATCTAAGAAATTTAGACAATATTTGAGTTTCTACATTTTTGTTTCTGAGTATGATAGTAAACTGCATCCAGCAGCAAGGCCTCTGATTGGGAGGTTGTGAGGAGCATAGAACCACCTCTTAATTGCTGTTCTAAAGTCCACACTGACCTGGAGTGGTAGCACCTGTTAGGGTCCCAGACATTTTCAGTTTTCAAAAATAAAAAAAATTGTTCATGAAGATGACTAAATTAACCTTCTCATTATAACCAAACATTAAAAAAATACCTTAAAACCCCACATTTTTAGCATTAAATAATGCACAGGTTGATATGCCATTAAACAACTCTACAAATATTTTATTTATGAAGGATAGTTAGTTTTTTCCTTAATTTTTTTTGCCTTAATCAAAGAAACCTTTTAAATCAATTACACCCACCTTCTTCTTCACTCCCCCCCCCCCGGCATTTTGCTTCTAAAATGTTGTGGCTGATAAACCCAGATTTCATCATAAGACACTTCCCCCTCATTATTCTTTCAATGGTGAGTCGACACTTGGCAAATTTCAATTAAGTTTCCTTTTGTGCACTTCTTGCAGTCAGCTTGGTATTATTTGTCTTTCAGTAATTAGGCTTTTCATGGACAATAGATTACACAATGGCAGCCTGAAAATGTATCAGATTTAAAACTTTACATGTCTGCTATTTTTACTTGTCAGTTCTTCAAATCTAAATTAAACTCTTATTAGCAAAAAGAACACTGAAAAACTCTGAATAAAATAAAGTAAAACTACTTGTTTCTACAGGTTTGAAATGTGATTAATTTGGTTCTTTTTGGCATATTCTCAGTTTTAATCATTTTTAAATATACAAGATTATTGTAAATGTTTGGCTTATCAGCATGAATCTGATAGAGTACAAATTACACAAAAATCACCTGGGACTGTAAAGCAAATAGATAAACTTATAATTCCAGATAAAGATGAATAATAAATTTGTCTTGTATCTTCAGGATGTAGGTAATCGTGGCTCTTTACACTTTCTTTTCTTTAAACTACATTCAACAAGTTTTGAAAAGTATGGAATCACCTCTTAATTGTTGCTGTTGTTCCCATGTCCACCCTGACCACCCTGTGAGGTTCTCTGCTATGGGGAAAAAAAAAAAAACAAATATGAAAGTATAAAATTACATTTTTATAGTAAAAATACCAGCAATACATTTTGATATAAAAAATAATGATCAACCATACATTTTATCTGTAATTGAAGGCATAGAATTGCTTTTAAAATATATTTAGTTTAAACCATAAAATTGTGTTCAAAATATTGAGATTTTGACATTAAATAATCCATAAAGATTGATATGCTGCTAAAAAAAAAAAAAAATCTGAAAAACTTTCATGACATTAATCCATATAATATTCTACAATTTCTTAGAAATCCAACTTAATTCTGAAATATGACTTCAAGAAACTCCAACATGAAACACACATCAGTCTCTATTATGTACACACAAATGTACAAAAGCTGAGTATTTACCATGCATTTAAATGTGAAAGCAGAATGACATATATATTACTTCAAAGCTTCCAAGAAAATTAAATTTCAGCACTAATAGACCCATAAGGGGTTGATATTCTTGAAAACAAATTAATCAGTTCATAGGTAAGAAAAGGATTTATTTGGGGGGAAAAAGTTGTCTAGGTTCTCATTGCCACTTTTGTTTTGGAATTCATGATTATCTTTCTAGTCTGGCTGTCATCCAAGGCTAGAGAGGCCAGTCTATTCTATTTAGCCTAGCACTAAGAGAAAAAAAAATGGATTCATATCTTTTCCAAGTATATTAGTGTGCAGCAAATACAGCTGGCTAGGATGAAACTTCTAATTGGTAACTGTTATGCTACACCACATTTCAATCATAAACATACTAGCATAGTGCCCACCAAAAATGACAAGTTTGTCTGGTTTGGCATAAAGTCAAGTCATCTCTTATCCTGCTAACTTGCATCCTCTCTTTCATGCTCCTTTCTCCATCCACTCTCAGTATCTTAACCCTTCTCTTACCCACTTCCTGACATGCCCTGTAACCTGTCACTCTTTCTCATAACTTTCCTCCTATGTATGTAACCCCTGTGCACCAGTGACAATAGACTACCTTGCGTGGGGCGATATGACTTAAAAAAAAAAATATATTGTGTGTGTACTTACCTTTTTATTGTTTGAATATTATCTTTATCTTATGGCTAAATGACTTTTCATAACTTAAGTATAGCTTGGTTTAGCTCAATCACTTGATTAGATCTTGCGGACAGTTTTTTCATCATGGTTATTACCCTCGCATTGAGTTCAATACAATTATCAATTGTGATAAAGGCAGTTAAAAATGATTTTTACTAAAATGGCTAAGATATTTTGCTGTTATGACACTAGACATTGATATTATAGCAGGAATCCCAAAGCTAAAGTGACCTTGTCAACCACTAAATAAGCTGTGAGATAGTGGAGACGTAAAGTTTTAAGTTTACTTGTCAGTAATAACATTATCTTGCAATTATTTTTTTTCTATTGTTCATTTGGCATGATCTACTTCCCTCTTAATTAATTGTAATGAAGAAATAACTTGAATAAAGTCTCTTATCTTTGCTTAATTTCACTTGAAATAGTTTTCTAATTGCAGATGTGAATACTTTTCCTCTCCTTTTCCTGCTTGATTTTGATATTGAGTGCCAAAAATTTTCTGGAACCAACTTGGGCCAAATCTCGGCAAAATTCAGGACTTAATCCTCAATTTATTTCCCTGTCACCAAAAATAATTTAGTTTGTTGGTGCAAAACATGACTAAAACTGGAGTAGGGCATTGTTAGTGGGTATCAATAAGAAAAATGAAACTTTGCATGCACAAGATTTAATTTCAGGGCAGTTAGCACTAAAATGTAACCCTGGTCAAATCACCCCCCCCCTTGTGTGTGTAATTGACAAAGTTCTCAAACTATAAAAAAAAAGATCATGATAGAATATATATATAGATATATATGTTGCTTTGCCTAGTCAAATCGAGGTTAAACAGTAAGGCAAAACATTCAGTTTTCATACACAAGAGATGCAGTAGTAATTGTTGCTTTTTGACATCCATAAAACAAAAAATATGAGGGATGAGACCAAAGATTGGACCCTCAATAATTCTTTAAATGATGCAAGATTAATGCTTAAGATGAAATTTGAATTTGTTCAGTCACACAAAATATATGCACACAGTGTGCATAAAAATGCCATTCACTGCTTCTGCAAAAAAAAAAAAAATTAATGTCCCCAGTTGATGAGCTAAAATGTCACCAAGCTATTAGTATAGCTACTACTGAAAGAGGCACCTAATCTTGCCACATCTAGACAAGAGTATAGTAAGACCCTAGTAAGAGTAAAGTCACATCTAGACTACCCATATTTGAGTATAAACCAAACAACCACATTACTTGAAAGTTTTAAATAATATTCACTGTTTTTTTTTCTTTTTTTTTTCTCCTCTTTCTCCCCCACTCTCCAAATATAATTTAGTCATTAACCCACAGGTGTTTCCTGTTCTGATACCCTAAGCTCTTAGGGCCAAAGCACAAAATTATTCAGTTAATTGGTTAATCTAGCCATGCAGGCATCCTATCAACAGAATTTAAATTTATATTCAGTATTAAACAACTTTTAAACTTTAAACAAAAAAATGCTCAAGGAAATTCTTTCTGGAAAATAGTTTGAATCAGTTTTTGCAGTTTATCAAAAGAATTAACTGGTGAATTTAGGCTGATTAATCTATAATTGGCAAATTTATTTATCACTGCAACCTTCTTGTGTGTCTATCTCTGTGTGTGTGTGTGTATATATATATATATATATATATACACACACACACACACACAGATAGACTGGATATAGGAATCAACATTATATTGATGTGTGAAATTGAGTCACCATGCACTGTTGATTTCTACACTGCCTATATTTATAATGGTCTATTTATCTTAATAAATAAATGGCAAATTCTGTCTGTACTGAAACATCTTTACCCCAGGCCACACTTCTTTTACATAGATATTTACCTTTCATGAATTGAAAATTCATCTGGTGCTTGAATATCCAGCATTTGAATAAGGAGGTAATTCACATTTTAAAATCAAAAAAATAGAATAAAAAAAATTAGTGATTTTCTTTTTAATTTAATTTATATTGAATTGAAAGTAACATAAAGTTTGAATTAAAAAATTGTTTATATTCAGTTTAAAATATCTTCAAAATTTTGAATTGAGATAATAAATTTTATTTCATCAAAATGCTAAAGAATCAGAATTAAAGTGAGGTTTTGTGACATGACGTCTTGAAGTTCTGCAGAGTTTAATTTGAGGAACTTGGTTATTTCTTAAATTCATTGCTGTTTTCTAAGCTGCACCAGAAGTCCCTTTAGTTTTGGGCTGGACCCAATTAGCTCTCCAAAACTGGCTTAAAAGTATACACAGTGGAGTTTTTTAAGCTAGTTTCCAATATTGAGTACTTCCCCTATAAAATGAATGTTAAACACACACACACATATTTAGAGTTTATAACACAAATGTTATATCACTACAAAAGTAGCCATTTTGTTTTGACACTATGCATGTTTTATCAAGTGATATTATTAGCTCTACTTTGTATTGAGCACTTTTAAGAATAGTGCTTCTTTGGAAACGGAACATTATTATATATATTTACTCTATATAGGGTTGTTCCAACGAGAGAAATCGGTATAGAATAACAAGTGTAAGAGGCCGTGAACATCTCCTTTTAAAGTGTTATTATACATGTTATACTTTAAATGTCCATAATGGTATTTGTGACGCTACACGTGTTTTGAGTCTAAGATTGACTCTTTTCAGGCAAATAAATTTGTAGCTTTACGTATCAAGTTCCTTTTATTTCTGAGGGCCAAGTCAGTTTATAAATAAGTAGAAAATTAAAAAAAAAAATTAAAAAAATAAATCAATAAGATAAAATAAATGTTGGCATGTTGAATAGTCTGTTTTCTCACATCAGCACATGTATAAATGGATAAATAGATGAATGAATCAAGTGCTTACCCCAATCTGAAATGATTGTGGTCTGGGATTCCCTCTTTAGTACGTTAAAATTATCTTCTAGGCGCCTTTTGTTTATCTACAAGTCTCTTCATCGGTCAGTTGGTTGTCTTTATTGCTTTGGCAGTGTTTTGAATTTGTGTGAGTGTATTTTTATTTTTTTTTTTAGAATTTTTTTTTTTTTTTTTTTTTAGAATTTTTATGGGTCATCTGATTGTTTTTATTGTTTGGTGTTATTTGAATTTGGTGTATGTGTTTTGCATGGGTTATGTCGTTTTGTTGAGCGAAGGCTTGTATTTTCATAAATTTTCTTCCTGCATTTTATTTTTATATATATATATATATATATATGTGTGTGATTAATACAAATCAAATCATTTAGCCCACTTGTCAGGTTTCAGCAATAAAGAGTATTGAAAACTTTTTAGTGATCATTCTTGTTTAAGCAAAGAACTTGTCAGTACATTCATTCTGTATGTGTGTTATATAAGGTGATTAAATAGAAATGGAATACTTACTGAATGACTAAGAATGGAAATTGCAATACATTAAAAAATGTTTCGTTTTCTTTCTCAAATGAAACTATTTTTATATAACACTGACAAAAATATGAATGGTCAATGAAGATGGAAAGGAATAAGAGATAAGATACGGGTAAAGAGTAATCAGAAAAGAACATAAGTATATGATAATCACACATGGAATTTCCATATGTTCATCTTCTATTCTCTGCCCCTCTTCCAACTCCTTGGAAAGTGTTATTCTTACAGGCAACTGCCAGAAATGGAAATGTTATTTCTTTCTTTTCCATTCTGGAAGAAACCTTTTACCAACCAACTCCTGACTGCAATATTGATTGATGTATAAAGTGTTATAACTGACAGTCAATATAGTAGCCAGCACTGTTATTTCGCATAGTAAATATCTAATTCTTACACTGTTATGTCTCATTACTTTGATGTGACAAGATAACTGGAAATGAGTGTGTTTTATGGTACCTGCCTTACCTGAAGACATTAATACCAAAAGATTTTTGCTACTGAGCCAGTAGTCCATTTTGAAAAAGTCATTTGCAAATACTACTTTGCAGATCATATTGCCGTGTGTGTGTGTGTGTGTGAGACCTTTTTTATCTGACGCTATTCCATTACTATAAAAATTTTTAGTGGGGTTTTAAGTTGCTACTTTTTTTCCTGATATTGTGAGCCTGCATAAATAAGAATCTAGTAGATATGACTTTTAGAAATGCAACTGTATAGGCTTTGATATATGGGTAAACTATTTTGTATATAAAAATACCTTAAAATATGTAAATTAGTTTCATTTTCTAAAATACAAATACTGTAAAATTTTCATATGTACTCTTTTAGACTTAGACCAAAAACTTCAGTAAATAGTTTTAAAAAGTATGAAGATATTTTTGTCTTTCTGTATCATATCATGTAATAGCATCATTTAAAAATGATAGTATTTATTAAACTAATAGAAAAAAAAGAAAAAAAAATTAAACTGTAAAATTAATCTTTTCAATTGGTCATTTGCAAACTGGGCTGCATGTGGCCCTTTGAGGAAAAAGTAAAATGCTTCTTTAAATTTGACCATTTGTTGACAATAACATTTTCATCATTTTAAACAATTAGCGTTTTTTTTTCTCTCTCTCTCATATCATGCATATAAACAGCTGCTTTGCAAATGAAATGTTCATAATTTTTTTTCTCTCTAAAGAAAAGGAAAAAAAAAGATATATATATATATATATATATATACACATCTTACAGCAGCATCAATGACATGATACCAAGACTACAGTTTTATAATTATAGAAAGTTTTCCCTATTTCTCAGGCAGCTTCTTAGTCTTCCATATTGAAAATAGATAAATCACTTGAAAAAAATTACCATAAATTTTTGAATTTTTTACTAGTGTAGCCTGCTTTATAATTAGCCATATCAACTCACTGATGATAAAAAAAAAAAATGGTTGCCTATGTCCTGAACTTAAGATCTAGGCCATGGTTGAAACTATCTCTCCAAGTCAATCAGCTTCATAGGTTAGGGAGGTAGTGCTGCCCTGGGCCAAGAGGTTGTTTGCTAGAAACCTTATGTCTGGCAACAAGACTCTGCACCATGCCACACAAATGAGAATCCAGTCATGGCTGACACACAATTTCTGCAGCCACATCTCTCCTTGCATCTGGCAACCTAACTCTCCAGACTGCAACACCCTTGATTGTGTGGGATGCAGTTGAGTGAGACTAAAAAATATTTTGTAACATCAAATATCAAGTATTTATGGCAGCATTCACCAGCTTGAACAGAGACCATCCAGAACAGGTGCATAACATTCTGAAGCTGTCTGGATGGCATGGTTGAAGCCAATAGTGTTTTTTATTGAATAAATTTACTTAGTCTTTCAAGATATTTTTGTGTAACTCTGGTAAATTTATCTCACACACAAACGTGTGTGTGTGTGTGTGTGTGTGTATATATATATATATATATATATATATAAAAAACTCTATCACTGATATTGAGCACTTTCAAATAAGTACCATGCATATATAATATATAAATATAACAAATTGCATATATATATATATATATATATAAAAAAAAATTTTTTCAAAGATGTTGAATGCACATTTCAACATGAAATCCCCAAAGGGGATAACACCACCTCAGCAACAAATGCTATCCCGAAACTGGAGATAATTTAAAGTAAATTGTCTATTTTCTCTTTTCAACTCAGATAGAATTGTAAAAAAAAAAAAAATGAAAACACGGCATGTTGAATTGATATCGGGTTAAACAAAACGGAAAGGAGGTGGGAGATAAGAGATAAAAGAAGAGTAATATTTTCCTATTACAGACGCTAGATACATTCAAATAAACTTAACTTCCTAAAAACGTTGAAGTATTAGAAAAAGACCTTTTATTTAAAAAGGTATATTTAGGGGAAAAAATCCTTTTAAAGGGAATAAAAAGATGAGATTTAAATTTTAAAATAGGTCATAATTTAATCTAATTAAAGATATCTCTAGGTAGAGACAAGCTAAAAAAAAACTCCCATATTCAAATTATATATACACACACACATGTACATGAACTACATATCCACACACACACACACCTATATATACTTATGTACACACATAGATACATACCCATACATTTATGCAAACACACACACACATATGCACATACACACCTACACATACATACATACATACACACACACACATTATATATATATATATATATATATATATATATATATATAAGTAATAAATTTATAAAGGGAAAGGGAAATATAGGTAGAGCGGTTAAATTGCTAAAAATTATATATATATATATACACACACACACACACACACACAAAAAAAACTGAAAATTAGTTTAAAACTTAAAATCTAAAATCCGCCCTATGACGCCACTTACTGATGAATTCTTTTCTAAAATTCAGGAGTAAGTCCTGGTAAGGGTACTTTAAAATCAAAATCTTCTCCAATAGACATAGACGCCGCCTATCACAAATTTTTTGGAATACAGGCTGAGCCTATTAGTTTCCAGCTAATTACAGGGTCCAGACCTTCCTCCTTCATTTTCCAGAATCTCCGTGATAGTGCCATCTGGAATCTTTGGTTTGGGTTCGAAAACAAGTACCTGTGGTTGTAAAGTCTCTGTTTGAAAGGGCCCGCGGACATACCAATATAAGTTCGGTAATTGTCTTTGTTGTTAGATGGAGAAATACGGGCTTCATAAATTACTTGGGTGGATTTACATTTGCCCTCCACAGGGCAGGTATCCAGTTACAATTGCATTTATCTAAAATTCCGGATTTGGAGTCGGTATTAAGTTCATTAAAATATGTCTATTATGGGAATTAATATCGTCTATATTTGAGGTGCAAGAGTAACTGATTTTTAGAGTGTATTTATTAAAAAATTTTATTAAGGGATTATTATTAAAATGTTTATCGACTAATTTGAGAAAATACTTACCAATATTGATATTAGTTAGTTTACAATAAGGAGGGTTAAACCAAATTATCTTCCTTTTTCTACATTTTCTTGTTTTTAGTTTTAGATGATTCTGGGTCTATAGCAGGCTTAATATACATTAATGAAACCGCTTTTCTGAAGGGCCTTATTGTAAATTTCTTTACTTGCGTTGAAAGTTTTTATATTAGATGATAATTGGTTAACTCTATTATTTACTATATTGGGTATTTGTCTTATAATATTTTTGGGGTGGTTGGATAAAATATTAATATAGGTGGGAGAACTATTTTCTTTGAGAAAGGGTTGGTAGGATCCATCCTTTAAGTTAAGGGTGATATCTAGATAGTTTACAATTTTGAGATTGGAAGTAACCTCAACCTTAAAACCTAGGGCTCTGATAATTTTATGTATTCTATTTGTATAAGGCCCATTGGAATTGGGGATACATATCAGTCCATCATCCCGTTATAGGCCTATTAGTTTAGGATCTAAAAATCTACTTAAAATATCTGAAATATATATACCTATTAGATCTGCTACCTGGGCAGAATCATACGCTCCCATAGGGACATCAAAACTATTTTTAGGCCCTTTCGTCCAAGTGGAATTATCAAAGGTGAGAATGGATTTTCTAGCCCCTAGTATAACCTTATAGTCCCTATCCAAAATATTAATGTAATTTCTAGCAAAGTTTAAGCAATCTACAAGAAGTTCTTTAGATATAGAGGAGTAGAAGTCCACAATAACAAATTTAAGGAAAGAGGATTTAGATTTGTTATTGATATTATCAAACCATTTTATGGTATCCAAAGATTCGGTTGTAAATTTGATTGTAACTTCTCAGGTTTTTCAGAATTTCCCTAGAAATTATGCCTAATTCACTTTTAGTAGGATTAATCAGTCTAGTTTGTAATTTATTTTGGAAGTTTGGTTTGTGGTCCTTAAATAAAACGTAAGCTTCTTTGGTGGAACTTTACCAATTCTATCACTAATATTTAATTCATTAGCAAATTTAGCCGTATCTGAGTTAATTTCCGATAAAATTTGGTTTCTTCTGTCTACTTTGTAATGACTAGTTATATTATTTTTAAGGATATTTAGGTAATTGGAAGTATCACATTTATAAATGTTATTGGATTTGTCAGATTTTATCCACAGGTCCTTAGTTTTTTAAGGTACTAATGTCCGACTTTAATAAATTCTGGAATTCATTTGAAGCCCCTCGAAATTTGATATTGTTTAATACATAAATTTTGGTCATAATAGGGTTAGACCAGTACACATTTGTATTAAAAAAAAAACAAAAGAACCTGAAGACATTACTCATGGTAGAAACCTGGGTAGCAAAATAACTTGTTTAAAAATGGAAAATTATATATATATATATATATATAAAAGTAAAAACAGGGGTTTTCCAACAAGAAAATGGTATAGCAGAAAAAGTGCGAGAAACTGAACATGTTGTTTAAAGTTTAGATTTATCGTTGCTATTATAATTTTTACTTACTTAATTATATATTAAATGTTCATAATGGTATTCAGGTCACTACACGTGTTTCGAGTCACGATCTTGACAACCGATGTTACAAGTTTATTTACCCGTTTCGAGTCAACTTTAGACTCTAAACACAAATACCATTATGGACATTTAATATATCATACAAAAAGCAAGTAATATAATAATAATAATAATAATGATGATAATGATAATAACAATAAATCTACACTTTAAACAAAACGTTCATGGCTTATTGCCCTTTTCTTATATATAATCTCAAATTTTAATTTTTTTCCTTCAAGTGTTATCATAAGGGGTTCAGCAGTGAATATGTTAAGAATTTTTTTGCAGGTTCTCTTTTGAGTCTTTAACTTGGCTTTCTGTCTTCAAAATCTTATTTCTTTTGCAATAAATTGTCTTCGATAGTCTTTTGAGCTTTCCATTTCATTATTTTTTTCTCTCTATTGATAAAATGCTTTCCTCTCCCCACCTCTCCACTTTTTTTTTGTTTCCCATCAGACTGATGTTGCTTTCTGTTAAATTATCGTGAAGGGATATTTGTTTTGAAATCAATTTTCCATTAAGTTAACCATAAACCTGGAAGTAATTTTCTCAATCGATATTTGTACAAACATATTTGCTTTGTATCTGGAATCTCAGTCTCCATTACTTGTCTCTATCTCTCATGAGAAAGTGGTAACAGAAAGTTCCAGCATAACTGATATCTGCTATGAAGAAATATCTTCAGCAAGAAGCATTACTTCTTTTTTTAATTTGTTGTAAGATTACAATTATGACCATTTTTTTTTTTTTTTTTTTTTTTTTTTTTTGCTCCCTTCCTCATTAAGTTGCTTGATATTTATTGAGTTTCAATTCATTTATACAAGATTAATATCAGAATATTAATGTTACTACTGCTAAGAATTTAGTTTTTCTTGTCAGGTTTCTGTAATCTTTGCCAGGATTTTTTAGATAAGTGATTTTTTTTTTTTTTTTTTTTTTTTTTTTAACCAGCATCCTCATCTAGTTGTTACACTTAATGTTTCAGTCATGTCTCACCTTTTCTTCGGGTGTCTACATAGTACGTAACCTTTGGAATTTTGAACTGAATCCTTTATTCAGTCCTTAGGTGATTGATCTCCTTCTTCATATTGGTTAATACTCTTGAGTCTTATTGACCTTTTGTGTTGTCTTTTTCTTTCATTGATTCTTTCAGTGCTACCAAATCTAGGGATTTAATTGCCAGAGAATTAGGCATACTTTAATTCATTAAGATATGATTTGAATATCCTATGTAGCTCAAAATTCCACAAAGACACCTGAAAAAGATGAGTCTAATATTGTTAGCATAGCAACCAAGATGAGGATGCCTCTGTCAAGCAAAGCATAAAATGAAAATTCGGTCATGTGCCCTGAAAGATGCATATACATAAGCCCAGTAGATAAAAGCATTTGTTAGATCCAGTGACTTGATCCAAAGTTTTGAGTTCAATTCCTGGTGATAGCAGTGGCAAACAAAAAAAACTTAGTGTTGAGATAAAGGGAGATAACTACATGACAGACTGAAGTGGCATGGCTCATGGAATGAGAATATATCCCAGTGATCGAAATAAAGGTTTGGTTAGAAATTCTTAGCACCTGAACGAGGCCAGAAATTCTTAGCACTAATCAAAAGGGATGTGACTTTGTGCTGTTGAGAGCTAATACAATATTTCCAACTCATGATTGTTTACTAACACTGGTAGATTGATGGGATAAGAAACAAACAAAAGATGAAATAAAGTTAAATATTAAATATGGTTGACAATAAAGAGTAATCAACATTCTGTTTGTCGGAGGAAAAGCCTAAGTGGGAACCAGTCAGGTTCTTTGTATTCACTGGGGGAGAAAAAAATGTTAATCCAAATTTTCTCCTACCATCTACAGGTTAATTAGTAGGACTTGTATCTGTAAACATTCTCTCAAAAAATTCATACAACCTAATCCAAAATATTTTCTGGCTTTAAATAACTTGCAAAATGTTTGTGGGCTACACACGCGACACAAATCCCTTAGCTTATGTTACCATCAGTATCCTGACTCCAGAGTTTCGAAAACTCAATTGACTGCTTATGCTTCTTGAAAAAAAAAGATATATATATATATATATATATATGCACTTATCATTGGTGTAAACTTTTTTTTTTTTTCTTCAGTGTGCATGTGCCCGTCTACTTGGACGTGTTTATACATAAGGTGTTGTCTGTGTTTTTTTTTGTTTTTTGTTTTTTTTCTCTTTATCTTTCTCTCTCTCTCTCCTCCCTCCACATTTTAAAATATATAATTAGAAACTAATATAAAACAAATTTAAATACCTGTAAAGCATTCTGACAGGACTAAAAATGCAACACTGAGATCTGAAGATGTATTGGCATGGTCAATGATGCATTTCAAAAGTTACCCAGAGTACTAAGAGACAAGGAAAATCTCTTTGAAAACAGTGCTGGACTGTGATAATCTTTCTGTATGGCAATGAATGTTGGGAGATATCTTCAATGATGGAGAAGCTTGAGGTAGCAGAAATGTGGTTTTACAGAAAGATGTTAGAGAGGTTGCAAGCCAGACGAAAACTCCTACTTATCAGGAAAAGACAGCTGATGTTCTGGGGACATGTAATGAGGAAGGGAGGGTCTGGAGAATCTTGTCCTCACAGGACAGATAGAGGGAAAGAAACAGGAAAGCAGCAAGAGACATATTTGATAGGCTTGAGCAAATGGTATCTTTCCCAAACCCTTCTGTTCCATCCAAGAGGAAAAATATTAAGAGCAACAAGAGACAGGGACAAGTGGAGGTCTATGATCACCTATGTCTTGAAGGGACCTGGCATGTGAAGAAGAATCTTAAATAATACATTACCATTTATCAAGGATGCTTTGTTATATACATATTCATTTTCTTTCATATATAAGTGTTCTATTTTAAATTCCTTTTGAAAACACTTTTTTATACATATAAAAACAGAATTAATTTACTCATTTCCATGTCATTTTATTCTATCACAAGTAAGAATCATTAGGAATAATAAAAATTCACAAGTGTTAAAATCACAGTAAATTAATCACAGAAAACAATACATGAACTATATTACAGATGCGTAGATTTAGTCAGTGATACACGCTTGGGTGATCATGTCTCGAAAGAGACATGACTGACTGAGCAGAAGATTATCCTGCAGTAGGTTGCCATTGCTTTCTGCAGTAGACTGGTTGCCGACCAAGGCTATAGAACCCAATCTGTCCTGCTATTTGACCCATAACTAGAAGGAAGAGATAGATTAATACCTTTCCCAAGGGTATTTGCGCATAAGTGAATTCAATGGATTACAACTGGAATTCGAACTCGGCTCCCCGGTTTCTCGTTCTGAGTTGATATCCACTGTACCACAACGTACATCTGATGCGTAGATTACCAAACTTAAAAATTATGCTATTTTTATGGAAGTGTCAAATGTTTGAGAATCAACTGAAAATAACTTTCTTTGAAGTTTATTGATTAATCAGCAAGATACAATGTGTAAAATCTTAATTTTTTTTTTTTTTTTTTTTTTTTTTTTTTTTTTTTTAAGATGTCACCAAACATCAGATGGGTTCATTCTTATTAGCTATAGATGATTAACATTAATTTATTTAACTTTGCTTTATTTTAATGAACGTTTATAAACTTCTCTGAATATTCTGCAATGATGGTTTTGTAGTTTATTCAGTAATGTGACATAACGAGTCACTTTGCTATGATTGAAAGAACCTGTTGCTTGTCAAATAAAAGCAGAGCAAATGTCATGTGGATTTGTATAAAGCAACCAGTTAAACCAGAGTACTTACTGATGAGAGGTGGTTGCTATAACATTAGTCACACAAAATGGGTTCTAAACTAAAAAAGAAACTTCATCCTATATTAAAGTCTCAATCTCTCTCTCCACTCTATATCCAAATAAAGATGGCAAAGATTCTAATCATTTCATGATTGTATAGCATGAAACTATAAAGTTTTGGTTCAGTTATTTTCATTACTGTTCTGTCTTGATCTAATTTTAGAGGCATTGAACACTTTAGATTTTAAGTGGTGGGGGGGTGAGAAAAAAAGAGGCTGACAGGTGTCAGCCTCTTTTTCTTACCCCCCCCACCGTGTTTCTTCCCTTGGTTTGTTTACTGTTAGTTTATTTTTGCACTTTGCCTATAAATTGGCTGTCTTTTATTATATATATATATATATATACACACACACACACACACACTAGCAGTATAGCCTGGCGTTGCTTGGGTGTAATGAAAGCTTTAAAACTAATCCATGGTCCTGGAGCTCCAACTCTTTGGACGTTGGCACAAGACTAAAAATCAATAGTTGTTTCCAGTTAAAGCGAAACTGTAGACTGAAAGAAAAATGAATGGATGCAAGTCAAATTTTGATTTCCTTGTATCGATATCAAAGAAGTTTTTTTTTTTTTTTTTTTTTTTTTGTTGTTGTAAACTGATTTTTGAAGGCTAAATAAGTCCTCTGAGTAAATAGTATCATGGCTGAGACTAAGAACTACAATTATACCTACTTAGAGCCAAACCTGAAGCAAAAACTAAAATAAAAGGGCTGAAAAAAAAATACATACAGGCAAAGACACACACAAACATCTTGCCTTTTATTCATATATAATAGACTTTCTGCACTATTTTAAGGACTGCAACCTTGAAACTTCTGAATATTGTTTCTTATGTCTTTGTCTGAGTTAATCAAATTTGATTAAAATTGAACCACTCCTTCTAGAACCTGATTTTTTTTTTTTTCGATTATAGATTTTCAATATTTATCGGTACCTTGACACACAACCTAGCTAAGAACACTCTCAGATGTTTATAGTACAACTGTAAATTTTCAAGAAAATCTGTTCAGCCTTTTTTGGAGTCTATAGGTAACGGACACACAGACTGTTCCATTTATAAATAAGTTTAGGTTTATAAAAATATATATATATATATATATATTATAATGTAAATAAATACAAATCTAAACTTATAGTAGAAGAATGGTAGACTCTGAAAAACAGTAGCTACCCTGGCATGTATGCATCGCTCATTCATTAATGAATTAGAGCACTCTGGCTATTGGGCATGTATAATAATATACATACTAAAAAGTCTGCCTTCTACCGAGCACCCATAGCCCAGGTGTAGAATCACCGACTGACACCACTTTGATCGGGTTTCAATCCTGGGTTAAAAAGCAGTCAGTCTAACCATACTGATGAGCTGTGATACAGAGAAACAGATCTGTCTGCAGATGGATAGAGATATATATATATATATATATATAAAACACCCCCCCCCCCCCCCCCCCCGCGTGCTTATGGCTGGCCACTTGTAACTTAGGATGTCTACCTGCTATGCTGGCTAGCCGATCCCTATTGCAGACACATGCCCATTCAACACCCACAGATCTCACTTGTGGTCTATACTGCAATTATGCTGAGTGGACCTTAGTTACACTTTCTGGGAGAGAGTACATTATCTGGTGGAATCAATTGACTGAACAAGGCCAGCTACTCACACTCTTGGTCATGATGACTTGTGACTTTGTGCTAGCACAACCATCAATGGCTCTCAAAATATTTAATCTACAAAACTTAATAAGATTAAACTTTTATTCTTGCCTGATAAAACTAAGATGTTGGCTCTATTTTCAAATATTTTTGTCCAAATCTTTACCTAAAAAAAAAAAAACCCAATTAGACATAACTCACTTATTCGGTCGTGTGTGTGATTTTTATTTTGTGTAAGATTATTCTTTGAAGAATGAAATGCTTTACTTTGTATTAATGGATGTCAATTTTAAAGTCATGAGTTTGAATTTTACTGGACATTTTTATATTTTGTGACCTTAGTAATATTAGTAAGCTTAGTAAATAGTAAAAATAATGGTTGCTCATATAAAGCAGGCAAGTGTTACTATAAGGCACAGATTTGGCCTTCCTTCCCATGCTCATGGCTTTGCACTCTCAAGACATTTGAGGAGCACTAGTCTCTGATCTGCTTCCATTGGGAAGCTCTGTCAATTTTTCCAGCCAAATATGCCCCTGTGCCTTCACACAATGCCTTGTTTGCATCACATATTATGATCTGATGACCCCCTACCAATCATTTACCAGTTAAACACCCCCTCCTCTGCAAACTGTTGACACCATCACAGTTGACCACACAATTACTGGAAGGACATCTGCTAGGGCCTCCAGCAGATTAATCTAGTGCCGTATTTTGATCTGCCAAGACCATGAGAGCTGGATAGGCAAGATGGCTTTTGTGGGCTCACTGCCTTCATGCTATGAAATTAGCACCAGTACAGTTCAGTTTATAGATTGGGTTGTACTAAGAGTAAAATAAGTTTTTTTTTTTTTTTTTATGAGATATATATATATATATATATATATATATATTATTTAATTTTTGGTAAATTTCTTATTGAATCTCTTTAACTGAAATGAATAATTTATGTAATGTTATCAAATAAATTCTCTTAGTTCTTTATAATGTTCATAAAATTTGTCTTCCTTGAATTTTATGCCTCTTTATAGTAACTTCTGGCAAAAATGCAGATAAAATGCTCGGTAATATTTAAACACCTTACAATAATTGCTTTTAAGACTTAAGTATTCTTAAAAGAAAAATTTTACACAAAAATTAAAAAATAACAAGGATATTTGTAATGTTCATATATGTAAAGAATTGAACTGGGGGACTGAAAATGGGCCATCATCTTGTTTAGTCTTGTTGAACAAGAATAAAATTTTTAATCTTATTACTTACATGCAGACTAGTGTCCTCGTCTTTATCACAATATTTTGACTGTTGTGCCCTCTTGCCTTCATCAGGTGTTTGTCAATCTGAGTAAACTTCAGCTAGACCTAATGGCACAGCAGCTAAATTGTTATAACTAAATATGAAAACATTAGTTTATGTAAGTTGTCTTTTATGTGCCAGTGCCCCTTCAGGACGTAGGCAATCATGACCCTTTTCTGTCCCTTGTTGCTCTTAATAGATGTTCTGTCTGTTATTTCTCTCAAATACTGTTCTGCCATCTATTTAAGTTCATCAAATATACAGTGCACTGTTTACCCATCTCTTTCCCTCTATCTGACCTGTCAGTATCAGATTCTCCAGACCCTCCTCCTGTGACACGATAACTAGGCATATATTAAGGTGCTTTGTAAAATATGTATTTTATTATAATAGATTAAAATAGAAAATGGTTAAGAATAGAAAATAGATTAAAAACGTTTCGTTTAACAAAAGTGAAAAAGAGAAAAAAAATAAACACTTTGTCTTTTTATGAGGAAAATTGTGGAAGAGAAAAGGGTATCAGATTACTGTTTTAAATCCTACCACTCTTCCCGTAAATATTTGACTCAGTGATTTAATGTGATAAGAGATAGTTCAGGAAATAGGTTTTTGAATGACCAAGTCAAAGGCTGTCTTTACTGTATCTTGACCACACATTAAGAATTTTCAAGCAGAAGCTTTAAGATAAAAAGATAAAAAATCCTGGAAAAAATACTAAGGCTAAGTGCAGACTGGGTGTCTGCAGGATGTTTACACATCAAAAGAAGGAAAATTTAAGTACCCTGAAATTTCGGACTTACAGTTGCCAATGCTTATCACCCGCTGGTCTAAAACATTTCCGGATTAATTTTAAATAAATACAAGTGATTTTTCTGAGTCAGATCAGTTGAGTTAGTTCCGCCGGGCGTGTGCTTGAAGTAGAACCTCTGTTCGTCTTGTTTCGGTCAGTTCGGATTTGATCTGCATTAATTAGAGCTGTGTCACATTCGCCTGCCCCAATCAAAAAGACTAACTCTAAATGAAATAAAGCATCGTTTCAACTCATCCAAGTTGTGGAAGTTCGTTCCTTATAGTTTAATCTTGTACCCCCAGCTTGAGGCTCCGACACTTTCAACAAACTCCCAGCAATATCACAGCGTGGAGAACAGCCGCTGGAGAAATTGTTCGGACCGTCAGTTGGGGTGTTACACTCCAAACTTCAGCTGTCTCTAAGTATAAATTTCCTTTTAATTTCCATTCTCACCAAAACCTTGTCATTGCCCTCATGCTCAGTCTATGGTATGTTCAAAATCCTTCTGTAGAATCACATTTCTGTTAAGTAAATTATCTAAATAGTATTGACTCCTCATTTCAGAAATTTAGACAGAAATTCTAATCTTATTATAATTAACTATTGTTTTTCATTTTAGAAATGAGTAATTATCAATGTACTTTATCTCAAAGTATAGGGTGGGCCATAAGTCGCGCACCAAAGCATTTAAAACAATTCTGATAATAACCGTTTTTTTTATTAAAACCAAGCTTAACTAATGAACTGAGAAACATGTACACTCTGGTACAATCACAAATGCTCACCATTTGCATTGATGCACAATTCCATCACTTCACGTAATTCTTTGGTGCACAACTTATGCCCCACCCTGTATTATTCTCATCTTGGCTGCTGTAGATGTTGTAGACAAAATGTTTCAACCAAGTACATCTGTCATTGGGTTTCTATTACTTGGCTGATACCAGCACTTGTTCAGCAGGAATGAATTCTCATAGGGGCAAAATAGCATAATAAATGACTGAAATGTCTATAACAGAGGTGGCCAAACTGCTGATCACAAACCACATGCAACTCTTTGAAATATGTTGGCTGAGCTTTTTTTTTTAAATCACAATGATATAAACAGTTAATAAGAATTTCAAGCTTTATAATTTACTGGATATGAACTGAGGCCCCACTTGATTAAAAACATGTTAATGTATATAACAAAAATGTGTAAGTATTCATGTTTTGTGACTCAAACATCTGAACTTTATTGTATATGCTTTTACATAAGCAAGTTTGACTTGACTCCCCCTGGTCTATAACATCTACAACTAATGTAGGAACAATAGTTTTAAATAAAGTTTCTTCTAAGTCTTATAAAACAAACAAATCACAATGTATTTCACAAGTTGAAATTATTCTGGTTTTCTTCAATGTTGACCAATTTTCTTATGTTAGAAAATTTTTCCTGTTAAAATACTCACCACACAATCTCTATTTTTCTATTCATGCTCACTAGTTTGTAATGTAGGTCTGCCTATCAGCTGAATTTTACGAACCATATAAGTGGCTTCTTATTTGCTCTCTATATAAAGCTTAGAGAAAGCTTAGAGAAAGATTTTTTTTTTTCTTTCTTTTTTTAAAGACCCTCTTAAAAGAGAGAATTAAAATGGTTTTAGGATAAAAATACCTGAACTCTTAACATTGAAATCCTTCAAGTAGCACTTGTAATTTCTTTGTTGGTATTTCTTACCAAGCTAAAAGCAAATTGTTCCTTAACTTGTGGGAATTCTCAGTTATTTTAATTCTTTATACTAGAATTATTGTATTTCTTCATCCTCACCCACTTTTTTTTTTTTTTTTTTTTTGTCCATTTTTCCTTTAAAACTTACTCATTGTTTACATACCCTCCCTGTGGTATTCTCAGCAACCCTTTTTAGAGCTAATTCTGAAGATAATCATTTTATTTTTTCTATTTGCAAATGTGTGAAGCATTTTGCTTAAAAAAAGTACTGTGCAGCATCAAGCAAGTATAGTGAGAAATGAATCTTTGCTATACATTTAAGTCATTGCTACCAAATAGATGGGTTCAATACACAACTTAATTGAAACTAAAATTGTAAAGCAATCTGCACTAAAGAGGAATCAAATACTGTTTACAATCTTTATTCTCTTTGTATACTTTTATCTATCACAACTAACATCTTTGCTGCATTAGATTTATCTCCCTTGTACTGAAGAATAAAACCGCCATTCGCTTCAACCACGACCTCCAGATGACTTTAGAATCTCCCACAACTCTTGTGGGCAGCCTTCTTGTTTAAATGGGTGAATGCTACCATAATCCTTGCTTTCAGTTCATCTTTGGTATTACAAGGAGTTTTGTTAGTCTCTTGCACAACTGCACCCCACATATAATCAAGGGTGTTGCAGTCTGGAAAGTTAAGTGGCTAGATTAAGTGATGTGGTTGCAGAACTTGCCCAACAACTATGGTTGGGTCATCCTGTGTGTAGGGTATGGTGCAGTTTTGTTGCCAGATATAGGGTCTTTCAGCACTCGCTCAACAGCATTAAGGCACTTGATATAAACCTGTGTCGAGTCTGAAGCCCCGTGGAAAGATGAATGGAAGCATAATATCTAGTTAACATCATAATGTTAACTGAACATGTCATCCAACTGGTAAACCATTTTGCAGGCAAGCTAAACTCACGTGAGGGGGGTAGTGTTAACATGGCACCACTGAGAAAAGGAACTTCACAATGCAAGTTACCAGCCAGGATGGAAGAGTTCCTCAGATGAACTACAATGGCCACGTTTGTTAGCAAGATAACCTAGCTGGAAGGCATCAATTGTGGTCCCGTCCTTGAGAAGGACAGGCTCAGTCATGTTAGGCACCCAAGACACACCACATGAACACACCAAAAAGCCACTTGCGAAAACGCAATCTCTGCCACACAGCTGCGACAGATGAAAAGGGTGGACAGCTCAACATATTGGCATTCCAGAGTTAAGGGTGAAATAAGAGCTTGTTAGAATGGGGGTATTTGATATCTTAGGATCTCAAAGAAATGTCTGCCATTTATAGAGTATGTTAGGTTATGGTTTGTTACCTGTAATTTTTTTGGGTAGAGCAAGGGTTCTTTTGGGGGTTTAGAACTTAGCTGTATTGAGGATATGAATGTGACCTCAAAACTTTGCTGTATGTCATTAAAACATTCTGAGGTTCTTTTAAATTACACTATTTGTATATGAAGGAATAATTTCTTCAATCAGATATGTTCCACATTTGTCTGTTAACCACTTGGAAACATATTAATGTTATATCCAAGAAATAGTGGCTCTAGGACAATCATTGCTTTCATCACCATCCATGAATGAATTTGAATTAATATAAATTCACTGGCAGAGTAAGAAAATTCCAGACAAGAGTTTTATAGAGAGATAACCTTGTCATCTGCTTACAAATAGTTATGTCAATGTGAACAGCACCAGTAAATTCAGAAGCCCCTTCCCCCCTCTCTCTCTCTCTCTATATATATATATATATATATATATATCACTCTCCCCCAAACAGATTTTACTTCAAAGTATTACTTCTAATTGAAAAGGTAAATACCAACCTTTTTTAAAGTTTAACTCTAAAGGCATAGATTTTTTCCTCTTCCCTAAAAACAACTAGTGTGTCTTGTATTTCAAGCAAGGAAGTGTTTAAAAGTTTAGAAAGCTGAAGGTTTCTTGAGCCATTTACTTACATGTTCTGTGAAGCCAATCAAAATCTGCAGCAACCAAGCCAAATAGGAAATGCTGGAAACCTAAGCTTTTAAATCAACATTTCCACATTCTAAACTTCTCTTCATAACTCTATAGATCCCCCCCACTGCTGTTGCTACCCACCACCGCTTATACAGAGGATGTTATTTCAGTGTCCTTTTTCTTCAAATTTGTTAATGACTAATCCACCAAAGATTGCACCATGAGTTCAAAATTCTGTTCAGTTGGAATGTTGAGATAAAGCAGAAAGTTATAAATTTATTATTGATATATTAACAATAATATCCTATCTTTTTTTTCTTTTTTTCCATTCGTAAAATTCTTTCTACATCTTTTCACTGCACAACACAAGCTGTCATTTCTTTGTGAGATGTAAGTATGTATCAAAATTATGAGATTGCCATAAATTTTAGTAGTTATTCTTTAACACCTGTTAAAAAAATTATTTTAAATTAAAAAAAAAAAAATTCAATTGGCTTCCAAAGCAAATTGGTCTGCAAAATGGACTGCTGGTTTATCCCTTGTTTCATATTTAGTATTGGGCCTCCAGTTCCTTCTATCTAAAGTCTCTTTCACTCCCAGTAGCCCTTTGCATCTTGGTGACATTTTTCAATTTTATATACTAGATTCAAATAAAATTTTTTTTAAAAGTTAGTTTTTTTTTTTTTTTTTGCAACAAATAGTGTACCAGTTGCAATTAGCAGTTATGAGATACATACCAATAATGTTTGGTTTGTTTGTTCTTGTTTTGTATTTTGTTTTATTTTACATACTAGAATTCACCCAATATCAGACTAGAGAGCCATTCAATATAGAGGCTTACTGATAAAATAAACCTGAATAAGTTGTATATAAATGTGATGGTAGGAAGTGAAAGTTATAAGGATAAATAGGTTAGATAACTGACCATCTGATTTGAAGTTAAAATTGGAGAATTCAGGGAAACACTCACATGGGTGTCCATTCTATAAAATGGCAGTTGAGTGGTGGAGGTCTCTTTCTTTTGGAATATGGAGGGAATGAGGATAATACATCACTTCATGCTGCTAAAGTTGTAGATGAATAGCGAAAAAGAACATTTTAATGAAGTAGAACATCTTATCTGGCCCACACAATCCGCATATCTCAACATCATTGAACATTTCTGATTCCTTTTAGAAAAGCAAGTGAAGGATCAATATTCTCCACAATCATTGAAAGAATTGGAAACTACTTTAGCTGAAGAATTTTTTAAAAATTCAATTTGAAGTTAGGTATTGAAAATGAGTGGAGGTACCTAAAAAAAATGATTGATAATAATAAATACTTATCTCTAACAGTATTAGTTGTATTGTTAGGGTTATTGGCTTACTTGAGGTGAAATGACTTTAAAAAAAAAAAAAAAAAACTTTCTAATACCTACAAAATGTCAAGAGGGGAGAGACACACACAACTGCAATTAAAATGTATTTGATTTAAGAAACAATGAAAAAAAAAATCAAACCTTAATTTTATTTACCAGGATTAGCAGTAATGTCTCTGGTCTTTTTCACAAATTAAAAAAAAAAAAAACTTAAAAGTACAACAGGCTTTTTTTTAGTGGGTGGCTAGTCTGGTTCTTGTAAAATGTGTAATAACTATTTAGCACTTAATTTTTCTTTCTCTCCAGTTTTTTTTTTTTTTTTTTTTTTTTTACTCCTCTTTACTCCTCTTTCCCACACTTTGTCTTTCTCTTTATTTTTTTAATTTTTATTTGTTAGTATTTTCTCCTTTCTTATAGTCTTTTCTAAGAGTGAACTGGCTTTATAGTGTGTGTGTGTTTCCTTTCACTTGGACCCTTGTTTCATTTTCATTTTATACCTTAAAGGCTTATAAAAAAAAAAAATTAAGACAGCTGGTAAATGACCCTTTTGTATCTTCAAACCATGCACCTGGCCAGGATGTATTCAATAACAAAACATAAATAAAAGTAGCTTTGTTTTGTGTGATTTGTATAGTTTATCACTTTTGCACCAAAGTGATAATTTTGATTAAAAACGCAAAGATTCCCCCCCCCAGATATCTTAATTCTCATGAGTTTGTGCCCTATCAAAAAAATGACTATGCTAAATAACTTTGCAATTACATTTCTTATACTTTTTGCAAGAATATCTATTTAATTTTCTTGTAAAATGTTTGTCACTTATGTTACTTTTAGCATTCCGACTCATTTTGTAGATGGATCCTCCAGGAATTACTCTGTCCACTTGTCAGTGGATATCAGCAATTTTCAGAAAAATTCTGCTTATACTTCTCAGTTTTTGTTTTTTGTATGCACTCATCATTGGTGCAAATTTTTCCCTATAGTGCATATCCAGAGTTGATATGAAACTAAATAAATAAAACACACTGTATTAACAGCCTGATCTCCTTAATGACACATACAAGCCAAATATCTGTCCTACAAACAGAAATTATCACAGCTTGGTCCCACTTAGAAGACATATTTCTCTGTTCCAATGCACCATTGGATATCTAACATTTTCTGTTGTCTGTCAACATTTTAATCAACAAGGTATCATGAATTCTGTCAGGGTGTGTATGTGATGGCAGCTTGGAATGCGAAATTGGTGATAAGTTCATTGCATTCACATAGCTTAATTTGGTTAATGGCCTTGGTCAAAACAAATGTTTCCTATTAATTTAATTTTTAATAAGGGTCATTTTGTTTAATTTTCATTTTGTTTTTTTATTTCCATTTTTATTTGTTAATGCTTGCTGCTTTACTGTTTTTCACACATATCATTCAATATTAGCCAAACTTGCTAACTAAGACTTCTAAAAGCCCAATACAAGACAAGTTTTAATCTTTCTCAAAATGCAATAAATGAAGTGTTTTAAAATGTTAATAATATTATCCATTTCCTAATAAGGAAACATTTGAAATTACTTGCCTGAGCACCTAGTACTACTTTTGGTTGAAATTTTGTAAACTTTTTCTATTAAAACAACTTTCATAAAATAAAATCTCTCAAGCCCAGTAACTGTTACTATTTTCAGTATTGAGGTTTGGGGTCCTTCCTAGCCTTTTTGTTTCAAGTAGTGAAGAATTTCAACATCTTGTCATTATTTTTTTTCTCAGAATTGATCTATTCATTTTAGCTGCTGCTATTGTTTAAACCAGGGGTTTTCAAACTGTGGTCTGGACCACACAGGGTCCACGAGGTCAAAATAGGTGTCCGTGGATTAACTCATCACATGATTTTCAAAGTATAAATTTTCAATGTCTGGATATTTGTTTTTACTTATTAACGTTATTAAATGAAAATTTAAATTTATCAATTTAAAGTAAGCTTAAAATCAGTTTTTACTACATTAATGCAAAATTATAAGCTATTCTTAGTAAAAATTTATGTATAAATTTCATAAGTGTTTATAGTGGGTCCCTAGACTAAAACTTGAAATATAAAGGGGTCCACAAGTCAAAAAGTTAGGAAACCCCTGGTTTAAACCATTTTAAAATCTTTTAAAGGGTCAAAATCTAAAATTAATAAACTGGGTTGTTTTGTAGGGATAGAACTTTTAAGCCCCCTCCTCTTTCACACACACTAGAGTAACTAAGAATGCTTGCCTTGATTACATCATTTTTTTTTTTTTTTCCTCCTCCTCCTTCTATACAACCAGTTATTTGTCCTTAACTTGATAGAATCCATTGGGGCAACATCAAAGGTTGCGATTGTATACATTCTTTTGCCAGTGAAAATAGCCTGATTGTTAATTCCTTTCTCAGTTGTAAGCAAAGCGTTTGGAGATTATAAATTCTTGTCAGGCTTGTTTTCAGATTTGTTTTGATATGTTTTTAAAATTCATGGTATATTACTTTGCCTTTATTTTTATACCCATATATGAGAAATGTGGTCACTGCATAGTTGTATGTGTAGCGAAAACCATGGGCACCTTGTGATAACTGTCATGGCTTAGGATTTATCTTGACTGTACTTAATAATTACAAATGTATATTTTTGATGTAAAGTAATTGTAAATATTTAAAAAATTTAGTTTTACATGTAAAAAGTTACTTGCTAACATTATCAAAGTCTATTTGTAAGTTTCATTCTGTATATAATGAAGTGTGGTGATTATGATAGAAAAAAAAAAGAACAAAATAGGAAATGTATATCGGGCTTGAGAATGTGCGTTATGGTGGAGTGGATATATCGGCTCAGAGCGAGAAATCAGCGAGCAGAGTTTGAATTCCAGTTGAATTCATTGCATTCACTTACATGCAAATACCCTTGGTAATGGTATTAATCCTTCTCTTCCCTCCAGTTATGGGTTAAATAACAGGACAGATTGGGTTCTATAACCTTGGCTGGCAACCAGTCTACTGCAGGAAGTAATGGCAACCTACTGCAGAATAATCATCTGCCCTGTCAGTCATGTCTCTTGAGACATGATCACCCAAGCATGTATCACATATGGCACTTAACTGACTGGTCTCAGGCTTACCTGTTTCACTTTTATTAAAACTTTTATAAAGCGTCTGAAAGAAAAATGAAAAGAGCAAAGGGACAGTATACTGGTATGTTGTGATTTGGTGTTAGTTCTTGGCCAGATAGTGTCGTATTAAAGCAATATATAATTTTTAAATGTATACATGTAGAATATTTTGGATTGTAAAGTTTGTTTCTAGAAATGCTTGTCTGTTTAGTTGTATATTGAATAGTAAAATTAATGTGTGCATAGTAATAAATGTGGATTAAGGCAATGGATAATTTTTTTTAATGTGAGGAATATATTTACAGTAAAGTGTAATAGTGTGTTTTATGTAGAAATGCTTGTCTGTCTAGTTGTATGTTGGATGCTAACTAATGTTGGCCTGAAAAATTGCATGATTAGCCTCAGTTTCCTCTTCCTTATATGAGAGCTGAAAAGTTATCAGGTTGACGAAGATTCCGAAAAGTGGGTTTATTTATATTTGAGTCCGGTCTTAGTTTTTTGATGAAGCATTTGTTGAAGATTCTTGTTTTTGTTGTCAAATATTTTGGCATCCATCATGTGTATGTAATATAGTTTATAAGACTTCAGAGTTAGCAGATACTACACTCTCACCCTGTATCTACCTCCCACCTCACAGTGATAGAATCTGACACATGGTTGGTTTCCTGCTGATTCTGTGTATTAAAATTTTGAAATTATTTTGGTACATGTGTACTGGAATAGTAAAGTGGTCCTTGTTTTTAATTTATTTACCAAATCATTTCAATATAAATAAAAGGGGAGCATGGTTTTCCTTGTAAATGCGTTGTGGATTCATATGGTCTGTGTAGATTTTTGGTCGTGAAGTGTATTTGCACTGGATGATGCAGATGTTTTGAGATTTGGAGAAAATGGGTTAAGTGCAAAAGGAAAACACATTGGATTTGGAGTTTTTATTATGACTGGTGAGGTCAAATGTTTTCTTCTATATAGAAAAATTGCACTGGAAGACAGCTGTCAGTAGAGCGGAAATGTAAAAGTAAAATTTAAGTTAGATTTCAATTATGGAGGTGGGGGGGGTCTTTCTGTATGCAGGGGTGCTGACAACACCAACCAAAGAACATCTTCACTCCAAAGCATGTCACCAAAGGCGTCTTTTTAAAAAAAAAAAAAAAAAAAAAAATTTATTTATATTTGAGTCCGGTCTTAGTTTTTGATGAAGCATTTATTGAAGATTCTTGTTTTTGTTGTCAAAAAATAAACTTATCAGCATCATTTGTTGTGAACATCATTGATTCATCCAGGCATCATTAGTCTCAGTCATCATGAGAACACTGAATTTTCAGCAGATTTAATTTTTATCACTTTAGCAGCATTTGTCCAGACAGCGTTGGGTCCAACATTGTGGTGACAGAATTCTCTTCAGAAAGGACTATATAACAGAAGGGTAGAAGTAAAAGTGGGTGACGGGAAAAGTGGCACCATAACAGGCAGCATCTTGACGGGGGGGGGGCACAATTGTATATTTCAACTAGTTTCAAGAACTGTTCTGACAACTACATTGCTGTATTTTTGTTTTGCTCGAACCAGCCAGAAAAGTTTTTACCCAATGTCATGATGAAACAAAAGGTGATAGACTTCGTTGTTACTTACATTTTTAAGCTGTTAAAAGCCTCAGCAGTTGAATATCCAAAATCTTGATCAAAATAAAATTTAAGTAGGTACCAGGAAATTGGTATATGGGTACTTCATCAAATAACAGCAGCACATGGTATTTCACCTATTTCAGTACCCAGATACTTAGTCAAATTTTGCAACTAAACTGACACCAATCACTGGTTATAGGTTGGGTATTAGTTTGGTACCCCTCTCATTAAGCAAGTTTAAATGGTTCCCCCAAATACATCAGTTGCTTGATTTATATGCCCCTTTTTTTTCTTTTTTTTTTTTTTTTTTTTTTTTTTTTTTTTTTCATTCCTGAACATTCCACAAAGAAACTGTCAAAATGGAACTTATTAATAGAATATGAAGGGTATAAGGGCATGGAAATGATTCAACCTTGTATATGTAGTATATTTTGTCTTAATTATTTTTGTTCTCTTTTAATGTTTCTTGTGGGGTGGGGGTCCTCATATTCTCTAACACACAGTAATTCCTTGTCATATTGGCTTTATTACCTTGCTCAGAATGAAATTAAAAAAATAAACCAGAATATCAGGTCCCAGTGATAAAGGTCTAAATTGGTAGAACTAAGGAATACAATCTGAACATTTTGGGAATAGAACCAATTTTCATTAAAATAAACAATATTTTAATATGGATGCACAAAAAAACTTTACACACAGGGTGGTTATAATGAAATTTCTCAGTTTTATAATCATGATGTCCTGGATTTTGGTACCAAACTCACCTCCCCACAAAATTGAAGAACAAAGGTAGGAAGACTATTGTGTTCAACTGTTTTGAAGCTCAACATTTGAAGTTCTAACAATATAATAGTCTGAAATTCTTTTATCAGTGGGAAACATGCAATTTGTTCAACCATGAAACTGGTCCTCCTCTGAATAATTCATGAAATATTTTATGTATTCACATGTTTTCGTTTCTGAAAGAAAATAGTGGATCATAAAATAAACTTTTATTTTTTATACATTTTTTTTTAATTACAATGTCTCCTAAATATACCTGTATTGTAAACTTTTCTTGGGGTAGGGGGAGAAAAAAACTTTTCAAAATGTAAATCTTTAATATACCATATTTTCCTGTGTATAATTAATACAACCCAATGTTTCTGAAGCTAAGAACCAGGAATAAATTACATCCTTAAGTATAATAAAACTCCATAGTAAAATCTCTACGTAAAATCTCAATACCGATTTCGCTAAAATATGTAATTTCTGTTCCAAAATTCTTTTTTTTTGTGTGTGTGTGTGTGCATGCACTGAGTACACTTTGCAATCTTGCTGTTTCAAATGAGGTCTTAGTGATTTTTTTTTTTAAATTCTGAAAGCATATACTCATGTATTATATGAAATCCCTCTTTGCCTTTCATTTTCATTCAAACTTTCTCATATTATATACTAGAAAATTATATTTTTATATTTATATTTGTATTGATAATCCTTGAAGTTGTTTTTGTGAGGTATCCAAATAATGCTTTTTTTTTGTTGTTGTTGTTAACTATTTATGACCTTAGGTAGCTTCAATATGATCTTAGTCTAATTTAACTCTAGGCTGCCTGAACATTTTTGTGGTGTAAACTATTCCTGCTTTTGAATCATGACTTTCTTTACATAAGGCATTTGTTGCAAGCCCCACTCACACCCTGGTTTTGTAAAAGATTTAGGGCATCCCTCTGCCTTTTGGGACCTCATATTTCTGATAAAATCAACCATTGGCAATTTTTGGTACAGGAGATTAAATTCTACTTTAGAAAACAGCTTAATTTTTTTTTCTTCAGTAAGAAATGCCACCCATCAGAATTTTTGAGTTAGCTTAAACTGTATATTCTTTCAATGAGAGCTAAATTGAGTATATTTTTAATTTTCAAAATGTCATTATTTTAACATTACAGAATTTGTTAGCTTGACTAATACTTAATTTTAAATTTGAATGCGGAGCTCTTTCTTTCTCCTCTCCCTACCCCACCCCCAGGAAAAAAAATTACAATAACCAGTAAATAAGGATTCTAAAGCTAGAATGTAAAATAAAATTTACAAAATAAACCAAGTGCACTCATAAAATTGGAGTGAACGTGGTCTTGGTTCATGTTTCCAATATTGTGATAAACAAGCAAGTGTCGTACCAATAAGCCAACCTTCTGCTGCTGAATTATTGGGTCTAAATTATCTTTTGAATGCTATTGTAGGATTTTTTTTTTTAAATTTCTGTCTGAATTTTTGGAATGAGGTGTTATCATCATTATTTACAGCAAGACTATTGCCCTCATCTTTATCCAATTCCAGCCCTCTGGCCTTCATTAGATGTATATGCTGATCCAGATAAGCAACAGCACATTCCGAACTGGAAACGATTCAGTTTGGGATTCCCTGTAGCTACCCTGATGAAGGCTGTTGGGCACAAAGAGCTGAAACATTGTGATGACAATGACACCAGAAAATATTTACATTAAACATTTTTGAATGTTTGTACTGACAAACTTTGAAGTTGTACTTGACAGGCATCCAAATAATGCCTTTTCATTTTTTTAAAAATGACAATAGTTCACATGTAAATGTCTTGAGCTACCTACATTTATTTCTTCTTTAAATAATACTGATATTTTGAACTCCTTTAAATCGAAGAAAACTATAACTTTGTTTTAGCTTTCTACATCTTTATTTTAACAAAGCATTTAAGTGAATAAAAAGTTTCTTTCTGCTTTTATCGAAAAATTTTAGTAAAAATTGTTGGGACAGGGTGAAAATTCAGGGAAAATTTTTTTTTTTTACATTATTCAAAAAACAAGTTTAACTTAAAATCATAACTTTTTTCACTTGCTCTTTTAAACTCCATTTTATAGCCATATATTTGCAGAGTTGGTTTTCTGTCAGGATCTTAAGTTAGAATTCCAGTTGTCTTTTATCATTTGAATACTTTGTGATAAGAAAAAATGAAAGCTAATATCACAGACTAAATATTATTCTCACTGTCACATAAAACTCTGTAACATCTATGGGAGAATTGTCAGTACTAGAGGCCAAAGTATAGATAATGCATGAACTCTGGTGACACTATTTGGACAAGATTGAAGTAAACCTATTGAACTGAAATCATTCATCTCCCAAACAATGTCTACAAGGAATACATGTCTTCTGTCAAGACAGGTTTGTGTTTCTCCTGCCATCTTTCTTAAATTGGGAAACAAAGCATTTTTCTTTCTCTCTCTCTCAAGAAAGAGAGGTACATTAGTAAGTCCACAGCCTAAAGATAAAAAAAAATTTATTCACTGTAAATAAGTAATTCATCATAATCTGCAGAGTGAACATAGTGTTTTACAGTGAAAATTTCAGATCAAAATTCAACAAATTATGTATAAAAAAAAAAATTACAATTTGATTATACGGTGTAATTCTTGGGTGGCACAGTTTGCTTACCTAGTCACTGTTCTGAGTATTTAGGTTATGTAGCTATGCAAATGAGCAAACAGTGGTGCCATTGCTGGAAGAGTTCTTGGAACTTGTTTACTAGAATACCTTTCAGTAATGTAATTGCGTTGCTGGAGGTCAGATCTTAGTAAATCTTTCTTAAAGAACATTTTTTTTAATTTTGGAAATAGCCAAAAATTATTGGGGTAGGCAGTGTCTTGTGAAAAAAACATTTTCCTGATGAAAAAAAATTACTTTCTGCAATTTATTGCTATTACTGGTGACAGCCAAAGAACTTTGACAAAGAATTGTTTTCTTTTTCTCTCTCTCTCTCTCTCGTATATGGTTGGGTTTCAATCCTGGGTAAAAAGCAATTTGATGTCTAACTGTACTGATGAGCTGTGAAACAGAGCCGTCTGGAGATATATATATATATATATATATATATATATGAGAGTGTGATAGAATAGTATTATTTGTGCAAACTTTCACCTGATGCAACAAAAATTCTTAAATCTTTCTGAAAGATTATGCATTTTTCCTTTTCAGCTGAAAAAATTCTTTTCTTATCCAAGAATTAATTTGACAGAACTCTCACAGTAATATGCAAATGACTTGAATTTAATTTCTATTTTTAAATGTTTAAACCATTGCAGGATAGATTGTATTGCCATTTCTTTGTCTAAGTGTTTATAAAGTTTCATGTTAATGACAATTTTAATATTTTCTGATGTTTGTTTTTTTCTAACAATATAAATCATTGTATAGCAGGCAACTTTTTTGTTTAAATTAGTTGCTTTTTTCCTCTTTTGCATTTTCTTTACAACTATCTGAATTTTTACTAAATTGCTTGCATTTTGACTTTTGTAGGTTCATAGTCCAACTCTCCATGGCTTGATCAATATAGATGATAACCAAGAAAACTTGGTAAGTCTTTCTTGTCTTTTTTTTTTTTTTTTTTTTACACCTCAAATGTGATGTGGGTTTTAAACATTTTCAAATGATATTTAACTTCCTAATTACTGTTAAATATAAAAATGTAATGGCTGTAAATTAGAGAATTAAAAAAGGTTATCGTGTGTGTGTATATATATATATATATATATATAAGCTGATTAGAAAAATTTGCAATAAGGAACATTTATTGTATGTGGGATTCTAGATCAAATAAAAACATGAGTAAGATTTCAACAAATAAGAATTTTCTGACATGAATGTGTTCCTTCTCAACACACACACACATCTCTCTCTCTCTCTCTCTCTATATATATATATATATATATATATATATATACACCCACCCACCCACAGAGTGGGACCTGTTGTATGCGACCACCTGTACTGCCATAAAAAAACTAGCTGCAGGTGGTTACTCACTAAAGACTTGTGGCCTATCCTTCCCACGGTTGTACATTTAACTTTCCAGAATGTACATATTTTAGTATTTTACTATGTAATCTGGTAATAAATAAATGAGAACATAAGATGGTCTAACTTTGAAAAAAATTTATTCAGCATAATTTTTTTTTTTTTTTTTTTTTTTGTTGTTGTAAAATTAAAAATGTATTTATTCACACTGGTGTAGGCTTTAAAAAAAATCAGTTATTGCAGTCTGTTTGTTTTGTTTGTTTTTTTTTTGTAATGTGACCACTTCTGATTCTGATGTTGGCACTTATTTATTTGGGCCTTCATTTCTTGGTCTTCATCAACCAAAGCTTTCAATTTTTTCTTAGAAGTGAGTGATAGTAAGAGAATCTTCAATAATATATGGAAAAATAACCAAACATGCAAGAAAAAAATAACATTTGAGAAAAAATAAAGATGAGGTAAACATTGAAAATTTAAATTTCGCATAGATGTTATTCACCCCCCCCCTCCCCCACTTCCTGCCCAAAACAATTCTCTTGAACTTGTCAAATGTAATAAGTACATTTTAATACAAGACAGAAGCTAAAAATTTGACACTAACTACAATAACAAAATGAAAAAGGTTCTGGTTTAGATTAAAGGAAAATGAAATAGATTACTAACTTAAATTCTCCTAATTTAGAAGTTAGGTTTGTACTGCCAAAATGAACTTTTGTTAAAGCAGTGATTTTATGCTGGTTGGGGGGTCAATTTTTGGAAGAGGTCGCTCAGTGGAGGTCCATTAGGTAGTAGCTCAGACTTTGAATTTTCATAAGCATATAATATATTCACTCATCAGAACTTATCCAGTTTTTCCATAGATATCTTTCAATGTTTGTGTGTTTATATACTGTTGTCAATTTGTGTGTGTGTGTGTGTGTGTTCCCCCCCCCCCTTAACCAGATAACATGCTATTCACTATCTTTTTCTTCTCTTTTTACTTTTGTTGATAGCTTTGTTTATGGATATGTGTTTGAATACATTAGAAAGTGGTTGGAGTTTATTTATATGGGGGTTGTTTAGATTGATATCTAAGAAATTTACAATTTTAGATTAGATTGAGTCTAATGTAAATCCTAGAGTGTTGTAGGTTTCTATAATTTATTTTTTTTTTTGTGTTGGTGGGTTTATCACTCCAATTAAGTTTATAAGGCCATCGTCCCTGTATGAACCTGTCTTTTAATGGTATTTGCTAACTTGTTGATGATTATATATGCCTATGAGTTCACATATTTCTGCACCATAAAAACTGCCCATTGTTAGGTCAAATTGTGATCTTATTGTCATTGTTGCTATTATTAATGCTGTACATTTTTGTCCATATTTTGTAGTATAGTATTGATTTTTATGCAGTGTTGGATAATTTCATCATCTGGGATGTTTGTATTTCGATAGGTTTGGTGTTCCGTCTAGTGTTTGCTCATTGATGGAGGGATAGATGTCCTTAATACCTAATTGTATAAAGGAAGTTTTCTTTGTTGATAATTTTGTTAAACTGTAATTGTTTTTTTCCCCATTGGTTTATGTTCAGAATGCTCCTTAATTTTCGTGCATATTTTCTCTACTCTTGTTCTTTTAGGTCACTTTCAAATGCAATAAGATCGCTTTGTTGCGATGAAAGTTTCATTGACTTAAAAACAATTATTGTAGCTGTTATCAGTGTCTTTAGTAAAGAAGCAGTATATTTTCCACCTTGCACATTTTTTGAAGTTTTTTTTTCAGCAAGCTTAATTTTGTTTGATGTGGGTATATTTTTTTAGCTAATAATTGCATTGTATTTGTTCTATATTGATGTACAATTGTATTTTTAGAAATATAGCAGTGTTGTCAGAAAGTAATTGTACAAAAAACAAAGTACTCAACTGGAAACCCCCTCCTCTCAGAGCTTACGTAGTGTTAAGTTGGAACACTATTTGAAGCCAACAGAAGTAGAAAAAAAAACATGCCATTCATTGTGTGTGTGTGTGGGGGGGGGCATGCACACACTTAGACTTGCCTAGAAAAATAAGATACCATTTCACAACAGTATATAAACATGCAGATATTGAAAGATATCAGGAAGAAACCAAACAGTTACATTTATGTAACTAAGTCAGTGATACTGATCAGTTAAGTGACAATTAGTTCTATATTCTCTTTACACTTTCCCTCTGATATTGATAACTCTTTTTGCAAAGCCTTTAATGCCTTTCTACCAGTATACTAGTTCACAATTTTGGCTTAAATCTCCCAACTTCACGCGCGCGCGTGTGTGTGTTACATTAAATGCGACAGACGAGGCAAATCTTACAGTTTTAAGGTCTTTACAATTTTCTTTTAAGTGTGTTAAGATTGTGTAAAAACTGTAATGATTTTCTCTAGCATTTTTAAGTTAATTCATTAGCCATTTTTCAAGGGGTTTATTGTTAATGCCTTCAATGTTTGTGTTCTAGTTGTATTATGTCCATGTAGTAGCAGTTCTAACCAGTGGTTGTGGTTTTAACTTGGTAACCACAAACTTATTACTCTGATTGTCAAATAGGGTAAGGTTGAGGCTTGACTTAAATTGTTTTATAATGAACTGGCTGAAAGCACTTAGGATGATAATCATTACAATTTCTACACACTCTTAGCCCTCACCAAAAAGGAAATTGTAAGAATATTAGAAAAACTTGGCATTTTCCCTGCCTGTCATATTTAATGAAATGCATATAAAAGAAAGGTTGCTGCCCAAATGTGTGCGTAGCGCGTGTCAGTTGGAATCATACAGATTGGGATCCAACAGAACAAGATAAAGAACAAATAGGAAACATTTATCAATCTTACATTGTTCTTTTATTAAAAATTGATCAGAGAATGAGATGGGAAACCTTTCTGACATCTTTATTTTTGTGTGGTTTGATTTTATTTTTTTCATTGGTTAAAGACTTTGTATATTTTGACTTGTCAAGCATCATCCATTTGTATAATTTATGTGCATAAGTTTATTATAATTTGTATATCAGAAAATGTTTTCCTTATTCTCTGAAGCTTTAATAAAAGTGAAACGTTAAATTTATAAATATTTCATGTTTAAATAAATACAAAAACACAAGTAACTCTTAACTGTAGTATACTTAAGATGGTACAATGGTAGTGGATGGAAATCTCACTATTACAACAGGAAAGAAAGAAAATAATATATATATATAATCATCCACATACAAGCCTATTTTGCTGTATCAGTGCTCATCAGTGTGGCTAGACATCCACTTGCCTCTGGCCGGGATCAAAACTTGGCCAATTCAGTCACTAAGCCATAGACACATGGAATCAGAAAAAGGAAATTTTAGTGTGCTATATATGAGTGGCATATGCACTCCAGCAATTAAGAGTTCTTTTGGTGACTGAAGAATTATGCATATATCACCGAAGTGGTAACTTTTTATTTTATTTTTCCCTCTCTAGTGTGCTCAATCGTAATGAAAACATAAAATATATACAATAAAGTTTCAAACAAGTACTCTCCCAATCCTCCACCTAAACATTTTAAGTTGGCGATATGGTCAGATAAAATGTATCAACCTGCTCAGCAAGATATTCACTCCATCATCTGAAGGTTACAATTCTTGTCAGCAAATTTATGAAGCCAATAAAAGTCTCATTGACTGTCTTCTGCAGCTCTAAATGTTTCCATTGCATCCAAACCAGTGCCACAGCCATCCTGCTCAGCTGTCTCAATTTGCGTAAGGATCTCCAGTTCTATCCTTAAAAAATTTCACAATGCAGCATAGAGCCACATCATTACAATCTAAGTAAAATGCCATGTATTCATACATAAATTGCATAGTTCCAGGTTGATCTGATGGTTGATACCTTCTCATTCTTCATGAAAACTTTGACTAGTTTGTATTTTATTTAGACAAATGTTTAAATCAAGATAAGAGGAAAATTTTAAATTCCTGATTTTTTTTCTATTTTCTTCACAGCTCATTTTACATACACACACATACTTTTAAAGCACATGCTTAGTTTATAATTCAAACCCCCCACACATTTCTGGATAACAAATGACTAAATCTCCTGAGGAAATATGGTACAGTAAAAAAAAAAAAAAGTAACTTCTCCGAGAGACAAAATTATAAAGATGTGCCAATATATTTAATTCTTGAAACGTTAATTTTAGTGGATACCTGTATTTGAGTAAACTGTTTTTTAAATTGCTTATTTTGTGTGCAGGCCGGTAAACAAAAATACTGTTTTAAAAAAGTGTTTATTCAAATATGGGTATCCACTAAAAATAAATTTTTGAAGTAAATAAAAATAAATTGGATTAAAAAATAATTTCCATTCATTCTTAAGTAACTGCCTCATTTATTTTCGATTTTGAAACTGAGCAGATATGATTTTCAAGAAAATCTGACCAAGTGAATGTTCTTAAAAGCAAATAGGACCATGCTTAATTTCAAAACTCTTCATAAGCAAGTAGTCATAGTATACTGGCTCAGACAATAGTTTCTCCTGTGAAAGAAGCCAGTTTGTATCCTGCCATTTTTTTTTTTTAGTTTCCTCAAGTGTGCAGGCTGGTAGACAAAACCAATGCTGTTTAAAATAAACCATGCATTGACTAACAGTAATTTTGCACAGACACAACAGGTCTTCCCTCTCTTTCCTATATATATTTTCATGGCAACTGCTCTGATGAGCTTTCTCTGGTAACCTGACCATGAATTTAAGTGTGCTACTAGATTGGCATCTGTCCCACCCTTTTACTGTCGAAATAGTTAAATGTAACAGCAGCTTCTACTCCAACAGTTTTTTTCTCACACTTCCCATCTGTGTAACTCCTTTCCATTTACTTGCTTCCGCAATTACTACTATCTCCAAAAATTTCAATGCAGCATCAATTGCCATCTTTTATCTTCTTGAATCCCGTTCATCATTTATCCTTTCCTCTGTTCCCCCTGTACCTAGTCCTTTCTCTCATTGTAATCCCCTGCACACTAGTGAAGGCCCCACCTTGCTTGGGGTGAAATGATTTAAAGTTAAAATAAAAACCATTAATTATGTAGAAATTTTTCTCCTTGGTGTTATGTTTATCATTTCACCGTAAGCAAGACAATAGTCACTAAGATGTAAGTGACATGTTACTGAGTTGTAGAGAATGAGAAAAATACTGTTAAGGAGGGTGGGTGGCAATGACAAAAAAGAATTAAGAATGCAAAAGATAACAATTGACATTGTTTAAATTTTTAAGAATCAAAGTTGATTGGGGAACAAGAAGCTGGACAAGAGGTCCACAAATGAGAAATGCAATAGAAGAAACTGTTGTTAGCATAGAACTTCTTGCCATTTTTAACTATAACAGTAAGGTCTCATCATTTTAATCTGAACTTAGAAACTTTAACTACCATAGAGAAAACTAATATCTATTTTGCAAGAACAAAAATGTGGCACAAGGCCAAAAGGAGGGATGAGTACTATAGAAGCAAGTTTATCAAAACAGTTACCATGAAAGTATTTATAGAAAAGGCACAGAAATATAAAAAAAAACTGCGTATAAAAAAAAAATATGGAAAAGCATTTTGGAAAAAATGTTAGGAATAGCTGCTCACTATTCCTTACTGCTGTGCAATATTTTTAGTATGTCAAAGATGAGCTAAGATTTTGTCCTTTTCATGTGAATTATGTAGGTCAAATGAGAAAATCACATCTTCAAACTAAACAAAAGCAGCATTGATTGTATAAAGAAAACCTTTCTTTGTGATGTCAAAAGATTTTGGGGGGGGTAATAAGGTGGTGATTGAGATCACCCTGCAAGATTTGACAGCAATCCTGAAGAAAGCAATATTGTCTCCCTCCGCCTTACGCGCACACACACCTCTAGAGACAGAATGAATTGAGTATCTTGTTCCTTGAACGACCTTACGATTGTAAGATAGCCAGATGACAAATTGGGTGTCCACATAAAACTTTGTCATGGACACACGCATATATGCACACACACAGAGCTATATTTTTTCATATACATTATATGTATGTAAGCTTCTAGTTAATTATTTTCTATTAAAAGCCAGTTTTTGCGCACATGTGTGTGTGTGTGTGTATATATATATATATATATATATATAAAACTTTGTTTTCTATGTAACTAAATGAAATATGCCACAAACATAATGGTACTTTATAAATATCTATATTTAAATTTTACAATGGTCATTTTTTTTTAATCTGCACCTTCTGATTGGACCATACATAAAACTAGCTAATGCTGCTGGTGAGGAACAATGTATATTTATTAGTGTGGGTATGTGTAATAAGTTTTACTAAAAATAAAAATTGCAAATGTTTCCTTAAATCTCAAACAAAAACTTGATAATTCTTTTAGTTCCAAAGGGGGTTTAAACACTTTACAATATAATTTTGTTCCTTTAATTTCTACCTTTTTTAAGTTGTCATTTTGTAGGCAGTACTTTTCAGACTGGTAATTTGGCAGAAGCTCATAGTTCAGGATTCTTTTCTAATCCTATCAAGTGCACAGCATAATTTTCTTAGGATGAAGACCTGCTTTGGGGGTTGGCTCATGTCACATACCCCAGAATCTTTTTTTGCTGAACATTGTTGTAAATGATCCGTTTCTCATCACAATTTGCTTCCAAAAGGGTGCATTTTCATTGTTTATACAGCAAATCACAGCTAGAAATGCAATCCAAAAGATTCTTTTCACTAAGATCATGTGGTATCTAAACATAGTGATTTATGTACCCAAGTGTTCATAGATGGTAGATTTTGATAAATTTAGTGTTTCTACTAATTCCTGAGTTGTGTAATGCAGTTTATTTTGAATCAATATCTTGATTTTGAACATCTGTAGTGGCAGTGGTTTGCCTAATTGTTCTTCAATAAGACTACAGTCACCAACTATCAGCTTAGTGAACCACTTCTGTACAGTTCTGTCAGCTAAAGTACCTTTACCATATACTGCATATATCTATTTTTTGCTTGCAAGGCATCTTTGCTTTTACAATCATCAAAACATCTAAGATGCACCTTATCGTCCATTTTCATAGGGATGCAAAATTGACATAAGTTTAAACTTTCTTTGTCAAGAGGTAGTTTGATGTGCTCTGATTGGAAATGTGAGCATATGTCAATAAATTTGACATGTTCTTACATGGATGACTAAAAATCGGTATAAACTTTCCAGACAACCCAAAACATCGGTACATTTGACTGCCCAACTATTTTCTATGTACAGATATGCCTATATTTTATTTATATATATATATATATATATATATATATGTCATCAGCATAGATCTTTCGCTGTATCACAGCTAATCAGTACAGTTAGTTACTCTGATTGCTTTTAACCCAGGACTGAAAATATATATATTGTCATCCGCAGACAGATCTATTTCGCCATATCACAGCTCATCAATATGGTCAGACTCCAATTGCTTTTTTACCCAGGATTGAAACCTGACCGAAATGACGTCAGTCATATATATTTTTTATTGTTTACACCTAATGGAATTCAAGATGAAATTATGAAAAGGTATTTGGACAAAAGGTTGAAGGTAGTGAAGTAACCTACATCTTCTGTGATTACCTCCCACTACAGACTTTGTGTCTCTGTTTATTATAAACCTGTTCATTTCAGGTGTAGTTCTTAAGTACTTGATGACAATGAACAATAGTTTAATTAATAAGACACCACAGCAAAAAAGTTTTATAGGCTTCATTTTCTTTCCTCATCCTCCCTTGAGTCTTTGCTTTTTGTCTTATTTGCAAAGAACTTTCTTGGTTTTCATTTTACAAAATTGAAAATAAGGCTTTTTTTTTTTTTTTAATTGGAGAGAATTGAGATTTTATGATTATTCTCTAAAACTTGCATTGGTTTATAGGGGCTTTTCTGGTTTAATTTTCTTTTTATTATTACTGTTTGATTATAAAACATAGCTGGGAAGTTACATTACATTTTTAAGGGGAAATATTCAAATCTACTGAAATTAAATTTAACAAAAATAATTCTCAATTGATTGTTTAATCTTAAATCACCACATGAGAAATTAAGTTTTAAAGAAAATACTAACTAAAAGATAGATAATGAGGTAAGAGGGGCAAGTGAATTTAACACCCACAGGACATTGACTGCAAGAGTCTAACTGAAAATGGCAAGTAACCTACTTTACGTTTGTGTGCATGGCTGGTGGAGCAGGCACAGGAAGTTGTGGAGAGCCATGATCACCCACTCTTGAAAATGGCACGGAATTTAAGACCTAAACAATTTTACATGTGAAATTTTTTTCAATTAATGCCACAAAGATGCAAGGAGTTGCTGGAAGTGAGAGAGAAGGTAAAGGCTTGTCTCTGACTTTTATCAATATTTTTATAAAGAGCTTAGCTAAAATATTTTCCAGCTTAAAGTGGAATCCATTGCTTATATAATAGGTGATCTGTTAGTGCACTGAGTTACTCGGAAATTTTTTTTTTGCGTATGTGGGTAGACAAAAGAAAAACTTAGTCTCTCAGAGGACAAAATGTGTCCTATCAAGGCAAATGCAAGGATTTTATTTTGTAACCAAATGTTAGTTTTCAAAATTTTTAAAATTAAGAAACACACATAAATGTTAAACAAGTTTGCTGAAAAGTCTAGATAAGTTATGGATGACACTAAATGACACCCATGACTCGGCAAAACATGTCAGCTAAGATATTTTTTGTATTCATATTGTCCTTTTACAAATATATTCTATCTGAATTTTTTTTTACACACACACACACACACACACACACACACACACACACACACACACGTGTGTGTGTATTTCACTTTAGGACAGTTTTGAAAAAATCTGAAAGCAAATTCTGAAATAAAATATATGCTAATTAATAGCATTTGGGCTATCATTTCTCGAAAAAGACCTGACTGACTGGGCAGATTTTCCCACAGTAGGTTGCCATTACTTTCTGCAGTAGACTGGTTGCCAACCAAAGCTATAAAATTCCATCTATTTAACCCATAGATGAAGGAAAAATAACATGGCTTCCATTGCATGTCACCCTAGAATTTAAAATATTCCCTCAAAACGTTTCAGGTCAAATTGTTCTTTCATAAAGTTAAATCTCCTCAGATTCTGTTGAGTAGCCAGATTTGCCAGTTGTTTAGAGATGGCAGGGGTTTGATTTGTCAATAAGATTTGAGTCTTGCACTGATCAGGCATTGCGTTGACCACAACAAAAATGCAGAATCTTGTCCAGTAATCAAGCCACAGTTCTGATGTTGAATCAAAAGCAGCAATTGGTGGGATAGCAGCTGAAGAAATTAAGACGAGAACTTTGACTGGAATCCTTTTCAGAAGTTTGAAATTGAATCTGCCTCCTCAAAGCTTCCATGTCTTTTCTGTGCTGTTGTGCCTGTACCTCCATTTGTTCCCTCTGGAGTTGAAGTTGTTCAAGGAACTTGACCAGTTTGCCACTTTATGCCATTGTTAAAATAAAATGGTTCACTTGGTAAGGATAGTCTTTGTTATTCTATCAGTGATACTAATTTGTCATGCTGCCCTATCAGCTCTGCTTATATAGCGGTATATGATTAGAACATTTTAGAGGGTTCTCAAACTTTTCAATTTTATTGGGCAGATTTGCATGCCAACAATTTCCATTGTACCAATTTTAGATGCTAGCAATTTTCACAACACTATTAGGATTTATATTTCAGAAAAGAAATGTTAATAACAACTAGCATATCTTATAAAAGTGCATATGTTTAATAAGTCTTGCATTAAATCTAAATAAAACTTAGAATGTGTTGACTCATGTTTGTTATGAGAAGAGCCTCTGTTGAAAAATTAGCATTCAAATTGTGGCTTGAACATTAACAGCTGGTATCAGTGAGAAATATTTCATCCATGAAGCAAATTCTACTCAATTGATGTCTGTGCATCTTCCATATGTCTCTTTCTCTCTCTCCCCCTCTTGCTATCCTCTTCTCTCCCCCTCTGTCTCCTTCTCAAGAGTCTTAAATCGTATACAATTCTTGAATTTTATTTACACTTTTACATTTCTCGTAACACTTAAATATTGCATAATCTTGTTCCTTTTTATGGTTTTTTTTTTTTTTTTTTTTTTTTTTTTTTTTTTTTTTTTTTTTTTTTTCTGCAAGGCTTAAATAGTAATGGGGAGATTAAGCTTCATTATTGAATTTTCCTAAATCACTAGGCTTCACTTTCTTTCTTTCTTACCATATGACATGTTATCAACTTGTAAACAATTTTTATCCAACGAGCATCTTAAAAGCACTGATCAAACGTCATTAATTTATAATGAAATTATAATTAACCCTTTTCAAATCACCAGAATCCAGTGAATATGCTGACTACTCCAATTATCCATGTAAATTTCTTACTCAAACACGATTTTTCTGAATACGTAAAATGTTTTTGTGATTAATATTTTTTGTATAGGTTTACTCCGTAACAAATGGTTTCAGCTGTTTAGTTCATAGTTATTAATCCTGCCTCATCTCTTAGATGACTGGTTTGATTATGTAGATGACAGTAGTTGTGATGAATATTATCCTACTGCAGAAAGCAATGGCAACCTACTGCGGGATAATCTTCTGCCCAGTCAGTCGTCTTTCGAGACATGATTGCCCAAGTGTGTATCACGTATGGCACTTAACTGACTGACTGACATGGCAGTGAATGCGGGATAATCTCAAAGATGAAGGAAAGATACCATAGACCAAACATGTGAGCAATGATGTTTTGGAGAGAATGGAAACAAACTTATACTTATCAGGAAGAGATGGCTGATGTTTCTGGAACATATAACGAGAAAGGATTTAAAGAAGCTGATAGCAAATTGATGGGAGAAATGCCAAGACAAAAGGTATTGAGAGCCACAAGAGACAGGAAAATGTGGCTGGCCCTGACCGCCTACACTACATTCCCAAGGTATACGGCATATAAAAAATGTCTTAATTTACTGTGCAGAAAGTTTATCTTGCCACTGAAGGTGACTCTGATCAATGAATTTCTTTGAATTTTATAGTTGTTGCCATATCCTGCTATGGTAACTGAAAACACCTTTCTGTGATATTAACAATATGGTTACTGCAATTGAGAGGCATTAAAAAAATAATGCAGTAGAAAGGAAAGCAAAGTGCTTTATTATAGTAATTATTATTGCAGCTGCTGCTGTCAAGTAATGTATTTGTCTTTATTTGATGTACACAGTCACTTAAACAAAATTGTATTTTATATTTATAGATGGGAGTATATAGATAATCTATATTTGTAAGATATTTTCATTTAATGTTATGTAACAGATATTAACTTTTGCTTGGTCACAAATTGAAGATTTTTTATTTTTACAAATGTATTTTTTAAAATTTAATAACTGAAGGTATTCTGCTAAATGTGAGTATTATCCGAGTGATTGAGTTATATTTCTACTTTTTACCTTTTTCCCTTCCAGTTTTTTTATCTTGGCTTTTGTCTGCTGGTAATGTATCTATCTCCCTTTATTCTCCATTACCAAAGACCCATTCATGACTCTTTCCTTTTTATGCTGCAGAAAATCATGTGTAAAAAAAGCTGCAGTTCTCTAGTGAATAGTTCTCAAGCAAACATCAGTGAAGAGCAACGTCGAAGGTTGACAAAGAAACTGACCGACACTCATGCAGATTGGTTAGATGAGTGTTACTTTGTAATCCGTTGTAAGGTCAGTAAGTACCAGCACATACCAATGCCATGGCTTGTTAAATCTAGCACCTATTTAAATAAAATAAAAAAAAATTTTCAGCAGTACAAGTTGTTACTCGTCTGTCCTGCCAAACAGTTTACACTTCCCTAACCTCTCTTTGCTCTTAGAGATCAGAAGTCACTACCTTAAACTTTTTTTCTCTTTTATTGATAGATATCCCCCCCCACTATCTTTATTTAGCAGCTTTTGTCATTTGAAATTAAGCAGCCTTATTACAATTTGCTTAGTTTTTGCACAATAGGTCAAGTCTAAACAGAAATATATAGTAGTATATTAAAAAAAAAAAAATCTCCCCTCCCCCTGCATACACACAGTATTTTTCCTTAGTAGCTTTTAGTTGTCCTCTATTAACTGTACTACTACCATTTGCTTAGTTCTTGCACAAATGGTAAAAAAAACTCTAAAACTTTATTAAAATGAAACCTTTGAAATAATGTATCTTTTGTGACTATGACCAACCTCCAATAATCAGTATTCTAATATTTAGTCATTGAAATATTTACTTTGTGGAAGTGGTTTGTGCTAGGGATTTTTCAGCACCCAATCATTTTAATTTATTTTGAAATTAACTAGAAATGTAAATGTTATAAAGCTGTGGTGAGGGGGCTGTTGGGGTTTGGCTATATTCCAAATATGTTACATCTTTAGACATGAAATGTCAAAATGTATCTTTATAAAAAAAAGGAAAATCTAATAAAATATTTTAAAAATAACTTTTAGATTACTCTGAAACAGATTTCAGCAGTAACTGATGTTACTGATGAGCTTGCATAATTTTGGCACCAAACCAATGAATAAAAATACGTTGATGAAGAAAAATTTTCATTTGTAAGATTATTCAACCACATCGAATGGCCCAGAACACAATTTCATTCATAAAAAAAAATATTCTCTTAATACATCTGTCAGCTAAGAGATCAAGACTTTGACTGCAGCTAGTCATAATAATGATGAAATAATTCCTTATTTGTATGAGTGAAGTAAAGTTATATGAAACTGTAGGATATACACAAGTGAGTTTAAAACTTTTCTAGATGATTTGTCCTGTGATTTAGTAAAAAAATGCACATATATTGTTATTCTAATTACTGTGTTGGTCATCTACACTTGGTCAATTAGATATGATATTGTAATTTTGTCCTAGAATGACTCTGATCTTTACAATAACTGACAAATTCAATCTATTTGTATAAAAATTTTTGCATGAAGCTTAGCAAAATAAACCCTTTCAAAATACTTTATCAGTAGTAGGATTGAACCTTCTTTAGGTTGAACACAAGTTTTTGAGTGGCATGGACATTTCAAGGCCAGTTATGTGTCTAAGGTGAGCATGCAGAGTAGCACGTCATGTGCAAAATGACAGAAAATGTGGAAAAATCTGACACAATCCATGTGGATTGTTACCCAATGATTCATCAGTTTGTCTTCCAGTTCTTGATACTCTATCAAAAACAACATTGTCTTGATGTACACTTTGAGCTTCATAATATCGACACAATGAAGTAGGTTGCACTAATTAGTTAATAATCGGTAATTTACTTAGTCTTTGTAAAGATTAGCAAAAACACTTAATGAAAATATATTAAATTTGTTCTAAGGCAATGACTTTTTTTCTTTTTTTTTTTTAAAGCCTATCACTATGAAAACCAATTAATTTACATGAAGCTGATAGCCATTTATGCAATTTTCTCCCCCTCTCCTTATATAAACAAATGTACTCAAATTTGACTAACGCTTAAGCAACTCTACTACTGACATTGATGTGGCTTAAGTGACCAAAAATAAGACCCTAAAATGAAACTTGAATTATTTTATACTTGATTCAAGAATTCTCAATTCAGTTACATTAAAAACTTTTCTTTTTGCACTTAATTATAGCCAAGCATAAAAAGTTAAAGTATACTAGTTCTTGTGCAAAAATTAAGCAACTCAAGTTCTGGTAAAAATACCTAAGTTGCTGATAAGGATTTGAAAAAAAAAAAAAAAAAAAAAAAAATGGTCTGCCTCAGCAAGGCTTTATATATATATATATATATATATATATAATGCTAACTCATTGTTTATTTATGGGGTGCTGAGTTTACTATTTATTTTGCTGATTTTTTTTAAGTTTTTAATTGAAAGAACACTTAAAAGTATAGTGGAAAAAAAATAGCTTCACTTAGGAATCCTCTTGTGTAAAATGGGAATTTTGTTTTGAATACCCATTTACTTTTCTTGAGCTATATCCTTTCACTTTAAACACCCCTTTTAACCTGAAAACCTTTTCTTTATTCCCAGTCTTTTTAAGAGAAGTTTCAGGTTTTCTAACAGATAGAAACTAATATTCATCTGTTAGATCATAAAAAGTTTTCATAAGAAAAATGGAGGATGGTTAGAATCCCAAATATTTTGTGATTGATATCTTGAAAAACATGAATAGAAACAACAAAAATAAAAATTTTTTTTTCTTTTGCTCACTTTGTTGCAGACATAAATTAGCAAGAGGGTTGGCAGAGAAGTTAAAGAAAAAAACCCCTCTATTCCCAAGTTTTATGCTTTCTCTTTCTCTACCTTTTGAGGTAGTACCAAAAAGCTTTTAGCAATAAAGGAAAAGTGTGAAAATTTTTTCTTGTTCTCATGGTGATCTTTGTAGGGAGAAACAGATGACACCCAAAATTGATTTTTATCTTATATTCAACACTGCACAATGCTGCACCTCCTGGAGAATATCTAGGAAAGTGTGCAACTTAGTGTGCGTGTTATATATATATATATATATATGTGTGTGTGTGTGTGTGCACACAAATAGTAAGAATAAAGGCTAAAGCTTAATATAACCAAGGGCTCAATGCCAGTTGATAGCCTACGTGTAATGTAAATACAATATCAACATCTACTACACACACACACACACACACACGCATTAGGGCTGCTTTTTAGTCATACTTTTTGATAAAACCTGTATCTTTTTTAAATTATAAAAGCAAAAACTGATATTTTTAAGATAGTATGTTATTTGAGGTATGGTTTCATTGGTCAGATACATGTTACATGTGATAACATAGTTTAAAAATGCTTGACAAGCACTATTTTTGCTTACATATACTTACATTCATGATAAACATCTAATGTTTTTGCCACTTGTTGGCACACACTTAAACGGGCAAGTATTTCTTCTACATTTAATATCCATCCATTACTTTATCACACGTGACACGTATTTGACCTCAATCAACTCTTAAATTTTTTAAATCATTCGTTTTTAAAGAATCTCTGAAGAAGCTTGTTAAATGTGAAACATGTTAGATTAGACACTTTCCTACTTACTTATTCTATTCATTTTATCAGATTCCAGTCCATATATATTTAACTTGTGTGTTATATATATATATATATATATATATATATATATATTGTTCAGCAGGCATACATGAAAGGTCAAAATTGTTTGAGTTCATAACTAAAATCAAATACTGGCTCAAAAAAATGTGTATTTTCCATTTTTGGATTTTAGATCCTCTGTAATTTTGTCATTTCTCAATCATTAAATTCCTCTCCATTCCTCAGTTTCATACAGGAACATTGGCATCTGAAATTGCAATTTACTTTCTATATCTTGATCAACTCATGTAGTTATAGTTGGAGATGTAAGAAATGTAGTGTTATAAAATAAAAATAAAAACTACCATAGTCTAGCAGTGGCAATAAAGCAATCTATGTTTATCTTTGCAGTAATTTATTAAAACAGACAAGATTCTCTTTGGTATCTTTGTTGAATTTGGCTGGCCAAGATTTGAAATAAAAGTATGTGCTCTGGATAACAATTTTAGTATAGCTTAAATAACTTCAGTTTAAACCAGTGAGATTTGGTAAAGGCATTTATTAAATTTTGAAAGGTGGATCTATAGACTATAACAGTTGTTTTGTCTGATACAGCTTCTGTCTTTTCCATGGTAAGGTCATCCTGTACAAGGCCCAGAGGTCACTTGAGATAGTGGGAGGCAGTTTATGCAGTCAGGAGGAAAAAAAATAAGCCAGCTCTAGACTTAAACAAGTTTATCATGATTAGGGCAATCTCCTCTCAGGAGTCTGTTCCACAGATCAGCGGTTAATGGAAAGCAGCTGTTCAAGTAAAACTGATTTCTCCACAATGGAATACAGAGGGAATAGGGGTGATTTGTTACAATGTGAGTGACATGGTCGGCTTCCTCACCATGAAATTTAGAAATGGCAAAACAAAGGAATCCAGTTCATCCAAAACATTTCCCATGGAATTAGCAGTAGAGCAGTGAGACTTGCCACATCCTATCTTTGAAAGAAGCATTGATGAGTGAAAAATGTCACCCACAAGGATATGGGGATGCTTTTTGAATCTGAGACTGAAAAGTGAGAACCAAGTAGTTTCTGCCCAAATATGATGGCAATACTCCAGTGTGTGTGTGTGTGTGTGTATATGTTTTTTTTTGTTTTTTGTTTTTTTGTATATATATATATATATGTTTTCTTTTTTGTTTTTTGTTTTTTGTTTTTTTCTGGTTGAGATTAATCTTGAACATTTGTCAATGATTTAAAGAAAGGGTTTGCAAGGCCAGATGTTCTTCCTGGGACCCAACTCAAGGCTTAGCCTTTCATGCTTAAACGCAGTCCTCATAGTACGCATTTATATAATAAAAATATAGTTTTAAGGTATGCTATATTTATGGTTAAAATTGTTCAACATAAGAGAGCATGCATTTTGCAGTTTAGGAACTGCTGCTGTATATTACAGCCCCCGTCAGCAAATAAATTTTTTTTCTTAAACTAAACTTTCTCCTCTTTTACTTAAATTAAGTAATTTATATCTTCTGTTTACTGTAATAGTTCCAAAACTTTCTTTGGCCATGTCTCACCTAAGCATCTCTAAAATCCTGATATTTCCTCCCTCCCCAAAATTCCCTGTGACATAATTTTTATAATTCCAAAAGCATACTCCTATTCACATGGAGGAAATCCAAATGAACTTTCCTTAAGAACTCTAGACAGCATGCATTCAAATTATTTAATTTGAGAATTTAACACAATTTTTATAACTATTATATATTGGTCAGTTACATGCTATTGTTATACGCACTTGGGCGATCATGTCTCGAAAGAGACATTACTAACTGGGCAGAAGATTTTCCCACAGTAGGTTGCCATTACTTTCTGTGGTAAACTGGTTGCTAACCAAGACTCATTATTTGACCCATAAGCTGGAGGAGAGAAATGGATTAATATTTTTCCAAGGGTATTTAGATGTAAGTGATACAAATTCAACTAGGAATTCAAACTCGGCTCTCCAATTTCTCGTTCTGAACTGATATCTACTTTTAAACATGTATGCATACACATTTTTTTTTATGTAGGCAAACTGTATATGCACTGTATTAACACACTAGAGAAAAATTCACTGTTAATAACTTATTCTTGTATCCCCCCCTCTCATGTGAGCAAGTGTCCTATGCTGAAAACCACTGATTTACAGTGTATGTATTGTCACTATTGAACTCTGGTACCATTTGTAAAGTAAAACTTATGAGTTATTTTTGTGGTTGACACAACTGGAAATGAAAACAAAAGCTATGTCAGGGAACAACTGTATTTTCATTTATAATTGTTTATGCTCTGGAATGCAGGCAAGGAGTCCTTCCGGTCCACCTGGAGAAATAAAAGAACAGCTGGATCTTCAAATTACCATAAGGTGTTGCCTTCTTTGATATAGTTTCACCAAAATATAGCACATTGGTATGCTAACCATTCAAAAAGCTTTTCTTTTCCTTTTTCTTTTTTAGAAAACCTTTCATTCACTGTTGCATATGCTAATAGTAATACTAGCCGTTTTTTTACAAAAAAAAATTTGATATTCATTGACCAATCAGCCAATACAGCTTTCAGTTGAAATTTAAATCTTTCTCTAAAACAGGTTTAAGTTCAGCAGCTGTTGTTGCTCTTTCCAGTATTGATGGGCATTTTGTTTCCTATTCTTTTTGTTTGTAGTATGGAATGTAAAACATCTTGACTGTCATTATTCTCTACAAGTTACCATGTACTATCCATTTTAGTTGATGCTGTTAGTAGTCCTCAATGTTCTTTCTTAGTGATTCTATAATACTAGTTCACAATATTCAAAGAAGGATAGTCTTTGCCAAGACCCTCAGGTATCACTTACTCATTCTTTTATACTGAAACCGTTGCATGATGAATGCTGTGAAAATGAAATATAGTGAAATATTCTAGGTAGCTCAGTTGGTAAGGTGAGCAGATATATAATCCTATTTAGCTTAAAAGCAAGTTTTTTGTTTTTTTAACCCAGAATGCTTTCAGTCTCCTTTCACTGATCAATATCTTTTCAACTGTCTCTCAGTATTGATTATTAAATTGTTGCTGTCCAAAAAAAAAAAAGTAATAGTCAAATAATTCTTCCTGGATATTAAAAAGGTGAAAATTGATTCTGTCATAAATGAAAATAATTACAATAAATGAAACTAGTTTTCTAACATGTGTTTTAACATATCTTTGTTCCTTATCTGCCTACAGAACCTATTGCAATTTAAGTTAACACAATGTTTGTCATATTTTGTCAATAAAATGTGTGGTCTATCAGTGTCTTTATCATCTTAAAACAAAAATCTTCTACATCATCTGAATTGTCAAATACATAAAGATGAACAAATTCCTTCATAATGTTTTAACATAAATTCACTTTTTTTATATCACCAAAATAGTTCACTACATACAGATGGTCAATTCACCTATATCTGTAGTGAACTTTTCTAGTGATGCAAAGTGTTTCACGCATACATAAATTTTGTTGAGTGGTTTATTCTCTATATGATTGGGCTTTCTGTTTTGACAGTGGGGGTAACAACTTGGCTGGTGTTCTCTTCCATTTTTCATACCAGAAACAAGATATTTTGTCTATATCTAGCAATAAGGACAGCACACAGGGAGATATCAATTCATGCCTTTCACAAGGTAATTAGTGTAAAGTAAATGTGAGCAACCTCAATTGTAATTCAAACAAGTTTCTCTATGCTAACTCTTATCAAACCATGTCTGCCTTGTAGGATTAATTGTTCATGATCTAGTCTGGTTGATCATTGCTAAACCATAATAAAATAATTTGAAAAGATTTTGATTCTCACTGGGTGGCCCATGCTTGCAGCCTGGTGCCAAAACTAAGCTAAGCTTAGTAAATACTATTATACTATCTATGGTGACAGTATTGTGATGCACGTAGTGTAAGAGTTGCAACCTATGCAGAAGAAGAATTTGATGAGTAAAGTTCAAATTCCAGCGAAACTTGCTGCCTTCACTCAACCATTTTCCCTTTCGGTTTATGCCACTTTCATTTCATCTCTTCTCTCTTCGGCTATAAGTTAAATAGAAATACAGTTTCCAAGCCTTAGTTTGTAACCAGTTTGGGAGATGGAAAACTTGAAGGAATCTGTGGAGAGCCATGATTGCCTATCTCCTGAAGAGACATAGCATTGGCAATTTACAGATAATAAAAATATTTTGTGGAGAGCAATGATTGCTTTATGTTTTGAATTGATGCATCATTAAAAATAAAATAAAATTGATTGTAGCAATATAGATAAGTTGTGGTTTTTATTTTGGTTTTCATTATTTTCAGTCATAGCCTCAACATGATGTGAAATTGCCATTCAACTCTTATTCATTGTCAAGATTTTTATTTGTATTAATTTTCTCTTAGGTCAAAAATATCTATTTGCATTGTCAGTTTTAAACTTAACTTTGCTATGTGCTTCTTTATAGACAGGTAAAATAGCTCTTTACACTCTGTCTACTTCTCTTTTGTCACATAAGTTTTTATCACAATTGTATTGGCTAGAAAATTGTCAACTGGTGGATGCAAAACTGTCAGAATCTCACTTTTTATTTATATATATATATATATATATATATATATATATAAAAACTAGCCTAAATACACAGCAGAAAAATGTGCTATAAACTTCTGCACATGCATCCTAAATATTTTCATTTATTCATTGCACTTAGCTTTCTACTGAAGAAAAAAAAGAATATATATATATATATATATATATATATGTTAGGTCCTTAAGAAATATGGGGATGACAACTGTCACTATGCTAAGCATTGCTGTTGTGGTTTGTTACAGTGTTTTGTTTTTTTTTTTAACGGGATGGAGTTATGTTGGATTCCAAATCAGTTTCAGATTCAGAATTATCTATTCCTAGACTGAGCTTTTCTGCCTTAGTTGGCAACCAGTCCGTTTTTTAACCCATAACTGGGGAGATAAGGGAGGGTTTCCAACCTTTCCCATGGCTGTTTGTACAAAAGTGAATTTAGTGAACTTAGCTGGAATTCACTCTGCTTGCAGATTTTCTGGTTTTGTGACTAACCATTATGCCACCTTCACGTTCATCTATCCGCGCACACACACACACAATATATATATATATATATATATATATATATATATCCCTGTTTTGTCAGCAGTACTTGTATTAATTCCTAACTACTGTACAGACTGGTTGATAAAAACTTGAAAAATATAACAAAATTGCAAAATTTAATGTCAACTTATTAAATATGCCCCCCCCCCTCCACCACCAAGCATCAGAAATATTTACTGTCAGAAAAAAGAAAAACTGACACATTTGGAGTAACAGCAAAAATGAGTGGACAGTTATAAGGGCCAAATACTGTCATTAAGTTCAATTGCAATTAGTGCAAAAATGCAATTTTTTTTTCTTTTTTTTTCATTATCTTTAACCTTCTGTCTCTTTGCTTGAATATACAATCATTTAGATGAATGGAAAATTTTTAGCATATTTAATAAATTGCACCCTATTTTCACAAATTTTCTAACTCCTATGATCTCACATTTTACATTTAAAAAAAAACTGCTTGAGCCTTTTTTTTTTTTTTTTTTTTTTTTTTTTTTTAATAAGACTGATGACAAGCTTGCTGAATTTAAAAAGCAGTTTCTTTTATAACCCTCTGTCAATAATCCTAAATAAGAACCAATGAGAATCCAATCTTATATGTTCTGGGATGACTAATGCCAATCCTCTCTAGTTTCTTGTTAAGATAGGTGATGAGTCAACCAGTCTAAAATCTGCCGCTCATGATTTGTACTACATCTCAACATTTGCAGGTATGGCTTAGTGATAATGAGAGAGTTGACATTTAAAGGATGTCAGCTTGTATTCTCCTACTGGATCAAGGAGGGATTGATTATTGAATAAGCAAGCAGTGATGAGGCACATTCTCATTTTATTAAAGAATGGGTTTTCCTTAAGTTAAACCCTGTTCTTTTGTTGATGTATGAAATCTGTAACATTGTCGGTTTTGGTGAATTAAAAGTTTAAATTGTATACCTCTTTATATAAGGTGTATTTTTGTATCAAGCTGAACTCTTGGTGACCCATAATATCTTTGTGTCCCGTCAGGATGTAGGTGATCATGGCCCTCCACACCTTCTTGTCTCTTGTAGCTCTTAATATATCATTGTTTCTCCCAAACCCTGCTTTGCTATCCATTTGCTCAAGTCCAACTATGTCATGCACGGTTTACTTTTGTCTCTCTTTCCCGCTATCTGCCCTGTGAACATCAAATTCTCCAAGCCCTGCTTCCTCATTACATGTCCCAAAAACTTCAACTGTCTCTTCCTTAACTGATGCATAGTTATCTCTTATGGGAGACTTTTCCCCATAAACACTTAATCATGTCCATACTTTTTTGTTTCTTTTAAAGATTTTGCTTAATATTAAGTCTCAAAGTTCAAACAATAACATGTGCCTAGAGTCTTTTGGAGAAGACTTGATGTTTTAATAAGAGTAATTAGTAGAAACAAAAACTTAGAACCTCATATTCTGCCATGTGATCTTTGTAATATCTCAAACTTTATACTGTATTTGAATCATCTCCTTTGCACTGGTGACTCCATATGGCAGTGTCTTTGTGACAATGAAAGATTGTTCCAAGATTGAAGAAGTGGAGTGAAAAAAAAATTGTCAAATACAATAACAATTGGAAAAATGGATTTATGGTGCTGTCATTTTTAAGGCAAACTAGTAAAAGTTGAAATTTTTTTTTACTATAAAATTATTATACCTAGAAGAAATAATTATCTATAAATATTTGAATTTTTCTTTATCCTTAGTAGTAGTAGTAACTTCATTATTGTTAGTAGTATGTATTTGTATTTTCATTTATTATAAATCAAGTTAAATATTTAGACAGGTTTTTATCTATGACAATATACTTGCTTCTTTTTTTTGTTAGCCCAATAAAAATGGGAAGATGGTTTATTCACAACTACAGATTTTTTTGTAGTAGCAGCAGCAGCATTACTTTTTTTTTTTTTTTTTTTTTTTGTGACAGTCAAGTAACAATTGTTTATTGCTTTTGTAAAAAATGAGATGAAGGATAGAATTAAATAAATGAAGCTAAAGTGCTGGTTTTTGAAGATTCTAAGGAATCTAAGTTGCACATGTTTTAAATCAGACTTGAAGAAATATGTAGCAACTGTTGAGTATCCTCTACTGTATCCTAGTCATTACAACATATCAAAATTATTGATTTTTATAAAGATTTAAAATGGGTATTCATTCTATCAAGAGAATGTGATACATGACCTTTTTAGTGTAAAACACCCATGCACATTAATTGCCTAATTACATCTGCATATAATGATGCCAAGAATTAAACCTGACCCAACTCATTTTAATAAATTAGGGAAAACCATGCCTGGGATATGAAACTCTTAGATGGAACTAACTTTAAATATATTCACATGGTACCTAGTGAGAATTGTTAAAAAAAAAAAAAAAAAAAAAAAGAAAAAAAAGTGACATGATCCACATTTATTATTATTATTACTACTTGCCCAATAAACAACTTGCTCATTTATAATTGTCAAAAGGACAACCAGTTAATATTGGGTTTATAAATTATAAATAGAAATTCTTTTATAAATATATCCAACTTTTTTCAAATTTGAAGATATAATGGTCAACAGCAATGCAAAGTGAATCGGTAAAAAAAAAGTTCCAATTCTACTGGATACATTTTGTGTCAGTTTCAGACTAATATTCTTGGGAAAGGGGTGTATTCTTGTTCTCTCCCAAGCTGTAGCTATGGCAGAGATTAGCAATCTTCTTGCCTATATAGGTAAATAGTGTTTGTGTGTGTGTTTTTTTTTGTTTTTTTTTTTAAGCAGTGTTTGAATATCAGTTGAGAAGTGTTTCTTAGCTAATGTTCTCCAGAACCCAAGGGTTCCACAAGAAACAATGATAAATAGGTTAATGTATTTTTGAGTAATTTTTGTTGAAATTTATATTCCCCATTTTATTATACACATACAGCATACTGTTTGGAAAGTCTTCAGCTTTTGTAATAAAGACTTCATCTGCCTATATTATAAGGAATGTATTTAGTGATACCTCTATGGCATCAGTGTGAAACCCCTCTTCACTGGTCTGATTAGTGGACGGGACCTGTACATGGCATATTTGTTTTTGTTGAAATTCAACTACAGAAAGTTTGTATGTGTCCATATATTTACCACATAAACTCCAATAAAAATAAGATATCAATAATGGTATATAATTTTTATGCAAGGGTTCCCTGAAACCTGTAAATTATTTAAATGGATCTACAGCATTAAAAATGTGAAATGCAGTCCTTGAAGGTAACTGAATTCAAAACAGTGTGGTATTTGCCAGCTGTAGGTTTAAGAAAATCTAGGGGGTCAGATTTGCAATTTTCTAAAGAAAGATGATAGGTGCACAAGCTAAGGGACCTATCAGATCTAAGAATAATTTGTCCAAAAAAACATTGATTAGATAAGTTCAGGTTTTTCTTTGCCAATTTCTTTTATATTTCCGCCTTGATTGCTTTCATGTTATGTCCGTGTTATATTGGAGTTTAATGGCTTAATTTCATCACCAAGAATATTGTCGTCAAGAACCAAAAATGAACTTCTTCACTAGCTGAATGCTCTTGGAATGGAAGGACTCATTTCGGCTAAGATTTTTTCTCGGAATCTTTTTCCATTCATTCTTTTCTTGTATTAATTTTTCAATGTGCATTGTGGTGCAATGGATATTGGCTCTGAATGAAAATTGTAGTTAAATTTTTTACATTCACTAATGCACAAATACTTGGGATAGGTATTCTATTCTCCCTCAAGCTATGGGTTAAATAGCAGGACAGATTGGGTTCTGTGGCCTTGGTTGGCAACCAGTCTACTGCAGAAAGAAATGTCTAACTACTGTAGGGAAAATCTGCTTAGTCAACTTTTCTTTTTAATTTGTCATTTTCGAGCTGCCAGCAACATAGATTAGAAATAATTATTAATCACATCACTTTTTCTTTGAAGTCCATGACAGTTGCTTTATCAATTACTCTGACCTTGAAGACAGTATGAGAATGGTTTTAAAAATTGCAATAAAAAGCAACAGAAATTAAAATGGTAGTTGAAAAAGGTTGACTATACTTTATCTAATTATAAATTTAAGAATTTTTTTTCTTTTATAGAATATATTGCAAAAAAGCTTCTTGAATCAATCTCTTTTCTCCTTACTCAACCAATGGGTTAAATAGCAATACTTACTGGGGTTTCTTGCCTTTAGGTGGTAACCAGTCTATGTAAAGGAAAACTCTGAATTCAAAACCAGTTCGAAGAAGGATGGGCACTGTCAGGCTATCTGTAATTTTTTCTTCCAAAATGACATCCCCCCTCCAAAGACATAGATGATCATGGCTCTCTACAGCTTTCATTTTTCCTTATATCAGTAAACTGCATTGCTATAATTGTTTTTGATAAAGGTAGTGAGGTAGTTTCTAGTTGCTATTTGTCCATAGTTTTTGAATTCATTTATCTTTCACTCCAACTAATTGCCAACCAATGTTTGAGAGCCTAGTCTACCTTATTTAAACCCTAGCCAGGGAAAGGAGAAATGGATTTATACCTTTTAGTACAAAGTGAGCACAAACTGTCACAGCTGAAATTGGTACTCTCATCACTTTTCATTTTCTGCTTTAACTCACATATCCAATATGGGAGTTTTTTAAATCCCCACTGCAAATCTTTTGTTAGCACTGATGCCTTTCTCAAAAGGCATTCCTCTTTGCATCTTGTAGTTCTTGCTTGTGGAACTATCTTTCTGATTTCTTGCTTCCTTTCTAGGTATAATATTCAAAAATTTAAATGCAATGCCAATTGCCATCTTTTTGTCTTTTTGATACATGTTATTTTATTCTTTCTCTTAGTCATTTTATTTCACTCTCAATACCTCCTTGTGTCCTAGTGACATTGTCTTGCTTCAGGTGAAATGGGATGTGCATATGGTCACTGTAATACCATAATGGGTGACAGAAAAAGGAATAATCAGAGGCAAACTTTTTTCTTTTTCTTTTTTTTTTTTGTTTGCTAAATAAAAACAAAATTCCCTACTAAGGGTTAACCATAATAACAAAAAATACTTTTAAGTCATCTTGAAAATACTAAAATTAGTCTATAATATCTTTAGGAAGGACATCATCTCATTACCTAGGTAGTGATTCACACTTTTCTGTTGGTAAATACTTTATATTTAGGCAAGACTATTCTATGGAGAGAAAAAAAATTGGGTATGACAAACTATATCCAGCAACAAGGCTTCTGATCTAGAGATGGAAGGTCTTGTGGAGCATGGAAAATCACTTTAAAATTGCATTGTAAGTCATTTATAATGCAAATCTTTGAGAGGTTGACGTGTTCAGTTTTAACAATTCAGTTTTATCTATAATATGGCAGTTTATCAACCATGATTTGAAACTAGTGACTGATGCCAACAACTAGGAATTGCAAACTAAATGGTGCCAGAGTTAAGCAGAAGAATGTTGTCAGGACATAAAAAATATTTTGTAAGTTTTTGTCATTTAACAAAATATGCCTAAAAGTACTACCTAAACGGGTTGTGTATGTGTGTATTATTATTATATATATATATATATATATAAACATTTGATTTCTGTTACATGTTTTGTAGATAAGAGAACACAGACTTGATCCCTGCTGAAGAACAGTCTCTTTAATAGGATTTCTTGAATGCACAAACCAATAGACATAATACACAAAAGTTAATAAATATGGAGTGTCTATTTCAATTAAGAGTTGCAACTAAATGTTTAAAGTAATAAAAATGGCAGATTAGAAATAAATCAATTATTTCTTTAAATACATATATACTTCTGTGGATTTTGTAGATTTTTCCATTTCGTATTATGCAGGATAATTCAGATAATGGAAGTGTTTGAAAAAGGGTTTTCAATGTATTTACTGGGGAGGGTGGATACTTAAGAATCTTGGTCTTGTGCAAGACACACCCTCCCTGTCTGATAATTGGTTATTCACAGAACTTCCTAATATCCCTTTGTATATGTTGTATTTTATAATATACTATTGTTTATCAAGAAAAAAAAAAATAGTAACTTGCATTTTTTTTTTTTTTTTTTTCCCCCCACTGGTCTAAAGTAATTGCTTTTTGTATTTCTGGTATCAGATGCCACTTAGATATATAAAAGTGGCATAAACCATTATGTGACATGAAAACAAATTTCTTCAGTGGCATGTCATAATGATTTCTAGAGAAGAACGTGACTAAGTATTTTTAGGACATTGTTCTTTCCATAATTACCTTTCCTGTCCAGACAGTTACAACAAAAAACTGTTGTGGCTCCTTGTCAATTTTGACAGGGATCAATCTGTTTCAAACCATATTTGCTCTATATATTACTAGACATATAATGGCCTCATTCTGTCAGTAGTGACTACCTTATTTCCTGATGAAGGTTTCAATTTTTTTCCTTGAGTACAGAAAATTCAAATTCTAAAATTTGTCAAAACAAATCTTAGGTCAAAAAATATTTGCTTGAGTAGCAAATGTGTAAAATGAAAGTGGTAATAACAGTTGGTAGCAATAATGAAATAATTAGTCTTTCTGTGATAATAATAATGGTTATTCATTTCTAAATACAGCTTATGGAATGACTAATCCCTGTTGCTGGTGCCTGCTCAGGCACCTTCTCGTTTAATACCCAAAGTCAATCTGTGGATTAGACTACAACTATATTAGCATGAAACACTTTCAACACCTGCAGGTGACAGTCTTTCATGCTAAACACAATCATCAGGCTATGAGTGTTGACCTCAGTGTCCACTTTTAATTTTACATACACTCTAACCCTGATAAGGATGTGCATTGGGGAGCCGAGTTCAAATTCCAGTTGAATACCTTGCATTCACCTACACACAAATATCCTTGGGAAAAGTATTGATCCATCTCTTCCTTCCAGTTATGGGTTAAATAATAGGACAGATTGGGTTCTATAGCCTTGGCTGGCAACCAGTCTACTGAAGAAAGCAATGGCAACCTACTGCAAGATAATCTTCTGCCCAGTCAGTCATGTCTTTCAAGACATGATTGCCCAAGCGTGTATGGCACTTTAACTGACTATCCTTGATATTGAGCACTTTAACCTATAATATAGCGTACCTTTAAAACTATATTTGTGTGTGCACACACAGCTTTGTAGTTGACAAACCTTTTTTTTTCCTTTTTTTTTTTTCTTCATTACATTACTTACCCCATTACCAGAATCAACTGTGCTGCTATTTATATAACTGAGTAAATGAAAATTTTGACATTCTGAAAATCACACACACAGAGGAAAGCTCAACACATTAAATGATTATAAATTCAGAATTTATTTCAGCAATATAACAATGCTTCTACATTGTCTCCTTCAAACTGTTGAAGAATAAACAGAAATGAGACATTATTATATTGTTGAAATAAATTCTGTATTTATAACTGTTTAATCCTATGTTGAGTTTCACTCTTAGTATTTTGATACACTGGATAATTTCCACTGACCTTTATTTTTTTTATCCAATCAATTTATATTAATTGGATAAAATATTTGGGATTAACCCTATCCGTCTTTACAAGTTTGCCATTTTTATATATATATATATATATATATATATATATATGGCCACTTGTATTTGATACCATCTACTAAGGTGGCTGACTAATCCCCATTGCAGGCACCTGCTCAGGCACGCCTGTGTGTTCAACACCCACAGAGCTCATCTGTGGTTTATACTGTAATTATACTGAGTGAAACTTAGTTTCTGAGAGAGCATTATCTAACATAAAAAACAGTCTGAACTAGGCCAAGATGCTCAAACCTTTGGTCACAATGATTTGTGACATCAAGCTTGCACAACCATTGACTGCTCCTCTGGGCTTGCCTCCTCCATGCTGATAACCTCAAGAAGTCAATTTCCTGACAAATGAACAATGAGATTTGAACCAGGGCTTCATGGCCAAAAAGCAAATGTTCTAACTGCCACATGCCCGCACACACACACACACACACACACATATATATATATATATATATATATATATTAGTAAAATAAGTTTGTACCACAAGCCTAAAATATCTTACTAGATAATGAGACATCAATACTCATAAGATGAATGCAAAAATGATGGGCAGAACATTGTGAAATATATCTGGTTTATTCATGAGGAATAAAATAACTGGAGTGTGCAGTAATGTACTAAAGTACTCTAAATTTAATTGGTTCAAAGCAATAAGAGAGCATCTATGTAACAGTGTAAATGTTTAAATGAATAAGTATGTCTGCACACTCCAAAAAAATAAAGTAGCATAACAATTCTGTAAGCATAATTTTCTTTTTTAGAGAAAAAAAATCATTCAGAATAATTTCTTGGTTAAACTGATAACCTGACAAAACTGAATTAATATCTTTATCTTCCTGCAGTTTTAGCAACAATCCTGAGCTTGTGGATTATTAGATCAAACATACTGATGGGCCAAATGTTTTTGAAATATAACCTAAATCTGGCTTGCATATTGTCTCCTAATAAAACTGACATTTTGGAAATGACACTAAATTACTATCAATATTTTTGTGTTGATTTCCAACCAGAAGCCAGAATGAAAAAGTGTGGAAGGTGGTAATCTGGAGTCCTGGCAGCTTTCACAGAAATTGATATACAAAAACAGTATTTGAATATTGGCTTTTAATTGCTGCAAAGCTTAGCCAGTCATCTATTCCAGATGCTGTCAAGAATGCTGCAGTTTTTTTGGTAAAGTCCTAGAAAACCTTTTCAATATGCTTTACCACAATGGTGCCAATATTTTTCTGCAGGCTTATGCAGCAAATTGGTTGGCCACCAATCCATCTTTCAAGAAAAAAATATTTTCTAACCAATGAGTAACTTGGAATACAGTATGTTTCTTTGCCAATGGGGGTATCCATTAAATACCAGAAAAGGAGGCAAATATTTGTTTCTGCATAGTCTTAGCAGAAAAGGTCTGTTTTATTATGATTTCCAATTTTCCTGTCTTAATTTACAATACTAATTAGCATATGAAATGGATATGTTTATAACTTTAAATATCACAAAGAGAATGAATATTGCAGAGCCATAACTGGAACCAAAATGTAAGATTTCCTCTGTTGACAATCAAACTTGGCAAAATCTTAGCTGACTATTGTAAATATTTTGGAAGTGCAGCCATTGTCTAAAAAGGTAGTTTGAACAATAACTTAATGAATCCAGTAACCTCCATAATTTTTTTTTCTTTCTTTTGGAGGGGGGTGGGGATCTCTCTGTATCCAAGAAAACCCTAGACTCAGACAACACAAAAAGAACAATCTATCCTGTATATTAAAGGGTTTAATTCAGAGGCTCTAGAATGTTACCTTAAGTTAACTTGGACTAGTTTTTTCTGTTTCTAAATTTTTTGTTCTAAAAAAAAAAAAAAAAAAAAAAGATTGATACATGTTTTCTTCCCCTTTCTTGTTCCAATTCCTTGATAAAGATTGCTGAAGAATTTTTGGCAGCACTCGCATTAATCATCTGCTAGTTTTGAACTGAGAATTTCCTGAGCTTTTCCTGTTTTAAATTTCTGATAAATCTTAATTCTTAAGGTAATTATTGAATAAGCTTCATGGCAAGTTCTACGACGATAGAACACCTGTGGAAATTCCCCTATTACCTCATTAAAGATTTAAGCTTAACATCTTTAACAAAATATTTTAATAGCAATGGTAAATATGAATATGAAACCTTTTATTTTAAGGCAAATTTTTTATTTCACTGAAATAGCCATTAAATATTTCTATTTTCCTTTCTTTCATTTTCTCACTGAAACCAAGTAGTGTCTCTGGTTTCCTTTTGTTTTTCATGTGATCAAAATGGACTAGTTCATTATTAATGAGGTGTTAGAAGTTTAATGTCTCTTGCTTTCTCTTTCTCTACTGAAACCAAGTAACATATCTAATGCCTTTTCACACAGTCAAAACAATAGTTCATTACTTATTAGGTATTGACAGGGTCTAACAGTCATGCAAACTAAAGACTGGAAGGACATGCATGATTATTGATTTAGATTCTATTGCATTTCATAAAAACTTGACACAAACTTTAAATATAATCTTAAGTGCTATAGATAATTCAGTCCCTGATTGACCTCCCCCTCCCCCAAGTGATTCGAAAGATTGTGCATATTTTGCTAGGCTGGACTTCTATGAATACCAGCTTTCTTTTATTAATTCCAACTCTCCTCCTCCTCTTGTCTAAATGGCATACTGAAAAGTATATATTTGGAGAACTAAAGTGAAATTGACATGTCAGTTGGTCCTTGGGTGAAATTCATTGTTAATGTTGTACAGAGCATACAAATTGGATAACCTTTTAACCTTGAAGATTCAACTTTATGCAAACAGCAGGCCACCAAATAAGACAGTTACAGATAGAAATTCTTTTTACATTTACAATAAACTTAAATTATTTAAGCTTGCTTTTAGTTGGATTTTTATACAACAGTAGATTGAGTGAACCAATATGGCTTTAAATTGTTAGCAAATTTCCATTTTTAGAATCTATTGGGCATTTGCCTTTTTTATTTCTTTTCAGGGTTTTTTTTTAAATTTTTTTTTTAATTATAATTGTTATCAACTAGTAACATTTTCCTTTTTTGTCAATCTTATTTAAAACATTTATGGAAATTAAACCACTAATAATTGTGCTTTAATATAAACATTTTTTATATTTCAATTTTCATTTACAGGCAAATTATGCTTTAAAATATCTGTAGATTTTCAAGAATTTATTTTTAACTATAGTTTGAGAAAGATTCAATGTGAAATTATGATGGCTTCTTTTATATGCTGTGTCCCTTCAGGTCATGAGCATTTGTAGCTCTCCATGTTTTTTATTAAGCAACATTTAATGCTTTACCATCAGTCTTTTTTCCTGTTCTGCTATCCAGTCACCCAAGTTTTTCTCTATCACTCCCTCCTTCAAATTGGATATTAAATTTTACAAATAATTTTTCCTCACTATGCAGCTAAAAAAATTTCAAATATTTCTGATTTTGAATCTCTTTCATGTTTTACTGTCTATATACTGAAAAAGCTAACATATGTAAATTCAGATAAAACTTAGTAGGGAAATAGCCATTTTCAATATGCCATTTTAAGGCATGCATTCTTTAACCAATTATAAACTGAGAATGAAGAAAAATTCTAAGCCCAGAGGTTAGCTTAGGTAAAGGAAGGGGTTGGGATAGGAGAAAGAATTAGTAGTAATTCCTCCTTAGTAATGGGAGGTATGTGGCCTGACCCTTGAGAAGTAACTGTTTGGCCAACTTTTAAAAAATTTTAAATTTTTATTGGGACTGATTGGGGGAATATATATATATATATATATATATATATATGTGAATCCTTACAAGTGAAAATATTTCTAAATCTCATGACATGAAAATCAGAATCAAAGATTTGATATATAAATATAATTTCCAGAATGTTTAGATCTGTTTATTGCAAACTGACATTCACATGCTTGTACACACACAAGTCCTATAAAATCATCTTTATTGCTTTCCTAGTCCACCATGCACACATTTGTTCTTGTACACTTAGGCAAGAACTGGAGAACATTCATTGCATTTTGAGTGACAATGGTGATCCTATGAATGTCACTAAGTACATGATAAAGCTAGAGATGAAGCACTTCAAAGACCAGCAGTTTTTGAAGCTTATCTGTGTCTAATTTACTCTTTGAAACTGCTGTGGTTTGATAGGTAAAATCAAATGCTGACATGTTGTCTGCTTGCCTTATTTCAGGTTTCCCAAGAGTCAGATTACATGCTTTTGATACCAGGTTGATGTTTCCTTTTGTTAAAGATGGTCTTTCCTCACTTGCAAAATAGTTCTGTAACACAAATTCAAATGTCAATGCAACACTGAATATGTGGGATGAACTAATCAAAGAGTGGAAACCCAAATTGATCAGCATGTTCCTACCTATATAAGATCCAGTAACTTAAGTCAATCTTTGCAGATAATGCAGTTTGTGCACAACCCCACAATAGGCCAGCACTTGTTGGACAGTTCAGATTGTGCCAAGGTGCATGGAGACAGCTAGTTTAGTGTTGTACAAGGCCCAGTCTGAAAGCCATCAAGCTATACAAACCAGGTCTCTGTAAATAAAAAGAACTTTATATGTTCTCTTGTGCTATTTAGTGGGTTGTTAGTAAAACTTTCACTTTTATACTCTGTTGGAGCTTTTTTTTTTTCTTTTATTCATAAATTGCTTTTACAGTAATTTATTTTTTTAATCATGTCTCAGCCTTTCCCTCCTCTTCTAGTATATCAATTAACTTTGCCAATACTACCTTTGGAATAAGTGCTGGTTAAAGTCTTCCTGTCTATTCAAAGCAGTATTCATGCTCTGGTATCAGGTCCTATATCTCTCTCTCTCTCTCTCTCTATATATATATATATATATATATATATATATATAATGGAGCTGATATATAGCCAGTTTCGCTGTATCACAGCCCATTGTGGCTAGACATTTACTTGCTTCCAGGTAGGATTGAAACTTCATTCATTTGGTGTCAGTTAGTCTCTACTCTTTAACCCATAGACTCATGGAATATGAGAGGGGAAATTTTAGTATGTTTTTATATATATATATATATATATATATATATGTGTGTGTGTGTGTGTGGTGTATATACACGCCAGTCACCAAGAGAACTCTCTTCATTACAGAAAAGTAATATGTAAACTGCAGAAGTGGTAACTATATAGAATAACAAACAAATCTTTGATAGTGGCTATAATATATATATATATATATATATATATCACATCACACACATTCCAAGAAAGAAACCTCTTATATACATGCAAAAAAAAAAGTTCATTGTCAGTTACTGCAATGAAGCCTGTATAAAAGGATTGCTGTCAAAAACATGCGTAAATGCAAGTGCTCAATATCAGGAGAGACCAGGTGTTGTGATAACATCATTGTGGTGCCTTCATGAAACATTGAAGCCAGCATGACTACTCAACAAACATCTCCACACACAGGATCAATTTTTTGTTTTAAGTGATGGTACACCATTACTGGACAAGACGCAAGTGTTAAAACTAAAGCTATTTTGAAGTGATGTTATAACATACTTAGGATCTTTAAATATTTGCTCTACCCTGTATTGAGCACTTTTTAAGAATAGTATTTTTTATATCAATTTTATTTCATCCATACCAACCCTATACTTTGTGTGTGTGTGTAAAATATATACATTACGCACACACGCCAAACTAATAACAAATACAATGTGTGACCATCTAAGTAAATAAGTTCTTTGTTAGATCTGTTCCTCAATCTGAGCTGTGCGAAATATTAGATTTTTTTTTTCAAGAGCTTCTTGTTTAAGCCTTGAATTTTTCAGCACCCTCTTGTGTATAACACATATGCACAAAAATGGTTTCCTTTGAAAAAATAAGTTTTTCATTTGTAATTTAAGTTTTGTGGCAATAAGTTGGGTAAGTTTTAATTCAAGGATATCTATTCTCAACAATTCTTTTGGCCCAATTATACAGGGGATACAAGATTATATATACAGGTATGGATTATACAAACATCAGTAATGTATAACTACTTTTGCAGTACCCTGTATTTAGGAATTTATTACTAGCAGTACCATTGAAAATTTTTATTTTATTTTTTGATGAATCATAATTCTTAATGACTGAATAAGCTCCATGCAAATTCCAAAACTGAAATACCTATGGAAGTTTCCCTATTGCATCATTAAATATTTGTTTACTAACTTAAAAATAAAAAATATTGCAGTAACAATCATAAGTGAATGCAGATTATTTAAAAATGTGATAGGGTACAAATAAATATACAAAATTGATAAGAACCAATGTTAAACACAAGTGCCTCTTCTATCTTTATATATATATATATATATATATATATATATATGCTTGTGTTTTCACACTGAAACTGGTCAGTGTCTCTTTTTCATACCTTTTTTCCTTGCAGTCTAAATGGAATGGTTCATTATTTATGTAGTACAATGTTAAGGTGTAGGTGTAACACATGCTAACTAACTTACTAATGAAAGAATGAGCAGAATTATTATATAATAGACTTTTTTTTTAATGTTTCCTTTCATTGGAATTATTGCTTGCTTTCAATTCTCAGAAGTGTAATTGTCAATCTGTTATTTTGAACTGGGTCAATATAGATGTTATCATACACAACACTTCAACCAAGTACCTTCTAGCCATGTGTTTTTTAGCTGACATAGGATACCTGTTGATTGTGCTATTTTGTCCCTGTGATGCCAGTTGTTATTCATTTTCTTTTCACCTATTGATGACCATAGGCTGCTTGTGTAAACATAGAAAGTGATCACTATCACATTATGTTCACAACAGATGAAATCTGCACCAACAAATGAAGAGTTTTGGAGGCTGCATTAACCAAAGCATGCGATTTAAAAGTAATGAAGGTAATAGATAAGTCTTTGCGTAATAAGACATCTTGTATTAGAAAATCAGACAAAAATTATTTTGAATTACTCAAATATTTCAACTCTCACTCAGGAATATTTTTGCTAATTTTTTTTCTTTTCTTTCTTTCCAGCAAGATTACATGGCCTCCTCCTCTGATGGCAGTGGGGAAGACTTAATTACAGACGATGAAGATCAAGGGTCAGGAAATGGTGACGTCTATCCTAGCTCGGGCACTTCTGTGCAGCCAGGTCAGAGATTTGGCTTTCTCTGCAGTCATACATCTTTTATTCATCTTGCTGTAACAAATTTAAAAAATAGGCCACTACATGTTCAGAAACTTGAAAAGGAAAACAAAATTAAATCTAGTTAATTTTTACAAACTTTTCGCTGTACTTGTGTAAGGGCAGGGAAAGGGGTTATATATTAAAAAAAAAATCCAAATTTAAAAAAGAACAAAAAAATAAATAAAATCACTGACTTCAGTCGGTGTTAATACTTTATAATACTAAAACAAGACAAAGAAAAATATTTTTGATTTGTGTCCCATCATGGTGTAGGCAATCATGGATCTCTAAGGTTTTTTTTTATCTTTATTACTTTGAGTGACCACCAATGTGATGCTGGGACACAATTATTGTAGTTTTTTTTTTTTTTTTTTTTTTTTTTTTTTTTTTTAATAATGTATTTGAATCTACACTTTGGAAATATTTGATCTCTTTTTATAGATAAAAATTTGGCAATTATTGTTAAATTTAAATAGCTGAATAAATCTCTGATCTCAAGCATTTAAGCACACAAGAGATTTGTGAATTTATGACTTACACATTTTTTCCATCATGCTCTTACTCATAATTACAAAAAGAAAAAATTTTTCAAGAAAAAATGAATTCAGTCATACATTAACTTTCATGTAAGTAAACATCCTTGTTTGTAAGTTCAAATATGAAACAAGGAGAAAGGCATTTTGAGAGTTCAGTTTCTATCTTCGCACTTCACACTTGTGGAATTTAATTCCGTTTACTTATTTCCCTGATAGCTACAATTGCCCAAAATTTAAATGCAATGTCAATCACTATCTATCTTCAATCCCTTTCTTCAACACCTCCTGTACCCAGTATTTTCTCACATTCACTCTCTGTAACCCCTGCACACATGTTGCATTCCAGACTTGCTTTGGGTGAAATAATAATAAAAAAATGTGCAAACTGATTAAAAACTTTGAAACACCATTTCCTGTATGAACACCAAAGTTAAGCAATGTCAAACTGGAACAATACCAATATAGGTAATTGCTTGGATGTGTGGTTGGTGTAATGGATAGTGGCTTGAAATTTTTATTTGGAGAGCTGAGTTTCAATTCCCATTGGGTTCATTATATTCCTTTATGTGCAAATACTCTTAGGAAAGATGGTGCCACCAATTTTCCCCCACTCTCTTGGTTAAGTAAACTTGTATCACTAAACCATTATAACCCGAACAAAAAAGAATTCTTACAATCTAAAAATAATTTCTGGCTTTAAATAACCTCCAAATAGTTAAGCTCTAGAAAACGAATCAAAATATTCCGAGTTTTCTTTGACCACAGTCTGGAAAGTGGTTTGAATGAAAAGCAGGAACTAATAATTTCATATCAAAGGTAGATAAATTTTGCTATTTCTCTCCCTTCACTGTCAGGTGGAAGGCTCAAAGATAAAACTAAAAAAAAAAAAAAAATTAATCTTTGAGTGAGGGGAGAGAGAGAAAAGATTTAATGTTAGCTGGTTAAATAAGGGATAACTCTATCCTATTGCTATTTCAAGGGATATTATTTTTAATCCTTGAGGCATTAACTTGGTATGTAGATTAAGTTATTTATCTCTTATATATCTAAACTCTTCACAGAAATGTCAGCTGTACATTCCAATCACACATAGTGTGGGGGGGTCGTTTGATGATTTTTGTTCTTTGACTTACCAAATTTACATTGGTGTGACTGCACATGAATGAACAATGGATGCTAGGAATTTTAAATTAAAATTTTTTGACATAAAAGAAAAATGCTACTCTGATCAAAGGAGTAAACAATTCACTAAAATGAAAATTGTGATTGGCTTGATCGAAAGGTCATCCACAATGTGTTTCCTGGCTCTTTCACCATTCCTATCAGATCTATTATCAGTGTGGGAAAAATGATAGAAAGGAAAAGAATCAAAAGGAAAGCAGCTAGATTATATACCCATAAAGATTTTTAATTCCAAGCATCCCTTGTTCATGTGCATGTGTAGTCACACCAATGTAACAAATTCAGTCCAGCAAAGCCCTAAAGGACAAAATGCACCACATAAAAACTTATTTCCTCATACATTCCCCCACCACGAATATTAATATACAAATATATATATATATATGTGTGTGTTTGTGTTAGTACAGAGTGGAAAATTTTTTAACATGTCTTGACGACATGTTTGGTTCAGCTTCTTCAGGTTGGAATGAAATACAAAAAATTAAATAATGCTCTCCTCAAAAAAAATCTGAAGTCTCTTCCTTAATGAGTTTTTTCATTCCAACCTGAAGTCAAACCTAACACATGTCACTGAAACATGTTAAAAAGCTTTTGTTCATTATCTACAAAATTATACAGTATGATGAAGGTAGATAAAAAAAAAAAAATAAAGTTTCTTACATCCACCTGTCTGAGATCATACATACATACACACACACACAGTTCAGAGAACTCCTTTTTCTTTTTTCTTTTCTCCTTTTTTTCTTTCTTCTCTTCACCCCTTCCCCAATGAAATGATTGTTGAGCTATTTGTTGAGACACAGTGAGAGATGCTAGATAACTTGACAAATGAACAAATTGATCAGTCTGGAAATTCTTAACTTTAAACACTCCCACCCCATCAAAGAAAATAACATCTCTCTTTCTCTCTCTGTCTCTCCCACAAATTTTTACCACTAGCATTTAAAAGAAACATTCATATTATTTTTTTTATTTTATTTTTTTTTTAACTTAAGATTCTGATAAGATTTCATTTATACCCTTGTTTTTCTTCAGGGTAAATTGGGAGTCAATCTCCAAATTGATTGTTTGCAAGAAATCTTTTGAAATAATACAAAGTTGGAGAAAATATTCCTCATTAGAAAAGAAAGGAAGCTGACTTTTTTTTACAAATCTAATGCATTAATTATAATAGCCCTAAAGAAAGATCTTTCTGCATCCAATCATTAAAAAAGAACTAAATCCTGTGTTGTATTATGAAAACTAGAATACAGTATCATTTTTTTTTTTTTTTTTTTTTTTTTTAACCTTGTTTGAATCATTTTTAGAAGACTCCTTTTTTTAGCCTCTCTGCAAATGTTCCCTCAAAAATGAAGAGTGACTCAGGAAACCATTTACTAAATATTTAAAGCTTTACATCTGGAATATGAGGGGGGGATTGGATAGAAATGGGTTGAGGAACAAGTGAAGGAAAGTTTATTGGAATGGGACCTCACAATGCGAATAACTAATTCAAAGGTTTTTAGTCTTATTGTGGTTTTAGGTTTATTGAGTAAATGTCTCAGGTTAGGAAGCTAATTGATTTATTTTGCATACAAATAAACACACCTGCTCTGCAGTTAAAAACAAAATTGTTTAATTAAAAAAAAAAAATGAAAATTAGGGATCTGTTTTATTTCTTTCTCTGCTATTCAACCTTCATTTGATGGGAAGATTTATTTATGATCCTCATTTTGACTATTTACCCTTCTGTTTTGAAAGTTATTTTCACCAGCATCTAACATTCCACTGTATGCCTTACTGACATGCTACTCTTGCAACAAGAAATTTCATATTAAATTTTGGCATTTGTTTAAATATGAAATTTGATTGTGTAATTCACAGCCTTGAAAAATGTCTCAATCGTCTCTGCATTTGTACATTTTCTACAAATCATCAATAAACTTTTCAAATATAAACATTTGCTTTGAGTATTTTTTTTTTTTTAAATAGAAATAAAAATTATCTGAAAAGATTTCAAATTTCTAACCTTATTTTTTGTGCATTATTAACGCTTAAGTCACGATTGATGCCAAATTAGCATGTTTATAGAATTTTGAGCTGTATTTAACCTTTGTGCCCATCCCCAAAAAGTGTTAAAAGAATGGTTATTCCCTTGACACTACTGTTACTGTTTACATTTGATTTTCTTGGCAATGTGAGTTTTTTGTTTGTGTTTTTTTTTTGTTTTAGATTTTTAATAAAATATGAAAATAGATATACATTTTTATTCTTCAGAATGACAAAGTTGAATATTACTTACTAGATTGAATTTTTAAAAAAATGGTTGTCATAGTTATTCATAGAATGGTAAATATTGCATTGTATTGGTTTGCATATTTTGATAATTTTATTTTTAAAAGATTTGAATAGATTTTTTAAATTTCTTTTGTAAAATAGTAAATAAGTGTTGTACATGGTTCGAATTTTTATAATCCTGTCGATAAACACTGACTTGAGTCAAGTCTATACAGTGATAGTGGCGTCAAGGGAATAACTGTTGCATTTTTTCCCCCACACATGAAGGTTAAACATTGCCAAATTTTTTATTTGCCAATAAATAAGGTAAAAATATTTTATAAATAGTATTTTATATACATAGTTATCTCCCTTGAGAAATCAAATCATTCCTGGTCTATATAAATGTGCAACTCCCTCCCACTTATTAGACTGTAAATTACTTTATTCTTCAAGTTGGCTTTTTCAAAGTTCTGTGTTAGCACAAATGCCATCATAATGACCCATTTACAATGGCAGACCTGCATTTTTGGGACCCTGAAGTCTAAATAAATATAGAGCCTCTTTGCAACCAGCAACAATAGATTCAAGAAGCCAACTGCCAAAATGTAGGTTATGAATAGATTCTGACAATCACATTTTTCAGTACAATTTCTTTTGTTCTTGATTTTGGGTTTTTTTTATTATTATTCTCATAGTTTCTGTAGCATTTGTGAATGAATATTAATGTTAAATACTATCAATTATTGGAAACTTTTGACAAGTACTTTTTTTTTTTTTTTTCCTCCCCACTTCCTTGTAAGGAAATAGCTTATATTATCACTGCCATTTCTGTTGGCTCTTGTCAATATGTAAGGACACATCTTGTGCTCTTGGGTATGCAGTGTAGATAAAGAATAAGTCACTGGCTAGATTCAAACTCTTTTCCTTGGTATGTTAATCTAACCACTTAGGTTTCACCCCTTTATCTGTTGACAAATAAGCATTCAGAAGAGAATAGGTAGTCCTCTTTGTTTAATTAGTAAGGTAGCTTACCTGGATAGGCAAAGGCATGCAAGTTCAACTCTTCCTTATTTATTCTGATATTGGATACTTACCAACAATAGAATGGTGATTTGAGAGTTGTAATAAAAAGCAATGGAAATAAGATGAATTTTCAATAACGGTACTTTTAAAAGTCTTTTTCCCTAAAGACTTTTTGCAAACTTTACTATAATTTATAAAGTTAACTTTTGATGGTGATTCATGCTTGACAATGTTGTCTCCATTAATGATTTGTGGAAGTGCAAGGGAAATAATTATGGATTAATATATTATTTGTGCAATTTTTTTTTCTTTTTCTAAGTTTTACAGTAATTTACGTTCTCTCAAAGAGCAGCAGATATTTTTATAAGAATCTCATTAAATCCAAGGCAAATTTAATTTAATGCATGTTAGTCATAATATTTACTTACTGCTTTTTGCTGGCGAATGAAACTAACAATTAAAAACACCAACTAACACTTAAATTGATGCAATGTTGCAGCTGCACTTTTTATTTATGCGTACACAAGACACATACTAAGTTCTCAACCTACTTCTCTCTAACATCTCTTGTGTGTGTGTGTGTGTGTGTGTATATATATATATATATATATATATATAGAGATAGATATAGTGAACATTGAGGTCAACACCCAGCAGCTATCTTTGGGCCACATGTTTTTTTTATTTATATATGTTGGTTAGTGGTGACTAGGTCTATTGTATTACTCTAATTGTTATGCTTAATACAATAAATTTAGCCAAAAGGCACTGCTGACCAGCATATTTAATTGAGCCAAAACACCACATGGTCTGTAGATTGCATTTAAGTATGAAACACTTTCACTGTTGGGTGTTGACCTCAGTGTCCACTTTTATATTTACATACTCTCTCTGATATTGAGCACTTTAACCATTGAATACTTCATACCATAAACTATATTATGCTTTACATATATATATATATATATATATATATATACATACATACATACATACATACAATGTATATGTGGTGTGTGTGTGCACCCACACACTCAAGCTATGGGTTTGTTTAACATTTGAACTTGGGTGGAAAATCATTTTTGGGCATTCAATGAAATTTTCTTTAAGTTTTATTGTGTGTAGGCCAGTTGAGGTAATAAATACTGTAAAAAAAAAAAAACTCAAATAGCAGCAACAACAATGCATAGTTTTTTGGCCACAAGCTTTTCTCAGTATCACACTAATTGCAAAAAACCATTGCACTCTGTCATTGACTTCTGCTTCCAACCTCTGCAAGCAGCATAAATTCACCAACCTTCTTCTCCTCCCCCTGCTGACAATTCCTATGGTAGATTCAAATTCATGGGAGCCCCCCTTTCACCTAAGAAATGATTGACAAGCATTCTTGTAGATTAAAAAAAAAAAAAAAAAAATGAAACTTATTGTACTCCTTGCAAGGTGTGTACCTCTAGTAAGTCATCTCAGCTTGCAGATAAGGTATTTTCATTACTAATATCATTTTGTTCATTATTAGCTAGTTTGTTTTATTTTATTTTTATTTTTTTTTTGTCTTTGTTTTTGTTTTCCTCATTGTTGCTTTTTAAATCACAATGCTCTAGGTTGACTATTAAAGTAATCTGTGATTGGGAAATTAAGCCAACTCTGGCAATATTTTAATGTGAATCCCACATCTTGATAGCCCGTCTTATCTAGTGTGTAAATAAATCCTAGGTTGACAGAGCTAGGATAGCAATTATTTAACCATGGTATAGTCCTTTGTCTCATACCTAAACTGTAGATGATAGTCCAGTGCCATTTTGATGCTTTAACGTAGAAAACCTTATTGTGAAACGAGTAGTTCCTCATACCACCAATCAAGCTAAGTACTTTGATTTCCATGACTGTTATTGATTTTATTTTTAATGGGGAACTTTGTAATTATTTTGTCACTTGTTTTGTTTGTATAGATTCTCTTGATCTACATGTGTAAGAATAATCTAAACTGCAATATTTATAAGTGAAAGGGTTGTTTGCCTATTTTGCAGAACTTACAGCAGTAACTGATGTTCCAACCATAAAAGTAAGGTTAACTCCATGTCTTCGTCAACATAAAGCATCAGGTAACATCTATGTGCCGCACTGTACAAAGAATGGTGAATACCATAAGCGGCAGTGTTCAAATCATGCTTGTTGGTGTGTTGATCCTAATGGGGCGCTTATCAAGGGAACAAATAGAAGTGAATCGGATGAAAAACCAGATTGTGAAAATGGTAAGTAAAACGTGTTTTTTTATTTTATTTTTTTTTTTTTTTTTTTTTTTCCTCTCCCTCACTATCTTGGACAATTGAACCTCATATACCTGCTGCTGTTGAGTTTTGTTTTGGGGTGGGGGGGGCTAATCTATTCCTCAGCCTTTATCAGGTATATTCTGTTAGTAAATGTACACTTTCACTTCTCTCCTCCCTCCTTTAACACAACTATTAAATGATAAAACATTTTTTGCAGATTTAAGTACCATTCTGGCATCTCTCCCAGCACCCCACCTCCCCCCATGCCAGCAGCCATGAAATCATTTTGCTCATTGTTATGAGGATGCATTTATATTCAAAAATAATAATGTATAAAAAGTTATAGCAATGGATTCTATTGAGTCCTACTTGTTATTCCAAAAAGTTTAATTCTTGAAGTAGTTGTTAAATAGAGAAATTAGGAATAGAACATTTTGGAAGATTGTAGAAAATTCCAGTAGATTCAAGAGAATTAGAAAGGTTCTAAAAATATGCAAATTAGGTGTTAGCCCCTATAAAAATAGGTTTTAGGTAGTAGTTAGTTACCAGGGTTTGCTGATATTGTCAACTCGGTTTGATTCAAGGATTTATATCCAGCCAAAAGAATCTATAAGAAGTTGCGATCAACAAAAACCTGAAAGAGAACCTCATGGAACTATATGCATAAATACATATTTTTGACTTTTTTGTTGACCATACTTAAAATTATTCTTTATATACACATCCAAGGATTTCCAAGAAGTATAGCACTTAACTTCCTCATCAACTTAACTGGGTAAAGATACTGACTTTACCTTCCCCTTCTCTCCTCATAACACTTGCCAGTAGTAAACTCTGTTTCTTGTTTGGGATGCAACAAAAATTGTATATTTGTAAATTGTATATTTGTAAATATTTTATTTGGTGTGTTTTGTAAATTAAATATTTTTTGGTCATTTATCGCAGTTTTGGTCAATCTTTTTTTTTTTTTTTTTTTTTTTTTTTTTGTTGTTACACATAACATGTAACACTCATTCTAAATCTCAAAACTTTTTTTTTCTTTTTAAAGCCATACTGAAAATTCTCATGTTATTTGTACTTTATAAGAATACTACCTTGTGGTCCAGTGGATATCGACTTGGAACAAGAAATCGGAGAGCCAAGTTCGAATTCCAGTTGAATTCGTTGCAATCATATACACACAAATGCCCTTGGGAAAGGTATTAATCCGTCTGTTCCCTCCAGCTATGGGTCAAATAACAGGACGGATTGGGTTCTATAGCCTTGGTTGGCAACCAGTCTACCGCAGAAAGCAATGGCAACCTACTGCAGGATAATCTTTTGCCCAGTCAGTCATGTCTCTTTCGAGACATGATCGCCCAAGCGTGTATCACGTATGGCACTTAGCTGACTGACCTTATGAAAACTGAGATTAATTAGAATGGGGACCCCCATATCATAGGATGAGAAGCAGGCATCACAAAACCCTTGCACCAGCCTTGTCGCTGCTCAATTGACCACCATATACAGTCAATTCACATGAACTGATGGTTGTATATCAGTAAATCTCCAAGAAACTCTTACCACTCAATGTTGACCTTGTATTTACACATGGTTTACCCCTAATATTGAGCATTTTTAGCTAAAGATATAGAATACCTTAAAACTATGAAAGAAAGACTAAAGATAAAACCATTATTAGTCTGAAGATGTTATTAATTTATAACAAAGCATGTCACTTATGTTTCTCTATTTTGTCATTCAGTTACCCACTATTAGTCTGTCTAGATTTGCATATCCTATCTTCCAGTTTTATAAGTACATGAGCTCATAGCCATTGAAACATTGGTTTTCATATGGTTGCCAAAGTTAAGCAACATTAAGCCCTGTCAGTACCTAGATAAGTGAGTGCTTAGGAATATCAGGTGCTGTAAGCTTGGATTTTTGGGTAGTGTAATGGATAACGGTCTGGAATTGGAAATCAAAGTTCAGTTGGAATTCTAGTTGGGTTTATATTCTTTTACACGCAACTACCCTTGGGAAAGGTATGAATCCAACTCTTCCTCTCCCTGCTATGGGTTAGTATGACTTGTAGAAGTAAATCTCAAATTCTTACAATCTAAAAATATTTTCTGGCATTAAATAACCTGCAAAAGATTGAAGGGCCATTAAAAAAAAAAAATCAATCACATCAAAAGGAAAACCTCATTTTCTATTATATTTTTTATTTTAGGGAATCACTTTCATGTCATCCATTTGATTAGTATCTTGAATGATCACAAAAATAAGGATGTTTGCTTTTTACTTTATAAATGTCTATTTCTTTGTTCTTAGGTTCCAATTTGGGTCCTTGCATAAAGTCTCTGTTGAAGCATTCAACTGGTCTGCTCGGTAGCTTCCGTCCAAAATGTTCTGAATCTGGAGTCTATAAAGCAATCCAGTGTCATGAAGCCAAATGTTGGTGTGTTGATAAACAAGGGATAGAAGTCGAGAGTACAAGAGTTAACCTGCCACAAATGCCTACTTGTGTTGGTAAGTTACCTTTGCACATTGGACTTTTATACACTGACATCTTTTCCTGTCTGGATTGTCTCTATGAACCAACTTTTGCAGACATTCAATCAATACAGACTGCTTTTGCAGGTAGCACTCGTATATTTTTTTTTTTCCTCATAAAATCCTCTAATAAAATCACTTCCGCTGTGTATCTAGATTTTCTTGATAAAATACAAAGAATCTACAATTTTATTTTCTTTCAACTTCAGTTACTTTTCCACCACTGTAACATAGATTCACTGCATTTTTCTATAAGTATTTTCATGGTAATTGTTCTGATAAGCTTTCCTCTTTGGTACCTCAATTTTATGAATTTAAGCTCGGTACAAGATTGGCAGGAAGATCTCGCCATTTTACAGTTAAAATAGTTAAATGTAAGTTCTATGCTAACTGCTTCTTCTCTTGCACTTCTTGCTTGTGGAATTCTTTCAGATTCTTGATTTTTTTCACTCAACTTTGATCTTCAAAAATTTAAATGCAATGCCAATTATCTTTAATCTTAATTCTTGTCCTTTTATTCTCTTTCCTTAATGTTTTTTCTCTCATATTCTTTCGCACTCAGTAATCCCTTGCATCCTAGTGGCTTTATTGCCTTGCTTGGAGTGAAATGAATTTTTTAAATCTTTTGTCAGCCTATCAAATCTCAAATCCATTTTGATTAAATAGTTTTATATTCTGCTCTTTTTTTCTTTGTAAACTGAAATTATCCATTCATTTCTTGATTTATTTTTCCTTAATTTCTAACGAATGATTTATTTAATAACCCTATTGACAATGTCTGTTTTTGCACCTTTATGTAATAGAACACTCTGCATTATTATTACTTCCCACTGCATTCTTTTTCAAGGGCATCCTTATTGTTAATTTCACTCAGTTGTTTTCTGTTGCAATAGGAGGATATGACAACACCACTATGAAATTGAAACGCTATTCTTCAGATATTAGGCTCATCTTTAGTATCAGTGTAAACATTTTATACAGAAAATGAAGTCACCTACCGTGATAAATATTCTTTCAGTAATGCTTACCATTCCACTAATCTTGTTAGTTAGGACTGGTTAGTGATAATGTTGCTACAATGTTTCGACCAATCAACTGTGCAGACTTCAGTGCATGATTCATAAGGGAAGAGAAGTTTTTTGTTTCTTTTGTTTTGTTTTTTTTTGTTTTTTGTTTTTTTTTTAACAAATGATGGCACTGGAAACGGATCTTTAATATCCTGGATTTGTCTAAATATTCTAAGAATTAAACTATTACTCAAGTTGCTCAATTTTTGCACAAGAATTAGTTTTATGCTTGGATAGCTATGAAAACAATGCATCAACAAATTGTTGTACATGATCTTTGCCAATGGCTACATGGTTTTCAAAAGTTAAATTTTATACTTTTCCCCAAGAATATTTGTACAAAAGTGAACGTAGCAAATTTGACTGGAATTACAGAGGTATAAAAGCCAATCTGAATGAACTTCTTCTCCAAATATCCAGTCCATGTCCTATATGTTTCCAAGAACCTTTTTGAAAACCGTCTGAAAGCACTAACCTCCGCAACTTCTCTGAATACAACCACATAGTAAATAACACAAATCAAGCTTCCAAAGGAATATCCATTCTTACCAGTAATAAAATAGCACAAAGCCAGATAAATTTACAAACTAATTTACAGACAATTGTCATTAAAACCACCTTACCTAGGACTGTCACAGTTTGCTCCATTTATCTACCTCCAAATAACCCTATAGACGAAATGAAAATAGAAAATCTTATTAACCAACTCCTTTGTCCCTTCCTACTATTAGGTGACTTTAACAGTCAGACACACAGGAGAGGAATCATAATAGAAAACATCAACAATAACAACCTATGTATATATAATAAATCAACTTTCATCCACTCTGCTACAAACATGTTCTCAGCAATTGATCTTTCTATAAGTGATCTAAGTATCTTTATGGATTACACGTGGGAGTGATCACTTCCCAATAACATTAGAACATTCTGCCCCCGAAATAATCTCAAATCCCTTGCTGGAACCTTAAAAAAAGCTAACTAGAATAAATTTAAACAATTATGCAAACATTAACTTCTACCTAAAAACATGAGAAAGACCCGATCACTCACTTTACAGATACTATTATCTCGATAGCTGAGGAATGCATCCCTAAAACAACTTCATCAACTAATTATAATTGGCCCTGGTTTTATGATTGTAAAAAGGCTATCAGGCTATGGTGTGCTGCATTAAGAAAATTCAACAACCAACCTACCACTCGGAATTTAAACCATTTTAAAATATGCATAGCTAAAGCTCGCCAAACAAAAATCATGGAAGATCTTTGTTTCCCAAATCAATAATAGCACCAAAAATAAAACCATATGGAATAGGGTACAGAAAATATCAGGAAAAAGCATCAGTTCCCCAAGCACCACTATATAAACAACAAAATAACCCAAATAAAGGACATGGTCAACCTGCTTGCAGACTCTCTTGCAAATAACTCATCATCCAAAAGTCACTGAAAAATTTTAGACTATTAAACAGGAATCAGAAAAATCAAGCTAAACTTTAAAAGTAATGATAAAGAAGAGTACAATAATTCTTTTTCTATTAATGAACTAAAGAATTCATTAAAGAAGGTTAATAACACGGCTGAGGGACCAGATGAGGTAACGTATGAGTTCTTAAAACTACCCGATCAATCCTTAAAATATTTACTCCACATTTTTAATGACCTCTGGGTCAGTGGTAATATTCCTGCCATATGGAAACAAGCCATAGTCATTTCTATAGCAAAACCAGGAAAAGATGCATCTGACCCGTCCAATTACTGCCCCATAGCACTAACAAGCTGTGTATGTAAGACACTAGAAAGAATGGTAAATAACAGATTAACTTGGATTTTTTTTTTTTTTTAATCAATAAAATAACCAACCTTAAATGTGGTTTCCAAAAACAGCGGAATACTATGGATCATTTAATGACTGAAAACTTTTATTAGAAATGCCTTTATCAAAAAAAAAAACCTCATTACTGCTTTTTATATATATATATATATATATATATATATATACACACACACACACACCTAGAAAAGGCATACGATACCACATGGAGATATGGTATCATGAAAAATCTCAAAAAAGCTGGACTGATGGAAAGACTACCTATTTTAATTAATTTTTTAAACAATAGACTATTTAATGTCCGTGTAGGAACATGCCTCTTGAACTTCAAGAAACAGGAAATGGGTCTGCTACAGCTCAAGGCATCATCCAACCAAAAGTATTGCTAAATCTCACCAAATTCTCTAAATCAAAGACCAACCCTACTGATTTCTACGAAGAACTGAATAAGATTACCAATAGTTTCCCTTCCTATAAACATGTATACACAGATGAATCAAAAGATGGTGAGAAATGTGGATGTTGTGCCCTACTGGATAACGTCACAGCGAAAAGACTTCTCTCAGATGGGGCATCAATTTTTAGTGGCAAAACCACAGCTGTTGAGTTAGCATTTGATCTGATCACTGACAATGTAAGTGACAGCTTCATTATATTCTGATTCACTCTCTGTATTCTTGTCTATCCACAACAAGAATCTAAATAACCCAATTGCTAAACTTTTAAATTAAACATGATAACCAAAACCAAGAATATTGTCTTTTGTTGGATCCCCAGCCACATTGGCATTCATGGTAGCATGAAAGTGGACATGGCTTGGAAGGAGTCTCTGAGAAAGGATATCTTCAATATGAAGGTCCCATTCACAGATCAAAGACCTGTAATAAAAAGATATTCAACTCAAATGGCAAAAACATTGGTTGACCTGTCAGGACAACACTCTTCCAAATTAAACTCCATTTGGGAGAGTGGAGAGGTGCTTTGTGGAAGTCCAGAAAGGAAGAGGTAATCTTGTCTCTAGTTTGGATAGGGGACACTTTTTTTTTTTAACACACTCCTGGCTGTTAAGAGGAGTAGATCCACCCAAATGTCCCAGATGTCAGATGGTTAATAGCGTAAGACATATACTAATTGACTGTACAGACCTATCAACAATTTTATTAAGTACAGAACCTAAAAACTTTATTTGAAAATATCGGCATTGACAAAATTCTAACCTTCCTTCGGAAGATTGACCTATTTAATTTTATTATATATCTTCAACATAGATGTATAAACTTTAACATTTCCTCCTAGCTATGGGTAAAATGGTGTACTGTGTTCTGTATGAGCCTGTTTTCAGGGAATAACTGATTTAAAATAAAAATACGTTTCCAGCCTTAAATGACCCTTTAGATGTTGATAGGCCATTAAAGAGAAGCAAACAAACAATCCAAAATCTGAAAGCCGTGGTTGAATCCAATGGAGATTTTATTGAATAAATTTGCTTTTCAGTATTTCAAGATATATTTACCAAAATTACACAAAAATATGTTAAAATGAGATGTCTGTTATTTTCATTTTTGCATAATTTAGACGACGATTTATCCATCGCACATTGTATTCTTGTAAATAAGCAATCTAATAAATAGATTTTCATATTTTGTTGTAAATTCTCAAGAACAAAAATGTATAATTCACTTTCATATGTTCAGGTTTTATTTCACTTTTACAATAACAAACATTGCTGAGGATAGAAGCTACTTAAAGTAAAATGTCAATGGAAAAAAACATTTTTGGCAATTTTTTTTTTTATGCAGACACAAAGGTCCAAGTTTGCCAAACTTTGTTTAATTTTGGTTTTCTAGTTGCTTAAACCCCACTAACTTCATGAGTGAAGTTGCTTAAAATTTAGGTACTTGCACTAAAATTTAACTATCAACAAAAACTGTTTTCTAGGTACAAAGCTTGAATTATTCATTGACTCTTCCCAAAGTTGACAACATTCATTGGTACATTCGTTGGTACATCTATAGCCTAATGATAAAGCATTTCAAAATTTCCTTCATTAATTCAGTGGTAAAAATTAGTCACATGGATTAAAATTTATATTGTGAAATTTTTTAATCAAAATTTAGCTAAGATCAATGAGTCCATGTATGTTTTTATTCCTACTTTAAACTAATTTCTCTTTCCTTCAGAAACCAGTCCGATTCCTTCAACAGTACCAAGCACAAGCAGTACCACCACTACCGCAAAAGCCACAGCCACCACCACTTCCACCACTACAACAGAAGCGACCACATCATCAACCACATCTACTACGACTATCAAGTTAACTTCAACAATGAAGAAAAATGAATTCATTAACAAAAATCCAGGAGTAAGTTCTTTACTGATCCTCATAATTTTTTTTTTTTTTTTTTTTCTTTCATTCTGACAAAATGAACCATTCTCTGTTTTGTTTTCTTTGCTGTCATTTTTTTCCCTCCCAAAACTTGTTGGTCACTTTCATGTAGGTATTAAGTATTCATAGTCATGCATCATTTCATAATTATTTAAAAAAAACAAAAATACTTTAAGTTTGCAGTGTTTTACTTATTTAATAATGTTAGATACATTTTACATATTGGGCTGTGATAGTTTTATATTCATTTGATATGAAAATGTACATATATTTATATGTAAATACTATATAGTTGTTAAGCTTGATAATTTTTTGTTTTCTAAGTTATTTGTTTCATTTTGTAATTCAGTAGAATTTTAAACTAGATATGGGTGGGGAATTCTGTTTTTAGTCTTAAGATTCTTCTTGAATTTGAATTTCCTGGCTTGAAGCATTCAAATCATTTTTTTCTATTTTTACAAGTGAATAGAAGAATTACTGTAATATTGGTGGAGATAAAAAAAAAGCTAAAAAAAAGATACAGGTGGTTAAAATAAAATGAATGAAGCAAATGTAAATAAGGTTGGATGTGCATTGTGGTGCAGTAAATATCAGCTTGGAATGATAAATTGGGGAGCTGAGTTCGACTTCCAGTTGAATTCCTTACATTCACTTAATGTAAATACCCTTGGGAAGATATTAATCTATCACTTCCCTCCAGTTATGGGTTAAATAACAGGACAGATTGGGGATCTATAGCTTTGGTTGGCAACCAGTCCACCACAGAAAGTAATGACAACCTACTGCAGGATAATCTTCTGACCAATCAGTCATGTCTCTTTTAAGACCTGATCACCCGAGCATGTATCATTTACGGCACTTAACTGACTGAAATAAGGTTATTGATTCAGGATGGTTTGATTCTTTCAGTTCTGTCTTCTGAGCAAAAATGTAGAATTTTGTCAAATTCATTATCAATAGCAATTATAAAAATTTTATAACATCTCTTTAGAGAACAAGCTCATTTGTAAATTTTGGTAATAGAGAAAAGGTGTATTTTACCAATCCTCATAACGAATATTCTATTTTTGATTTATTCTCATTTCTACAAGATTAACTACTCTCTGATTTTTTTTTTTTGTTTTTTTTGTTTGCTATCTTTATTTTTCTCACCCCCCCCCAAACTCCTGTAGGTATTAACTAATTACTTGTTAATATTTAATCATGTTAGACACATTTTACATAATGAATCGTTAAGATAGCAGTTAAAGCAAAAAACATTCTATTACGTCCTTCAGTCAGTTAAGTGCCATACATCATACATGCTTGAGCAATCATGTCTCGAAAGAGACATGACTGACTGGGCAGAAAATTATCCTGCATTAGATTGCCATTACTTTCTATGGTAGACTGGTTGCCAGCCAAGGCTATAGAACCCAATCTGTCCTGTTATTTAACCCATAACTGGAGGGAAGAGATAGATTAATACCTTTCCCAAGAGTATTTGCGTGTAAGTGAATTACAACTGGAATTAGAACTCGTCTTATGCATCGTTACTGCTTTCAAATTCCATAGAAAAACCTTAGAACTAAGTCCCTCATGTCATTGCTCAAAATAATTTCCTTTCTCAAATTTCATCTATATATATTACAGTAACCTGGTTTAAATCTCTAAGTGTTTCTCTTTGAAAAGGATCATTCAACCTGAATAGACTTATCCTTCCTCAACCCCACTCCCACCCATTAAAGGCCCTGCCAACTGTACCAGGAGTTGTTACTTCCATGTGTAATGTGATAAACTGCTGCTGCTTTTTTTTTTATTTTTATTTTTTTTTTTTTGACTGCTCATTTCTTAAGCCAGTTGGATTGAGCAATGACTCATCCCTCCTGACTAACCACATCCAATCACTTGGCATATTTTTCACCATTGGCTCTTAGGTAGTTAAAACTGTCTGTTTGGTTATTCCTTTAAAATGCTATTTTTACTTGTTTTTGTCTGTCCAATTTTCTTTTGTGTGTGTGTGTGTGTGTATATATATATATATATATATATATATATATATATAGCTATCCTTCTTTTATACAAGTTTTATTAAAAATGACAAGGTACTGCTGTTAAGTTTAATTTTTCTTTATATGAATGCAAGAAAATTTAAATTAGGATTTAACCACATAATCTTGTCTGTCATTGTTAATGAAGTTTGTGTAATATATATATATATATATATATATATATATATTACAACTGTGTGCTCATTTATGACCAAAAACTGAGATATATGTATCTCATTTTATCATAGCATCATCCATATGCATAAAGAGACTAAAAATAATGGAGGCCTTTTTAATGAAACAAAAATCCAGCACTCAATAACATCAACTATGAACGCACTAACAAGATGCTTATCGTGTTTGGTACATAGTACATACCAATACTCTACATCATACATAACACCACTTACATTCTGTTAAAAGTAAAACATTAATCTTTGAAAATGGCTAAAAGTATAGCTGAAAACACTTGGATGAACAAAACATTTAAACAGTTTTTATATAATTTCCTCAAAAAAAAATCGCATAAAAAAAAACTTAACCCTCACACCTTGTCTTTTATTTTTAATGAAACCTGCATAAGAGAGATTGCTGCCTAAGTGTGTGCGTGTTCAAAAACACTGTTCAGGCTTTGTTTGATCAGAAGGCCTTACATGGCCAAGTGGTTAAGGTACATCAAATTTAATGATGTTTCCCCAAAGGAATACATTCACATTCTGTCAGAGGCTACATTTTTCTAACAAGATTTCTCAAATATTCAGGCCAGTAGATATATAGGTATCTGTTAGATAACATTTAAATAAATTAAAAATGTTGGATTTAATCCATTTTCTAGGAAAAAATTCATATATACTTAAACTTTTTAGAAATACTAAGCCCAAGCACTGTCCCCCTCCCACCTCGCAGTTAGGTTTATTGCCTTGCACCCTTTGTTTAATCCAGCAAATTTTATGAATTTTAAACTATATTTAAAAAAAAAATTCTACTTTTTTAGCCTGGAGGTTTTTGATTTTTAGTCTTAAGATCTTTTGGTTTTAGTTTCCTGACATTTAAATTATGTTTATTACTATTTTTACAAGTGAATAGAAAAGATATATTTTCAATTTAAAAAAAAAAAAAAAAAAAATGATTAAAACGAGTGAAACAAAAGGAAACCTGGAAATGTAATTATGGTTAGCATTAAGAATGATATGAATCTTTTACTTTTGTCTTCTGAGTAGATTCTGAAAATTGTCAAATTCGTTATCAACAGCAAGCATAGAAATTCTATCACATCTCTTTACAACATTGTAAGAGAACAAATTCATTTTTTAAATTTTAATATGGAAAAATAGAACTGTAGTATATACCAAGGCTTCTCAAACTTATTTTAGGGGGCTGCTACCCACTAAGGCATGCCTGGGTTAATTCTTATCAAACTCACTCCCCAATTCTTCCCAGGATATGAAGCCTTGTAATCAAATAAACTGCATAATAGATCAAATCTACACCTATATTGGTAGGTAAAGAATAAATGGTTAATGAGAAGAATAAGCTTGGTGATGATTTATTAATGTGTTGATATTTGGGGAGTAGAAAATGTAACCTACCCACTTTTGACAATTTTTTTCTTTTTTTTTTACAACTACTTTTGTCTTTCATCCAAAAAACTATACTGAAAAGTTGTTCTGCCAAATACAATGTTGCAAATGATATCGTAACTATTTTTTTTTTTTTTTTTTTTTTTTATCGGCTATCAATCCAGAATTTCTTGATTAACTGTTTTCTGCATTTTGCTGTTAATAAGTACTTAAGGATAATTTTTGAGGATTTTCTGTTACCCATGGCTATTTTATTATATCCATCATATTGCTCATCTCTGCTCCACCGCATCCTATGCGATACTTACCACCCTCAGTAGCTGATTTCCACTTTGATAAGCTCAGATTTATTCTAGTAATTAACAGCTTCTTAATGCTGATTTTTTTTTTTTTAAAGTTGGTCTTTGATATTCAAAATCTTTATAATATTCTTTCTCATATGCCTATTTCTTATTTGCCATTCACAGATTAACTTGAATGTTATCTAGAGCTAAATAATTATGGAAAGTTCATCCTAAGTTAAGCATGTGAGATTTGGTCTGCTTTATACCTACGCTCAAGCAATGACATCTGGCATTAGTAGCTTTACATAGTATTGTTGAATACCTTTAGAATAATGAATGAATTTTGTCAGATGCCAAAAGTGTAATCTACACCGTTTTGGCCAATACAAAAAAAAATTATACAAATATAGGTCATAGGTTCAAACCAATATTCATTTACTCTACATTTTCATTGTGTACCTTCCATTCTTAAATGTTAGTTGTGTATAACTATAATAATTAAAACACCTTGTCAAGCAAAACTTAATCAAGGGCTCTTCTACTGATAATTCCTGTTTGAATAGCTGACACGAGTTATCATTATTTGCATCACTTTATTTAATATATATATATATATATATATATATATATATATAAATGTGTGTTTCATAAATCAAATTTTGTCTTGACTTATTGAGCTAACTTAAGAATTTCACATTTGTTTCTCTTGAGTATAAATGATATCTGCTGAGAATTCTATAGCTTTATCAAATCCTGCGATTCTGACAAACTGTATTACATGAAACTTTGAAGATGGACAGTGAGATAAGTCCATTGAAATAATGTCACTAGTTATTGATTGTGCATTTTGATAAGATTCTGCTGTCCTTAAAATGTCAAATTTTAGCAATTTTTATATATTTTGATAGGTGTCTTTGAGTTTATTTATTTATATATATATATATATATATATATATATAATTTCTAAAGAATTGATTTCTTTCTACTTTAAGCTTTGAGTATTTTGTATTTGAAATAGAAAACGCATTTTTATTTATTAAAAGATCTTATATCTAGCAAAGATCCCAATACAAACATTTCAAACCTCATCAGGAGTATGCCAATGAGAGCTCCACTCTATTTAATATTTTCTTGTTCTGTGCATATATTAGTATAGATGTGAAGAGATGGGCACTGATCATTTAAGCATGTGATACCACATCCCAAATGAATTTACTAATAAAATAAAACAGTGTCCCTGCTGAGGCCAATGTACTTGTGATAAGGGGAGCTGTGCTGATGATGTAGGTGTTCATAGTTGGGATAAGAATGACCTTGAATGAAACAATCAACATCCTGTTCCAAGAGGTAGAACTTAAGAAAAACCTTTTCAAAATAGAAACAGATCTGAGAATGGGGATGAAAGCAGTTATGGCACCAACCTTGTATCATCATAAAAATTGAGGATATGGAATTAGTAAATACTAACCACTTCAAATACCCCAGTTTATGGATCAGTTAAAACAAATTTAGTATAGGTGATGAGAAATTAAATATAGAATAGGCAGCGCTAAGTATAGCCTTGTCATAATGACTTTCACATGGTTGTCATGCATGACACCAAACATGTTCAGAAATGTATAACACTGTCAACTATATATAACCTCTTTCTGAGATCAATGATTAAAAGACTTTCAGGGAGTAAAATATTGTGAATTTTGAAGATTACGCTTTTTACACTGGCATTCCAAAATTGCAAAGAATTCTATTAAGACATATCACTCGATGACTGCTAAAATGGATACTGCATGTAAATCAAATAAAATATAATCAAGATGTTAATGTTCCACACTAGAACAAATAAAAGGCTGAGAATTTCCTATTTTTCAATAACACCACTGGAAATGTATGTGCAGTTTGGAATGTCTGGTGTGTGTGTGTATATGTGTGTATATATATATATATATATATATATATACACACACACACTGTCTAACTTAATGCTTCAGTAAAGAGGATGCATTAAAGGGGGGGGGGGAATTACTAAACTTTTAAAACAATCTTACAGATCTGTATCACAGCTCATCAGTACAGTTAGACTCTGATTGCTACACAACCCAGGTTCGAAACCCAACCGATTTGGCGTCACTCGGCGACTCTACCCCTGGGCCACAGGGCGTTCGGTGGAAGAAGGCAGTCTTTTTAGCACATATTACGCGCCCAATAGCTAGAGTACTCAAACTTCATTTTTACTGAAATGAGTGATGTGTACACGCTAGAGTGGTTACTGTTTTTCAGTCTACCTTTCTTTCTAGAGTGCTCAATCAGGGTGTGAGTGTAATTATTCCAAACTCATTTACAAATAAAAAAATATATATATGCAGGTCTCATTAAAAATGACAGACAAGGTGTGATGGTTGTTTTTTCATGTGAATTTTTTTTTTTTTTTTTTTTTTTTTTTTGGAGAACATAAATTATATAAAAATTGTCCAAATGTTTTGTTTATCCAAGTACTTTAGACTATACTTTTAGCCATTTTCAAGGCTGAATGCTGTTTTACATGTAACAGAATGTATATGGTGTTATGATATAGTGTCCTCAAAAGAAAATATAAGATCATATGAAAAATTAAATAAAAACTTTAATCACTTTTTGTCTAACATTTTTAATGAAACCTATGTAAAAGTGGTTGCTGCACAAATATATATGTGTGTGATCAATAAAAAAATACTGGTTTAAGGAAGCTGAAAAAGATAAGGTTATGTTGAAAAATAAAAGGTGATTATTTAAAATAAATGATTTTCACAATTTGGCTATGGACTTACTGATAAATTTATGACTGTTGGGTGATACCTGCTGTACACATCTCTTTATTTAAAGTTTAGTTACTGGACTGGTGAAACCTATTTTCCTGAAAAATTGTTTTAAGAGAGTCATTTCATCATAAAGAAACATTTGGCATTCATTGACTGTACAGCTTGTACTACTGTTGGCTGAAATTTATAAAATCTAATATTACAGTTATCAGGCCATCTGTCAGCCTGTACATTCAAGAAACCTTCACAAAAATACGTGTTCCTGACAGGAATCAAACCATATTCGCCCTTTGTAGATGGAGAACTACCGTTTAATCCAATGTGCTTTACTACTCAGCCATGAAGAATGTAGCACACTGGATCAAACTGATTTACCCCTACAAAAGGATACTCAAGTTCAATCCCAGCTGAGGAATGCATTTTCTTTAAGATTTCTCAAATGTGCAGACAGAAATATTTCAAATGTTAAGTATCCTCTATAATAATGTTTGAAGTAATATATATCTCAATCATTAGAATCAGGTGGGGAGGGGTGAATTTATACTTTGTTAAACGTCATTGTCAGTGCTGTATTATTGTTGTGTGCATGTGTGTTATATGTTGGATGTGCCACTCTGATGACCGTTCTCTTGCAGAATGCCCCTCTCTATCTCACTCCACTGTTAGCGGTGATGCCACCCTTGATATCCCTATTTGGAGAAAATGCCCCCACACCTAAGGCTAAGCGAAAAGGACTGAAGGTTAGAAAGGTGCACCTAACCTGTTGTCATTGTCTAGAACTTTTTTTCTCTTTCTCTCTCTCTCTCTCTCAATTTCTATTTTTAAAAATAGTTGAACAAGAATTGTAAGAATTTTGGTTTGAATGTCTCGAAGTAGTGTTAAGATTAGAATTCATTCTTTCAGGTTATTTTTCTTGTCTTTAGCATAATATTTTAGCCCATCTGCTCTCAGTCCATCCTCAGGCATCTATTGCATTTGGTAAACTAAGAATAACGTATCTTTTACTTTTAATCCAGAAAGATGTTTGCTTTGATTGCAACACCCAAAGAAGCCAGTAGAGCAATTTAACTAAAATATTAAGATAAAGACAAAGAACCTGGTTTGAATGAGCCAACGTATATGCCATTGTTTGTGAACTGTGATCAGAAATGTCTTATAAAATTTTTACTTTTTGAATTAATGTTTAGGTCATCCTTACTACCACAATTTTAGTGTATGTTTAGTTGGTAATAATCTAATGTTAAGTTTTTAGATAATTTTTATTTTCACTTTAATAATGTAATAAAAAAAAAAACACCATCTTTGAATGTGTGTGTATCTTCTCTGAAGAATCATGTTAATCTCCATTTTCTGTGTTTACCATTAATATAAAAGGTTAGGATTTAAAACCATTTCATTCAAATTAATTCACTCAGCCAATTTCATTAATTTTCATTCCATTTCTTTTCTAAATATTCATGTTTATTATGCAATGCTTTTCATTTTACTTTTTTCTCTCCTTCCCACTCTTTGCTTTTTCTCTCCCTCCCATATATCTTATTTGTTCTCCCACTTCCATGTCTTCCCCATTTCTCCCCACCCCTGTTCCTTATCCCCCCCCGTTTCTCCCGCCGCCATGCCTTATCCCCCGTTTCTCCCGCCGCCGTGCCTTATCCCCCCCCGTTTCTCCCGCCGCCGTGCCTTATCCCCCCTGTCTCTCTCCCGCCGCCGTGCCTTATCCCCCCTGTCTCTCCCGCCGCCGTGCCTTATCCCCCCCTTGTCTCTCCCGCCGCCGTGCCTTATCCCCCCTTGTCTCTCCCGCCGCCGTGCCTTATCCCCCCTTGTCTCTCCCGCCGCCGTGCCTTATCCCCCCCCTGTCTCTCCCGCCGCCGTGCCTTATCCCCCTTGTCTCTCCCGCCGCCGTGCCTTATCCCCCCCTTGTCTCTCCCGCCGCCGTGCCTTATCCCCCCCTTGTCTCTCCCGCCTCCGCTGCGTGCCTTATCCCCCCTTGTCTCTCCCGCCGCCGTGCCTTATCCCCCCCTTGTCTCTCCCGCCGCCGTGCCTTATCCCCCCTTGTCTCTCCCGCCTCCCGCCGTGCCTTATCCCCCCCCTTGTCTCTCCCGCCGCCGTTGCCTTATCCCCCCCTTGTCTCTCCCGTCGCCATTGTCTCTTCTTCCTTCCTATTTTCCTTATGCATTAAGATATCTACAGAAAAAAAAAATATCAACCTAAATTCAAATTTCAGCCAATGTTCCAGACCAAAAAAGATTTTGTTTCTGTCCTGCTCTAATGATTGACATAGTGAGCATTTGGGAAAATCACTCCCTACACACACTGCAATCAGTTGGATTTTTTTCAACATTGACAGAGGCCAGTGAAACAAAATGTATATTTCTATTTTTTTTGTTTCACTTTTTATATTAATACATTTTCCACTTACTCTGACTTCAGTTTACGAAAGGCATGAATCTTAATTTCTCATCTATTGTCAATCATTTTGATCTAATCTTGTCACTGCCATGTCAAAACAGGAAGAAGGAATTGAATTCATTGGCAATACTCACTATTCAAATAAAAATACAAGCTGAAATTATTAGTAATTTTGGCTTTTATACCTCCAACACTGTATGGGTAGGGTAATGGTTATCAGCATAAAAATGAAACTGGCAAGCCAAGTTAAAAGTTCTGCTCTAGTCTGTTGTGTTTACTTCACACTAGTCAATTATTTCTCTTCTTCCCAGACATGAATTAAAGTAGCAGGGTAGACTGGGCTCTCTAGCCTTGAGTGGTAGCCAGTCTAGGATGACTCTGAATTCAAAACTAAAGAAAGTAACCACTTCACTATATTTCCCAAGAATTCATGACAATTTGCAGATAAAGAGAGCCAGGATTACCAATTTCCTGAAGAGATGTGGCATAAAAAATCCCAAACATTTGACTAATAGAAGCTGATGTGTCAGTTGCTTATTGCAAGAACAAGAAAAATGTTTTTTTTTCTTTAAATCAGTAATTAAAAAAATGAAAATGTAGTCATCTTCCCGAAGTTCTGAAAAATATATTGTCAAAATCTGAATTTTTTAAATTAATGTTGTCTTTCTATTTTTAAACCCCATGTTTTTATTCTGTTACAAAATTCAAACATTTTATCGAATTATGAAAAAGGTCTATTTTATAAAATAAGATTAAGTTTGATTTTGAATATTAATATTTTTATTGTTCTGTTAATGGTTTGTATGAAACTAGGTTTTATCTTTTTTGACAAAATGCTTTTATAAAAAAAAATGCATTCTTTATGCTATTTTATTACCTGTAATTTATGTAAATTGCGCATAAAAGATGTCAGTAAATGTAAAAAAGATCTAAAGTTGTTTATGCAAACATGTTAAATTAAAATTATTTTTTTTTTAAAGTAATGAGATTTTCTAAAACATGTTTCCTTATGTTAAACATGTAAAAAATATTTTGACATTTTTTTATAACCAATATATGTACATTTTTATATATATATATATATATATATTCACAGTTTGAATCCAAACTAGATTAATTTCTTGTGATTTAAGTTGAGATATCCAGTACCTAACCTGGATGTCTCAACTTAGCATATGCGACCTTGGAGGTATTGGAGTGACTATATACTATCATATATGCAAACAAAATCTAATTTGATAACAAATTTATCTCCTAAACCTAGTTTTGGTTCTATAATTGTGAGTTTAAAAACCTGGATTTGGTCCTACTATCATGAAGTTCTTTATCATTGTTGGAGCTTTTACAGATGTCCCTCTGCTTATGAAGGATTTCAGTTTACTCTAAAGAAAGCCAAAAATGATCCTAGCATAATCTAGGTTAGTATAAATGCCATAGTAATCTTATGAAAGTACTAAGTTTGAATAACTTTCAATTTCTGTCTTAACAACTGGGATAAGGAGTTACAGTTATTTATATGCACATTGTGATAATAACAATGAAGATGAGGGAAATAGTTAGCAAATTATTATTTGCTAATTATTTGATTTTTAGCCATATTTGAAGATAAATTAAGTTACATCTGAAAAGTATTAGATAAGAAATATATTTTCATAAATGTCAAAAGATTTTCATGATTAGACCAAATTAAAAATAAACATTTGTCAGTTTTCCTTTACAGTAAGAAAAAAAAATGTTTAAGTTTTTAGTTAAATTTTATTCTATTTGGCTTCTGCTCATCTGTGATGTTCAACCATTTTTTTTATAGTTGAGTACAGGGAAGAGACAACTATGATTGCCTTCCACCTGTACTTGTATATATTGTTTTATCAGATTATTTTGGAGCTTTACTATTTGTGTGTGTGTTTTTTTTTTTTTTTTTTTTTTTTTTTTTTTTGTTACAAGTTCTTTGTACTTATTTGTTTCTGGTTTTTGTTTTGTTTTTCTTTGTTTTGTGGGACTTAATTTTTTTTTTTTTTAACCAAGTAAATTTCACTTTGAATTATTGCAAATCCTGCCTGAGTTTTTCTCATTACAGAATCTCTGGAATTATATTGGTTTGTTATGTGTTTGTGCTGTTTTCATTCTTGTTTCCACATATGTCAGTTTTTGCACCTACCTGCCAAAATCAAAATTGATCAATCTATAAAAATATTTTTTTATCTTCAAATAATTATAGAATTCATAAATTTGCTGTAAAACAACAAAAAATTGCATTCATAATAGTTTTAAGTTAAGGGGATATAACTTTTATTTGTTCCAATAATTAAATCTTAAAATGAAAATAATTCAGCTATCTGCAAAAAATTCCATTTCATATAATGTTCTCATGGACATTCCATAATAGAGCATTATTTATTGTAGCTTTTCAAACAAGAAAATAATTGTTACCAATTTGAAAGTGCCTTTTCAACCCTTTCTCGGCTAGCATTCTGGTATAGCTTCCACGTGATTGTAAGAATTGTAATATCTGTGCCTACACAAATGAGATCCATTTTATTCAATTCTATGTTGGAATTCTAACCAATCAAGAATTTAACTTCTGTTTATTATTTTTGGCCAATTAGAGGTGCAGATTCTGTTTTTGCCATCAACCATTCAAAGTGTATATAATATAATTTCTTTTAAATATCATGGGAACAGGTCATGAGTTTTTCTATCAATTAAATTTTCAACTAAATGTCTGCTTTATATGATAATAAAAATTCAGTTTAGCTAACCTGTGCTAGTAACATAAAGATTAGTAGCTTTGAATAGGAAATCTGCAGACCCAGTTGAAATACCAGTCAAGATTGTTGCATTTATTTTCACACAAACACCTTTTGGGAAAGGTATTAATTTATCTCTTCTTCCCACCTCCAGTCATGAGTTAAATAGCAGGGCAAACTTGGCTTTCTCTAACCATGTTTAGCTACAAGTCCATGAGAACAACAAACTTGAATTCAAAACTGGATATAGCCCTAGAAAAGCAAATATTACACAACCTTTAAAACTAATTGCACTCACTTAGGAAGCTAACCTGACAAAGGGTCCAATTTAACATATTTAAATTGAAAAGAAAACCCCTTTCTAAAACTTTTACAATCAAATAAAAAAAGATTTTGATAACCTGACAGACACAAACTAAGTTAAGTTTATCATATTATAAATCCTTGGCTAAAAACTGAAAAGGTTTGCATATTTTCCAAAGTTAATATGCTAAAAAGATTCTATGTGGTTCCATTAGTAAACAGAAAATTTTGTGGTCTTAACTCTAGCTATATTTGAACTAAGTGATGACAGATAAAAAAAAAACAATGGTGAATTATGTAAGGTTCTTTGCTTCCTTCTGCAAAGGAGTTTTTGTTTTTTTTCTGTTAATACTGGCTTCAAACAAGTGATGAAGAATTGTACTCTTTTCTCTACAATTTATGAAATTTTCAGGCACTTTGCTGACAGTTAATTCTGTAGCATAATTTTTTCTTTCAAAAACAAAAAAAAAATTATTCACATGTAGGGTTTCTAACAAAAAAAATTAAATTCAGTATCAACTTCTAGTACTGCTAAAAACTGTTTCAGGAATATTTTTATTTCTTACAATTTCTGAAAAAATTTTATAAATTAATTTGAAAAAATGAAAACCAAATCTTTCATCTGTGACCAAATGAGTAACACCAAACAAATAAAAAAAATAAAAAAATCAGGGTATTAAACGTTTTCAGTACTACTTGCTTTTATAGATGATCAAAATTCCCATGTATGTGTACTACACATGTGTAGTGTATTTGCTCATTTGCTTGTTTGTTTTGTATTTTGTTTATTCATTATTTTGTTTGCTTTTGTTTTTCTGTTGTCTGTCTGAATTGTAATTTTGAATGTTTGTATTTTTTGTCTTGTAATTTGTTTTAACATAAACTGTCAAAGATGTGATTTAGAAAAATTTAATAACCAGTGTTCGTCCTAAAATAACTAAAAAAAAAAAAATTGTTTAACATTGTACAAGGGTTTTATAGCTCAAATTAAAACCCTGTACTTTCCATCATATAAGGCACTTTTATTTATTTATTCTTCAAACCTTTCAAATCATACCATAAGGTTTGGAATTTGGTTCTAGAATAACACCTGACCACTGTTTCATACACAGATCTTGTGATGACCCCACCCAACAAAAAAAAAATTAATTAAAAGAAAAAGTTATGTAAATATGGAAAGATCATCACTAAAACTTTTTATTTCCTAAACTAAACCTTGCCAGAATAAAGGTGTGTATGCTAAGAAATGTGGTAATTTAAGTTTTTTATTTTAATTTTTTTATGGAACTATAGCATCCTAGCTGATTATTTGTATCAAAATCAAAAAAAAATATCTGAGATATGGAGTTATTTACATTATGGCATTTTTATTATCATCATAATATTATCAATACACCCCACCCCAGCCTTCAGGTGTTGCTCAATCCAGGTAATCTTCTGGAAATTTCAAACTGGACTCTTTATTTAATCAGTGTTTGTAAATTGTTGTTGTCCTGCTTTCCATGTTCAGAGATATCTTGTATTGTTCTTTTTAGAACTGCTCTATTTTATTTTCTACTATTTTCTACTCCCACCCTAAGAATTATGCTACCTGTGCCAGATAGTACATTCCCTACTTAGAAGTAGGGCTAACAATAACTGCAGTACAACAACAAAATGCAATAGAAGGGGGGGGGATATCTTTATGCGTAATGGAATGAGAACAATCTATCTTGTAGATTAAATAAAGGGTTCAGTTCAAAATTTGCTGAAAATTACTCGGATCAAGAGAAGCCTGAAAAAGGCTGAAAGGTACAATGGTCGAAACATAACAAAAGATGAAGACATTAGTTAGAATGTCTCTCTGCTTTGATATTTAAATTTGTTTAACTGTTTCATTGTTTGTGAAATTGTTTTGTCTGAAAAGTTTTTCGTTATTTTTAAATCATATTTTATGTTCCTTTAATAAGTTTCGTCCCTTTTTGTTTTATGTAAGCAGGCTAAATAATTGAATAAGTCTTTATTTATAATCAATCTAGTTGCTTATATTTCCATTTAACAAGACTTATTTTTGCATTAAATTTCATACACAAGCTAAGAATGTAATTGCTAATCACTTTGTCTATTTTGTTCTGATTAATTTCTATTTGTTTCTGCAGTATGGCATAAATGGCGTGTCGATCAGTTCGGGTAAGTATCTTATTCTTTCTCTTTTTTTTTCTTTCTTTCCTTTTAATTTTAGGATTTTATTTTCCTTTGTGTGTGTGTGTATATAATCTCCTGTCATGCTCAGGAAGACACAAGTGATGCAGCATCAGCCCAGTTCTCTTTACTACCAGTTATTAAACCTCTAGCCACATGTTTGCTCCTTAACAGTGCTTTATTTTTTTTGCAGTAATTGTCTAGTAATGATGAATCTATATAAACATATACACAATTATATTTATACTTTATTATAATTGTGTGTGTGTGTGTATATATATATATATATATATAGATAATGTTCATTATGATTATACACACAAACAATTATAATAAATATATATGGAACTTTGTGTGCCCGTTACCTATAGACTTTGAAACGGCTGAATAGATGTTCTTGAAAATTTACACAGTTGTACTCTGTACTTGTCTCTGCGAGTGTTCTTAGCTAGGTTTTGTGTCTAGGTACCACCGATAAATATCGATAATCAAAAAAATCAGGTTATAGGAGTGGTCTGATTTGATACTCCTAGACAGACATAAGAAACGATATTCAGAAGTTTCAAAGTTGCAGGTTTTACAATAGGGCAGAAAATTTGATATTGATACCAGGAAATCAAAATTTGACTTACATCCATTCATTTTTCAGTCTACGGTTTCGCTTCAACTGGGAACAACTATTGCTTTTTAGTCTTTCGTGTCAACGTCCCTGGTATCTGAGCTCCAGAACCATGGATTAGTTTTAAAGCTTTCATTACATCCGAGCAATGCCAGGCTATACTGCTAGTATGTGTTTGTGTGTGTGTGTGTGTATATATATATATATATATATATATATAACATTGTTGATTTATCACAAAAGTCTTCTTGATTGTATCCGCCTCGGTAGACAATCCCAGTATGTGGCACCTTTTGGAAAGTACTTGAAAACCATACCATGGTTTACTTTGTGGGTAGATAGAATCATTTGGAAGGCATTGTTGGTTGTGCTAGCACTGAAGTCACAAGTCATTGTGACCAGATTTGAGCCAGCTGATTTTTCTTTCAAAATAATTGATCATGCTTGATTATGTGCTTGCTCTATTTCTATCAGAAACTATAACTAAGGTGTACTCAGCATAGCTACAGTATAAACAGTGTTCACCTCTACGTTCAACAGGCATCTATAATAGGGACTTGTTAGCAATTCTGTTAGGCAGATAAGGGGAGTGAGATCAAATTAAAATGAACTAAAAGTTGACTTTTGCCTTTTTGTCTGTAAGGCCTCTGTTGCCAAAATTACTTAAAGTATGGTAAAAGATAGTTTGCCTCTATTATTTATGTCTATTATTTTGTCAACCATTGTGATATGACAGTGATCAATTCACACCAAGCAAGGTGATAATGCCACTAAGACACAAGGGGCTACTAGGAGTGAAAGAGAATGAAAAGACTTTAGAAGGAACTGGAAACTTTTTTTTTTTTTTTTTTGACTAAGAAGCATTAACATGGAGTGTGAACCAAACACATCCTGGAAAAAAAATGCCAAAAAATGATAATATGCCTGTATTTATTCCAAGGTGAATAGTGTAGACCTATTGCATGTATGTAACATTGTGAATGAAAATTATATTGCAAATAAGTTAAAACTGAAAATTTACAAAAAAAAAAAAAATCAAAACATTTCAAGCAGGTGTAAATAAACCTGGGATGTTTCTTAAACTCTTAACACAATTGTGCGACTTTTTTTTTTATAACCTGTTCATTGTTTAACTTACATTCATCTTTTGAAATTTCTTTGTGCTATGTCTCTTCATGACATTGATCATGGCTCTCCATATCATCCTGTTACCTGTAGTTCTTAATAAATTTTGTCTGTTATTTCTGCCATCCATTTACACCATGTTCTGCAGTTTTCCTCTCTATTCTGTGAGTATCAGATTTTCCAGGCCCTCCTTCCTCATAACATACTCTAGACATTTTGACTCATTTCCTGATAAGTATGAGTTTCCTTTTTTTTTTTTTTTTTTTTTTCATTTTCTCTAAAAACCTTGTCATTGCTCACATATTTGGTCCATAGTATTCTCAGCATCTTTCTGTAGCACTGCATTTCCATTGATTCAAGTCTCTACTTCATCTTTGAGGAGAAAAATTCCCAATCTTGTAGATTGGGAAAACATCTTAGATAACTGGATACCAGGTTTTAAAATACTGTTATGGTCAACTTGTCTCAGTTATTTCAAAACATTAAAGCAATTCAGAAGATAGATGATTTTTGCTTTGTAAGACTGCAAATTTTCTCCAGCCATTATGTACAAGCTGATGAACCTTGTAATTATGTGCATTATTTTATTTTTATGTTAAAAATTATTTCTATGACTCATTCAAACTAGCATCATTATCTGTCTTTGTCACATTCAAAGATCTCATATCTTTGAAATCTCTAAGCTGTTTCTCTTTTCTATCCCATCTGGTTTTTGTTGTTTATTTACACAAGCTCATTACATAAGTTACTCACGACTTAACTTTTGTCTCTCTTGCCTTCAACTTGTCTGAACTCTGACCCATTTATTATGCATATCTTGTTTCTTAAACATTAGAAACTGGAATAGTTTTTTTTACTTACATGTTAAATTCATCAGTCATTTTTATTACATGTTTCAACTAGTAGAACATTCAAATTTTGAAATAAAGTAACTTTTAACAATTACTTTGTCTGCTTGTAATGTGCATTGTGATGCAGTAGATCAAGAAATCGAAGAGCTAAGTTAGAATTCCAGTTGAATTGGTTGCTTTCACATATGTGCAAATATCTTTGGGAAAGGTCACTTATTCTTCCAACTATGGGTTAAAATAGTAGGGTAGATTGGGTTCTACAGCTTTGGTTGGCAACCTACTGCAGGAAAATTATTTTGGTCAGTCATGTCTTTTTCAAGACATGATTGCCAAAGCAAAATTTTGTACCTTACTATAGCCAATCCCATAGTGATCAAGCTTAAAGCTTATTTACAGTCTATTAATTTGCTTCTGTAAACTGAATGTCCATTCTCAGCTAGGAGAGAAACTTTTTTTCATGGTAATAAACAAATCCATTTAAGTGATCTCTTAGAAGTACATGAACTTTTTACATGTTCAATACAACTACCAAATATTAGATTTACATGAAGAAAAATAATTTTCTCTTTTGTTTGTCCTCCTTTGTGTTGGAGAAATACTTGAACATTTAACTTTCTCATTGAAAAAATTCTCCAATGAAAAAGGGCTTATGGCCACATGTTGAGACACCAGTTCCCATACAATCACCAAAGTTAAGCAAGATCAAGCCTGGTCTGTAGCAAGTTGGCCAACTGCTTGGGAATACTAAATGCTCTAAGCTTTGATGTCTGGGTGGTGTAATGAATAACAACTCAGAATTGTTTATTGAAGAGCCAAATTCTCATTGCGTTCATTATATACACTTGCCTGCAAATAGCCTTGGAAAAGGTACGATCTCCCTCTCAGCTATGGGTTAGTAAAGCTTGTATTACTGAAATCATTATCTCAAAAAATAAGTTGTGTACAAGAGATTTGGATTTCAGCATTAGATAATCCAGAAGTTTACATTGCTAAACAAAAACAATCAATCATGGATAAGCAGCTCCTGTTAAGTTCTCATTTAGTGGCCTAAATAAATGAAAAGTTCACATGTTTGCAAACTGCAAGGGGGGAAAAAAAAATTCATGCATTTTGATTGTTATATATTTTATATAATAAACATACAGAGGGTGCGATGAATAAATTGTTGCCATTTAATATTTTTAATTTCACATAGGCATGTTTGCTTTTGATTTTTTTTTTTTTACTGCAGTTTAATAGGGTCAGTTGAGCACTCAGTGTGAAAAAATGTACCATGCTGCCATTTGCTCTGCCGGGAATTTAGAAACATCATGCTCTGCTGCTTGGCATTCACAGAAACTACAATACAAACATCTCTAAGTATTTGGGTGCCAATCTGAGGACAGTGCAGAGGATTCGAAAAGTTATAGGAGTCTAATGATGATTATGAAGGTTTGAAGTGATCATTAGTGGTGGTGATATTATGACTCCCATTCATCTTCCAACGGGACCTCAGGCAACATGGAGGCCTACATCAAGTGCCTTGAGGAGTTAATGCTGTCCTGGATCAAGTCTGGTTGCTGGAAGACCCTATGTCTGGTAGCAGGACTCTGCACCATGCTACACAAGCAGGAGAACTTAGTCATGGCTGTCAGGCAATTTCTGCTGGACACATCACCCTTTACATCTAGTCACCCATCTCTCCCAGACCTTGATTGTGTGTGATGCACAGTTGTACAGAAGATCAACAACACTTGTAACACCAAAGGTGTGCTGAAGGCAAGGATTACTTTGTCTGTTTGTAATGTGCATCTTGATGCAGTAGATCAAGAAATCAAAGAGCTAAGTTCGAATTCCAGTTGAATTGGTTGCAAATATCTTTGGGAAAGGTCACTTATTCTTCCAACTATGGGTTAAAATAGTAGGGTAGATTGGGTTCTACAGCTTTGGTTGGCAACCTACTGCAGAAAAATATTCTGTTCAGTCAACTTAAGAATATCCAAAAGAGATGCAGCAGATTATAAAGTCATTTGGAGGCTGTGGTTGGTGCCAATGGCAATCTTACTGGATTTACTCTTTTGTATTTAATGATAGTTTTGTGTAACTTTGGTAAATGTATCTATCAAAATGACATTTCAGTATTAATTTTTTTTCTTTTTAATTTTTTTGCATAATTTAGACAATTCATCCATTGCACTATATACGGTTTTTAGAATGATTTTTATTAATCTAAGAATTTTATGACTTTAGACATTATTTTTGAGTGGATACTCATAGGCTTTATTTATCTTTTGCCTACCAGCCTGAATAGTCGAGGAATCTTATTAAAGAAAAGAATTTGCACCTTTCAGCAGGAAGTGAACTTGCAGTAGAGGGAATCACTTAGTCTAAGAAGGCAAATTTTTCTTTGATAAGATTTCTTGAATATTCAGGCCAGTGGGTAAAATATACTTTTAAAAAATAAAGCCTACTCAAATATGAGTATCCACTAAAAATAACATAAATTCATTCTCTCTCTCTCTCTCTCTCTCTCTCTCTCACATATATATATATATATATATATATATATACACACACACACACACACACACACACACACACACTGTATTTACAGTATTCATGTATATTGATTCTTATTTTCCTTTCTCTCCCTCCCCTCAATTAAGCTAAATTTATTACCTGCTGAATGATTTAGTCAGCACATTTGTCAAGATTTCAAACTATATAGACCAGACTTTTTTTTGGGGGGGGGGGGGGTACTTATTTTTTTCTGTCTATTTTGTTTGTTGTTTTTTGTTTTTTTTTTTTCCCCCCTGTCTCTTTCGTTTGTTGGGGGTTTTTTTTTTTTTAATGTAATACTACTTGCAATGTAATTTCTCTAATTTGCATTATTTTCTTTTTTTTTTTTTTTTTTTTCTTTTAACAGTAAATGAGGTTACAAGTTCTGGAGGTCTAGCAGATTCTGAACAGAGCAAAAGTGATAATGCCATGCCTGTTACGCGAGAACCAGGTATTATGGCCGGTGAGTTGCCATTTTTTTTCTTTTTCCACTGATGGAAGTTATTCTCTACTTCCTCTTTTTGTGCTATGTTCCCTCAGAATGTAAGCAATCATGGCTCTCCACAATTTCTGGTCCCTTCCAGCTCAATTCTTTTCTAAACACTATTTTGTCATCCATTTTTCTCAACATCCATTTTTCTCAAGCCCTCTGTCCCTCTTTCCTCCAATCTGTCCTATGAGCATCAGATTTTCCAAGCCTACCTCCATTATGTAACCCAAAAATTCTGATTGTCTTTTTCCTGATATTGTTGCTTACCTGTTTGGGCCATAGTATTGTCAACATCTTTCTTTAGAACCACAATTCTGTTGCTTGATGTCGCTTCTTACTGCACTTAAAGATGGCAGTAAAGAAGAGCTTCTTTATTTTACCTTCTGACAAAAAAAAAAAAAAGCATAGTAAGTCCCAAAAATTTCATCTTTCATTACTCACAGGTCTGTCCATAAAATAAAATTAACAAGTCCTATCAAGGCCAATGGTACTTTAGTCTCCTTCAGCATTTGCCCAATTCTCTCAGTATTTTACCAGTTTTCAAAATAAAACATTTTTAGATCTTAATGTTCTAAATCTGATGCCGCAGGAAGCTGAATATGGAAGTTAGTGTGTTGACGAATCTGGTTAAATTTTTTTTCTATGACCTACACAAAATGTTACTCATTCATTTTTAATATAATGGTCACAGAGCATGCCAACTTGATAAAAGCTTTAAAAAAAAAAAAAAACTCTGAGAACCCTATGCATGCACAGTAAGGTCTCCTTTGGTTACAAAGTTCCAACAAAGCCATTAAACAGGTTCAAAATAGCAGGGAACTTTCCAGATTATCATAATGTGGTTTGGGGGGGGGGGTTCTTGAACAGAATATTTGAGTGACTTCAGTTGAGTTGAATATTTTCTTCTGTCACCAGTGATCTGTCTATTTGTAAAGGTCCAGGATTTCAGCAAGAGATTTTGCACCTAACTTCACCATTTGGTAGACTGGTGTATAATAGTCTGACCATGGGCCAAATTAAATATAAAGAAAAAAGACTAAGTGGCTTACCAGCAAAAAGACAGGTTTTTGTCGTGCCCTCACAGAGCTTAACCAGCACGGAAAATGGAATTGATATTCAGTTTTGAATTTGGCAGCTTGCTGATGTTTGTCTCGGACTTGCTCTTGGAAAAGATACAAATCAACTTTTTGTTATCTGATGACTGAATAGAAAGCAAGAAAAACTCTTTACATCTTGGCATTCATAATAGTGGGGCGGGGGATAAAGTAACAATTTCATGCTAATTGTTTTGAATGTGTGTTGTGGTGTAATGGATATTTGCAAGGAATGAGAAAACCATAAGCTTAGTTAAAATTTGTTTCATTCATTTAAACACAAATACCCTTAGAAAAGCTATGAATTCAGCTATGGGTTAAACAGCAGAGCAGATTGGTTTCTATAGTCTTGGCAAACAGTCTACCACAGAAAGCAATGGCAAACCTACTGTAAGAAAATCTTCACCCTAGTCAGTCGTGTCGCTTTGAGACATGATCGCCCAAGCATGTATCACGTATGGCAATTGACTGACTAATGGTTAATGAATTTTCCTTTTGGTACCTAGACCTTACGAAATCGGGAACACAACACTAGATTGGTGGCAAGGTCTCATTTTTCAGTTGACTAAATGTTAACCTCAAGTTCTAAGGTTTTCTTGCACGTGGGATTCTTTTCTACTTTGATCTTCAAAAATTGAAATGCAATGCCAATTATGTTCTGTCTTAATTCTTGTTTTTTTTACTTTTCTCTTTATTTATTGTAACACTCAGTAATTCCTTGCATCTTAGTGGCTTTATTGCCTTGCTTGGGGGATGAATTGATGTGTGTGTGTGTATATATATATATATAGCACTTGGGTAGCATGTTCTTATATACTGCCCTACAGCAGTCAAAAACTGTTGTACCGGCTATCAACCTTGACAGGGATTCCTCACATTCCCTATCATGCTCTTTTTTAACAATAGCTAATCAAGAGATAAGTTCTTCTGATAAACTTGTAGTAATGTATATTATATTTTTTTTGCAGAAGGCAAGTTTTTACTTACTGCTTTGTTTTCTTTTTGTCTTTGCAGCCATCATAGCAGGTGCCGTTGTTGGTATATTTGTATCAATTCTGCTGGCTATGTTTGTAGTGTACCGGATGCGGAAGAAAGACGAGGGCAGTTACCCACTGGATGAGCCATGCAAAAACAATTACACATACACAAAGGCCCCAGACAAGGAATTCTACGCTTGAACATGAGGGGTCCTCACCTTTTTACAACCATTATTTTCATGCAATGTGCCCTCAAGTTGCACTTGCTGCTGCTGCTGTAGTAGCCACCCTTGCTATTACTACAATTAACTGTTATTATTCCTATTACTACTACTACTACTACTATCTCTACTCCAAAAGGTTCCAAACTGCTTTTATCAGGCAGGAACATTTTTTGACAGATTATAACAAACATTTTTATGAAACCATTTTATCTTTTTAAATTAGTTGAATTTCCTTTATAACAAGCATGAATGAGGTGAGTAATTGTACAGAGAACATAAAATATGAAATGAATGAAAATATAATTTTGAAGAAAGGAATGAGAAAAAAAAGACCCCCTCCCCAAAAAAAATATCAAATGGAAAAAATATCATATAGCTAAATGAATGTATAAAACACAGTTAAAGAGTTATTTTGAAGAGGGGGAGAATTACAAAGGGATAGTTTGTAAATACCAAGAGATGGACAAAAAAGAAACCTGGTGGATATACACTTTCGGAATTACCTACACCAACTGTCATTGAATTCATGGAAATTGGAGAAAAAGAAAGAACTACAGATTCTTTATTATTGCAGTAAGCCTGGCTTCACTCCTTTCTGTGTAGGAAATGCTTCGTCTTGAAAATATTGTGCAGGTTTTTCAAACCCTCCTCCAAAAAAGTTTTCTTCAAAATATTGTTTAAAAGAACAAAAAACTGAAAAACTTTTACTCTCCCTTTAAACTACTTAACTGAAAGCTAAAGTTTTTTTTTTCTTAAGAAAAAAAAAAACATATCTTTAGCCAATTAATCACCCACCTGTGCTGCACACACACACACTTGTCTATTTTGTTTTTTATATATATGCAACAATCTGATCATTTTTTAAAAAATATTTTGCCTTAATTTTTAACCCTGCATCATCAGAAGAAAATCTAAGTTATCATAGTTCTTAATTTGTTTCATTATCATTTGTTTCCCTGGCTAAATAGTTTTCAAATATTATTTTCAGCAAGCATAATTTGATAAAAGTAATTACATATGGTTAAATCTTAATACTAGATAAATTTGTTTGCTACCTGAGTTTTTTTTTTTTTCTTTTTTTACTCAATTAAAAATGTGAAACCTGCCTTGTTTCGCTGAAGCTGATTGAAAATTAATTTATACTCTTTTGTTACATTATCTCCATCAGATGTTTTCTTTGAACCTAAAGCTAATCTCAAGAGTTACTTTTTATATCAGTTCAAATGCTTCGATTCTGGGCTGTGAATATTAAAATAGTTCAGACATTTAAAAAAAAAAAAAATCACAACAGTCTTTATTTTTTTCTCTTTTTATGCTGTTATTTTTCCCGTCCCACAAAATATCTTTTTGTGTAAAGTTTTCAAATGAAAGACTGTTTTAATGAAGCTTTCATATAAATTCAGTTTGAAACAGCAATTATGATTCTATTCAAGATGCACTGGTGTATTGAAATTAAAATGCATGAAAAAGATTGCTAAGGATTTATCTAGTATTTTGCATAGATTTAAAAGTATTGACGTTTTAACAGACTTGTCTATTTGCAAAATTATTTATGTCTGTGTATTAATTAGAATGTGTGTAATGGAAAGAAAATTGGGAGGAAGTCTAAAAAAAAAAATGAAAAGTGTTTAAAATAAGCATTTAAGAGATTTGTGTTCAAAATTCCTTTTTGCCACTGCTCTTTCTCAGTGGGGAAGGAACAATTGACAGACAAGTTAACAAGGAAAAAATTATATATATATATATATATATATATATATATACATACATACACACACATACACTTTTTTTTTTTTTTTTACCCTTACCCACTTCCACATTTAAAGTCATTTCATCTCCCTTTTATCCCTCCACCAAAAATGGCGTTGTGACTGTTGCCCTGTGACTTTTGGTTTCAATACTTACAACCACTCTTTGTCAATTTACCTCTTCAACATTTTAAATAACCTAAGATGGAAATCAGGTGGAGGACAATGAACTGGACTGATTCCTGCTGTAGGAAATGAAGATATTTGCTTCTCTCTTTAACTATTTGCAAAGGTTTTTTATTTTTTTTTCTTTGTTGTTGTTGGTTTTTTTATTTTTTTTATTTTTTTTCATTTAGAATAAAAAATAAAAGAAAATAAAAAAAAATAAAAAAAAAATGCAATTGGTGAACAAGTATCCAAATATATTATTTTTTTAATGCGCTTCCCTGATTGGGGTTTTTTGTTTGCACATTGAAAATGGGAACATTATTATTATTATTTCTACTACTACTATTATTATCATTATTATTGTCAAGGCTAAGTCTGACAAAAAAAAAAAAAAAATGTCTGGGCTACAATTTGTCTTTATTCTTTCTCTTTCTCTCCCTACCCCCTCGAATCATTCTTTTTATTTGCCATTGATGTCTTATCAGAAATTGGCTGCCACCATTTGATGATTATCAGGAAATGTATCATTTCCAATTTCTTCTGTCAGATATTTACACTTTTGTTTCTCTCTCTATCTCTCTTAATTTGTTATCTCAATTTTTTTTTTTTCTCCATCTTTTCTGGCATTCTTAAGTTACTCTTCATCACTAAGCCACTCAGTTTTCTTCACAAAAAAACGTAGTAAAGTACATGAGTGTGAGCATCTCATAAAAAAGAGTGGGGAGGGACCTAATAAATTTCCAAATATTATTTTTTGCTTTTGTCAGCTCTATTTGTGCATAAACTTGCATTCAAAGTAAACTTAGTTAAATGGACCATCTTTGTTTTTTTTATTTATTTATTTATCTCAGTGGCAAATTTAGTGTATGAAAAACTTAGAATGTCAGCTGTTTCTAACAATGGGGCAGCAGGGTAAGAGTTTTTTTTTTTTTTTGTCTGTATGATATACAGGGTGATTGAAAAGTAACTCCCTATTTTATATATGTTGGACTCTCCCATCTTGTAAAATATTATGGTTAGATGGGAGAGTCTATCATATATAAAATAGTTACTTTTCAATCACCCTGTATATTTATAGATATATATTTTATATATAACCCAGGTGCACATATACTTAAAGTGATAATTCCTATTAATGCTACTAATGTGTATAAAAAAAAAAAAGACCAGACTACCTACAATTGTTAATACTGAACAAAACTCATTCTCTCAATTTTGGAATCATGCCAAGTTTGTGAGTTTTTTGTTTTTTTTTCTGAAATCATTATTACTATTACTACTACGATAACATTATTCAATTTTTTTTAAATTTTTCCCATGCAACCATACCATCATGAATAAACAAAATAATTTTTCTTTTATCTGGTTGTTGTCTTTTATGATTACCTTATTTCTTAAAAAAAAAAAATCTTCACTCCAAACAAGAAGGTATTTGAAAGTGTTGTTTAATTATATTGTGTTTGTAAAGTGGATCCACCAACAAAGAACATTTCAGTATCTTGAGTGTGTTTTTTATATAGCTATCTGTCACATTTGGGTTGCTTCAAAAATAATGTCTTATTTTTTTTATTATGTTGATAACAATGGCAGTAGGGATTGAACTTTCCACAGATATTAACAGAATGTTGTCTGGCATGAACGTACATATCAAGTAGACATGTCATAAAATTCCTTCATTCAGAAAAAAAAATTGTCCCTGTTGACATTTGGTGAATGTTATTTAATGCATTAGAGCAGTAGCAAAAGCCACATCTATTGGGGTCTCTGATGCTGCAGTTTTTTAAAAATGTGAGACACAGGCTCTTTATCACTAAAGATGATGGATTTCTTATGCTGTTTTAAGAAATAAAAAGAATGACTTAAAAAATTCCTTGTGTTCCATGCACTCACAAAAGAAAGGTGGAAAGTTTCTTAGAAAAAAAGTCTTACACAAGGTCATAATTATGGAGTGCCAGGGCAAGATAGGCAAGTACAATTTCCTATCAGCACAATCTTTAGTTTATTAAGGAATAAACCAAATTGTAATTTCAAATTGAGTACTGACCCAGACTCAACTATGGAAAATTTTCACCTTATTAGAACTTGCATAATGATTTGTAAAGCATATCAAATAGCTTCAGAAAAGTTGCTTATACTAACAGCCTTTTCATGCTCGCTATCTCGCTATTCACAATTTTTGCAAGTAACAAATTACTTGGTGCTATGGAATATCCAACTGATACAAGAAAAAAAAAAAGTCCTAAATCTCATAACCCAGGAGAGTTGTTAGGGCACCACATGTGTCATAATAGCAGGGTTGTTTTATAATTTATTTCTCCCTCTCCGATACTAGTTACCACCTAAGACAAAATTGCTGGGAATCCAAAGATAAATTGTACTAATGCTGTTGGGGGGGAAAGCATCACAGTGAACAAAACAAAATTAAGCAGAATTTGAACTCTGCACATCAAAGGTCAGTGCATGACCTGTTCATGTTTAAAGAATAAATAGATCCTTCTTTTCTTAGCACTGATTGTGTTTTTTTAGTATTAAGAAAAAAAAATTTAAGTTTAGTGTGAAATCATCTTTTTATGGATTCGCATATGGCTAATTTTTTTTCTTTTTTTCTTTTTTTTTTTTCAAAATTGTATTTTTACATCAATAGAATAACGTGGCACCATAGAGATATGCCCACTATTCACAGAAAAAAAAAACAGCTTAGAAGAAAGGCTTCTAACTTAAGTTTTCTGTCAAAATATTTATTATTAAGAGGAAAGATCAAAGTATTTTTAATTTAAAAAAAAAAAAAATTCTTTCTAATACATTCAAAATTTGTTTAAAATTTTTTTTTTTACTAATGTACTATGGATAAGGTAATATTACAAAACATTTTTTTTTCACAAAAAACAAAAGAATTTGGAAATTCTTGCAAAAATCAAATGTCAGATTTTAATGTAACTTCTAGGAGTTATTTACAAATGAATGACATTTTTAGAAATTTTTTTTTAACTATGTGTTACCCCAACCAATTTCTAAAAATTCTGCTTCAAAATCAAAACTTTTTATTAATTCTAAAAACTTTCTATTAGTTCTATTTCTAATAGTCCTTCTATTAGGACTATTCGGGGAATGTAAACCCGTGGGTTTTTTTTAATATAGAACAGCTTTTTTTCCAAATATCTGCTCTGAAGAGTTAAGAAAAACAAATGATCTAATTTAATCAGTTAAGCTTTTTATTTATATACATGAGTCTTCAGAAAAAATTTCTTTGAATAATGAATTTTTACAAGAAATCTTATTTTTTAATTATATCAAATTTTAAAAAAATCTTTTTGTTGCAATTAGGTTAACTTTAGTGAAGACTACTTACTAAATGAAAAGCTTAATACAAATTTAAAATTTTATTTTAATATTGTGTGGTCATGTTTCAGTTTATTTCCCTTACAGGAAAAAAAAAACAAAACATCTGGTCAATCATACTTAGCTTGTTAAATCTGGCTGTCATCAATTACTGAACAAGTGAGAGCTATGACCTCTGTGATTAAGGAATATTTTATTCTAAATTTCATGCTTAAACAAGCAATATTTGTCTCAAATCAGATTAATTTTAAATTGGCTAATTCCCCCCCCCCCCCAAAAAAAAAGTCCTGTATATTTTAAGCAGAAAATCAACTTAAAAAAAAAAACTTTCAAAAGCAGTTGAGATTCTAATCAATTTAATTTTTCAATAACCTAACAGCTGAGAGATTTTTTTTTTCTTAGCTTATGAACTGTTTACATAATTTGTCAAGTCATTTTAGATTCTAAGAATTAGTGATCAAGTTTTAATTAATGCCTAGCTAGAAAGAGTGTTGCTATATTCACACCTTTTCCAAGGTATTTGCACATCTTAGTTCCAATTCCCAATGGGGGTTTGTTATATTAAGTTCTGTCTATTAATAATTCCAAGTCAATTGCACATCCAGGATGACAACATTGACATTAAGACCAGTTTTGAAACTATCCACTGCAGTGGATAGGTAATATTTTGACCAGTACCTGGGTGTACACGCTCAGGTTCCCCACATTAAAAAAAAAAAAAGACCTTGTGCCCCCCATCTCTCTCAAGTGGGGGAGAAGAGTAAATATACACATAATTCCAAACCACATCTGCAAGATGTAATACTGTAATGTAATACTATAAATTGGTTTGTTGGTCGGTCTGCCACCAAATTCTAAGGTAGACAGTCACATGACATGATGTTGTGTTAACTCTGTACAGCACTCAACTTTGTCTTCTCTCAACTGACCCATCTGTTTATATTGTTTCTTAGGGTGGTTGTGGCACACTTAGCATCCCAAAATGACCTTTTGGTCACCTGATCAACCTTGTCTCCTTTCCTGTGTGAGTGCTTCCCATTATTGTTCAAGGGGCATGGAACATTCTTTCCCCAAAATTCACTGGGGCGCTTTTTCATTGGTCATCTGATCAACCCCATCTCTTTATCTCCTGTGTAAGTGCCTCTCAAATCTTTGACAGCATTCAAGAGTCACATCTCTCTCACCTCCAATGGCCAGAGAAGAAAGAGAGATAATAATTGAATTTTTCTTCCTCCTTTCCCTTTCTGTACCAAAAATAGTATTATCAGGCCAAATAAAGGGAGAAGTTTAGATATATTTTTTTTTTTTTTTTTTTTCATGTGCGTTGTGCTGCAGGGGATATCAGCTCAGAATGAGTAATCAGAAAGCTGAGTTTGAATTCCAACTGAATCTGTTGCATTCATCTTACATGCAAATACGCCTTATAAAAAGGTACTAACCCATAGCTGAAGGGAAGAGATGAATTAACAGAGTTGGGTTCTACAGCTTTCGCTGGCAATTCGTTTAATTTTTTGTCTCGAATG